>JANAVB010041820.1:4514407-4601907 GCA_029216955.1 Iris pallida | reverse complement strand
GCAAAAGTATACACAATTGTTATCAGCTGCAGCCTGACTTTAGTTACAATCATGTAAAAAGTAAATACAAGACAATCCGACCAACATGTCGGTGCCAAACGGCAAAGTATAAAGTAGATAACAAAACGAGCGGGGAAGTAAGAAACCCACTCGAGTCCTCCTGCGATCATCCCTCTAGTGTTGACCATCCTGGAGGTAGAAGTAAGCTGGATCCTCGGGGACCGGCTCTAAATCTGGCCATGCAAAACCAGAGAGGTTAGACCTCTAATAGCAAGTACCACAAGGGAGCACGACATGAGAACTAAAACCAGTAATGAGAAATATAATAATAGATCCCTGCTTTCCACTAGGATTCACATCACATCACGACACTTCGAACCAACCTCCCAACCAAACAAGGACAGAAGTTGGCCCGTCATGTCCTGACATTCTGATCATCTCAGTTAGGTAACAGAGTAGTACAGTACACAAACAAATCATCTTGAACGGCCAATCAACTCCTACGGCTTGCTATTGTGAGTCCCAAGTTATCCTGGAATAATGCAATTAGGGATTCCTCAGTTCTTACTATGTGCAAGCAAGGCTAGTCTATCCAGTCAATCATGTGCGCCATACATGAATTAGATGAGTCCTAGCAGGACGCCCGTCATCAATATACAATATACAATAATAATATAAGCAGATACTGTTCCCTGCCCGTGTGGCAGTTTTACAGTATCTGTAGGAACCAGCCGGCCCGTCGGGTACTACTTGTCCCAAGGGGGCTGCCATGTAAGAACTCGGGAATCCATTCTCTCCATGCCATCATTATTTTATTTAACTTAATAGTCCCTACGTTGAGTGAAATCCCATGCCGTGGATCATGGTCATTCAAATGAGTACTTTTGTACGGGGTACGATATGCACAACTCTACAACGATACCAGTGCGGTTAGGTTGCAGGTCTTACATAGCGTAATACAACAATCAAATCTAACCACGGTAATCATGCCTTGACCATAAAGTACACATGCTTCTTTTGTAGAAAATAAATAAGTAAATAAATAAATAAATAGATTGAAGCCTGCATGTGCATGTATGCCAATATTCGGGATCAGCCAGTCGATTACAATAGTTCATAACATGAACGTATCTCATTCATTCAATTCAATAAGACGACTAGCCAGTCTCTTAGTTCCAACTAGGAACGCATGATCAATTTAGTCAAGATAACCATTATTATCAATGGTGACAAGGCATAAAAGTCAATTAGTATTCAGTGGGGTCGAGTCTACAACTCTCAGGGTTTAATTCCAGTCAATCGGGGTATCTATAACTCAATTCATGACACATGGTACATCCCGTGTAACAATCTATATTTAACAGAAATATCAACATATCATGATTTATCAAGTTTCATGCCAAAAGGCGTAAGGATATAAAATGGACGTTAAATATCTAATAAAATATCAATATACAGGGCTATAGAAGATCCAGGGTAAGTAGGCTACGCTCATGTCAGCCTACGCTCAAGTCAGGCTACGCTCAAGTCAGCGTACGCTCAGGTCAAGCTAGCGTATGGAGTCCATACGACTCCTAGTCACCCAAGTGAGCGTATGCAAGTCCTACACTCCCAAAAGGTAGCGTATGAACTCCATACGACTCCTGACCATTCATGTAATATTCCTATTTTGGAGTACGTATTTGACCGTATTATTTTATTTGAGGGATTTTAATTTTGGGGTATTTTTGAAAATTTTTATTATTTACTTGGAGGTAATTTTATCCTCATTATTATTATTATTATTTATTTTCTTGTTCCTAAACTACCCTCCCAAAAATATCTAACCCAAACCCCTACCTAACCCCACCCCCTCTCTTCACTCTTTCTCTCTCTCCTCCCCCTTTACTGGATCGGACAGCCCCCTCCCCCAAATTTCCTTTCTCTCTCTCTTCACTCTCCCGCTCAACTCTCTCTCTTCCTCCCTCTCCCCAGTTCCCTTCCCGATCTCCCCCGTCTCCGTCACCACTTCGACCAGCGCCACCACCATCTTCCCCCACCATCATCGCCACCGTCACCACCACCACTTCCGCCCATCTCCACCGCCGCCATCACCCTCCAGCACCGCCACCACCACTGCTTCCCTCCACCATCCTCTCCATGGCCGGCCACCGCCGCCTCCGTGGCATCCGCGACGACCACCACCATCATCGTCGCCATCACCTCCGCCTCCCCTCGCTGCTGCCAGCACCATCATCGCCGCCACCGCCATGGACTCCGGCCACCTTCGCCTGGCCGAGCCCCCAGCTCCGGCCGCCTCCCTCTCCGCCGGCAACCCCCTCCGGTGAGCTCCTCCGCCCCTTCCTCTTCCTTGCCCCCTGCTGCTGTTGTCGTCTGCCTCCCTCCGCCGACGCGACTCCCCTCCGCCGGCGAGAGATCCCGATCTCCCCCTTCCTGTCTTCTCCGCCGGCGGCGACCAGCCCCACCTGGCCGAGCCCCGGTGAGCCCCGCTCTCCTCCGCCCCCTTCCTTTCCTCTTTTCCCCGGCGGCCAACACCACCGCCGTGCCGTTGCCGCGCCCGGGCCAGCACCGCCTCGAGCGGCGGGACGCCCTTGGGCCCCGCGCCGTTCGAGCAGCGAGCCCTCTCGGCCTGCGTGCTTCTCGGGCAGCGAGCCCTTGTGCTCCGTGCCTTTCCTTGAGTTGCGTGCTTCGAGCTCCGTGCACGCCTCGAGCAACGGGACGCTATGGGCCCCGCGCTGCTTGGGTTGCGTGCTATCTCGATTCGCGTGATCCCTCGTTCCCCGTGCTTCTCGGGATGTGTGCCTCGATTTGTGTGTCGTCCCATTTTCCGTGCACCTCGACCCACGTGCTGCCTTGGGCAGCGGGACGCCTCGAGCCCCGCGCTGCCTCGGGCACCGTGCCATCTCGATTTGTGCACCGCCTCGGTTTTTGTGCCTCGGCCTTTGTGCCTTCCTCGTGACCTGTGCCGCCTCGATTTGCGTGCACGCATCGATTTGCGTGCCGCCTCGGCTTGCGTGCCGTATTAGACTCCGTACCGCATCGATTTGCGTGCACACATCGATTTGTGTGCTGTATCGATTTACGTGCTCCTTGGACTTGGGTCGTCTCGATTTACGTGCTCGCCTTGATTTGCGTGTCGCGTAATTCGTGCGCCGTTTCGATATTCGTGATTTCTCGATCTACGTGCATGTCTCGATTTACGTGCACGTGTTTTCCGCTCGTCTCGATATTCGTGCCACCTCGATTCTCGTGCGCGTCTCGATATACGTGCGCATCTCGGTTTGCGTGCCCGTATCGATCCGCGTACCTCGGTTTTCGTGCCAGATCCCTGCACTGCTTGCGGGACCCACACGGTATAGCCTCCTGCCGTCCCCTGTGATTTCTTCTATTATTTTATTGTTTGGTGCTAATGATTGTTTATTGTGTGTTCTGAGGATCTCGATTGGCGTGCCACCTTGGATCGCGACTGCCGAAGACTTGCTTACCTAGCCGAGCCCTCTAGGCAAGTATCCCTTGCTCATTGGCGGCTCTTGCCATCTCTCCTGTATTTTATTGCATTTAATTTATTGTAAATGTATAATCATGTTAGTGTAGCTTAGCAGTAGAACTGCCATGATAACTTAGGATAGTTTGGCCCGATACCGGGATAGACCGTATCGGACAACTCGGATGGGTCATCCACACCTCCGAGGACACGAGCACGACTCACATGTATGGATTGTCCCCATATGCCCCGTGTCCGACTCGCGGTCGGGTAGCGGCTTTGGCTGACCTTACTTGAGGCTGTGATTGATTGTGCGTGGGTTAGATTTATGGACATGTGTTGTAGTGCGCCCTGCGAGGCGGTTGTTTTATATTATGCATGTTGGCTTGGCGCCCAGTACGCATTGTAGCGCTGCTGGAAGCCGGGACTTAGTGGTCTCGGGTTCGATTGGTTTCCAGTACGCATCGTAGAGTTGCTGGAGGCCGAGACTTAGTGTTCTCGGCTATCGACTTGTTTCTAGTACGCATCGTAGTGCTACTGGTAGCTGAGACTTAGTGTTCTCAGCCTGCGAGCCTGCGACTGTGATTCTGCGGCGGGTTGCGCCGAGTGGTTTTAGCCCCAATTTGCTGGGAGCTCCCGTCCAGGATACAGAGGAGACTCTGCCGGATTTTTCCAGAATTCCCGATCGGGAATTTGGTTCGAAGGATTGGGCAGAACCCTTCCTTTGGTTTGCTGGACTGGGCTCGTACATGTCTTGGTATAGTATACCTGATCCCATTGCCTGCCGGGTAGACTCCCGACTAGATTAGTCGCCTAGCGTCTTGACATGTCTTGTCCGTCGGATAGCGTAAGGAGAGCGGTTCCACTCGGAAGACGGTCTGCAACCCTGGTCCTTGTTTGGTTTAAGGGTTGTGGATTTGCTCCAGAGCGGTCCATGTAATCCTTGCCACTTCCGGCGGCATTTATTACCGGACTCTTGTCCCCTGACCCTTCATCCTAGGGGTTGTCCTCGTCTGCCAGATAGAGCTGACAGTTGTCCTATGTATTGGGAGATGTGACTTGTGGATATGACTGAGGATTGAGTAATATGGAGAGTACGATCTTGGGATATTGACTTGGTGGATCTATGTGGATTCTTGGATTTTGGTGATTTCGAATATTTCGTGGAACGAGGAGAATATCGAGGGTATTATTATATGATTTTTACTCGACTTCCCAAACGCCCAAAACCTGGTATCTTTGTGTATTCCGGTAGTTGGGGAAACCTGGTTGATTGCTGTGTCTTGGTAGTTGAGGGGCTTATTTTCTAGTGGTTTGTGATCATTGACTTGGAGGATTCTTGTGAGTCAGAGGGCCTAGCATTGTTAGGGGAATGAGCTTGGTACTTGGTGGTTGTTTTTATTGACGTGATATTCACTCCATCATGGATGGGAGACTCTTGCTAGATTGATCTGGTGGATGGACCGACTTGATGATTTGAGGTGTAGGTTCCCATGTGTACTTGACAGGCTACTATAGTAGAGATCGTGATCTTGTACCCGACTTGATATCCATGTCACGATTTGGGCATGTGACTTCTGGTGACTGATAGGTTTGACCTTGTTCCTGGTATTACACGATGACCTGGACTTGTCTTGATTCTTGATTAGTGGCCCGTGGAGGTGCACTCCTGACTAGCACTCTGGACTTGATGGTAAACCTGGCATGTATACTCTTGATTCTTGATAGTGGCCCATGGTGGCGCACTCCTGACTAGTACTCTTGACATGACATGTTTACTCTTGACCGCTGTTGCGACAGCCAGTCCTGATTTGCTAGGTATGACCTTGTCTGGACACCGTGGTTGATTTTCCTGATTGTGCTTGTACAAACTACCTGTCTCGTCTTGCATCATGTCTAGGACATGGATTCCTGGTTACCACGGTCAGGGATCCATAATGAAACTGACTAGGCTAATAACTAGATTAATCATGTAGTTCATGGGGACTTCCCAGTGACCTGTTGCTTGTCTGGCCCCGGCCCTATGTATCTATATATATACTAGGGATTTGTTGCTATCCGTCGAGATGAGCGCATTCCCAGCCCTCCGTCGAGTGTGGCACTACTTCTTTAGGTCACATGTATCTTACTGCAGTGTGCCTGCTATATCTATCTTTTTCTTTTGCTGGGGCCATTCGGGTAGTAGCAAGCAGGAGCTGGACTTTGAAGTCTCATTGCATCTTGTTAGTAATTAGGTCTGTGATAACCCTAGTTAGCTAATAATAGCAAGCCGTAGGCATTGTGTGGCCGCTTGTCCTTCTGTGTTGTTTGGCTTGTTGCCTGCTAGCCAGCTGATATTGATTTCCAGCTGGCAATGCAGGTGTTAGTGGATGCTAGGGAGATTGTGATTGTGTTAGCTTCACTATACTTGTGGATTGTTATCGTGCGTTGGTACCGCACGATCCCTTACTTTATTTACTACTTTTAGATGCTATTTCCTGTCATATTTTATCCTGCTGGTTTTCTTCGCCCGTCCTTGAGCCTTCCTTTCTGGTACTTGCTACGGTTGGCCTGACCAACCCTGGATTGTTCCCAGATTTTCTGCTACCGACCCGGTGGATCTTCCAGACTTGACTTGGAGGGTGTGCTTCAGTTCCAGACCATGCTAGGAACTGTGGGAAGGTATACTTGTCTACATTATTATTCTGTATTGTAGATTCCTGATTTTCATATGAGTATTCCCTGCTTTCCATATGATTCACTCTCTTGATATTGTTTCATTGTGATTTACCTGTGGATATGAGATCGGATTTAGGCCATAGATTGATTGCATGCTAGGATACCCAACCAGACTGGACAGCCGTCATCACCGTATAGCGTATTCGTACCTTATACGGTGTAGCTGGCCGTGTACATCCCCGTATTCCGGAACTGGGGCGTTACAATTCAAGTCAGCGTATGTAAGTCATACGCTCCCAAAAGGTAGCGTATGAACTCCATACGACATACGCTTCCAAAAGGTAGCGTATGCAAGACACACGCTTCCTAAAAAGGTAGCGTATGGACTCCAGACTGCGCTACGCTAAAGAGCGCGCACAGCTCAGTGACGCAAGCTAAAAAGCTAGTGTACACTGCTCACTGTCTTCTCCAAACAGCAAGAACTCCATGGTTGTACCCCAAAGCTTCAAAGGTCCATAACTTGGTCAAAACAAGTCCAAATCCAACTTTCCAAAGGTCAAAATTGGGTAGAATAAACTTCTCTACAACATGGAACCATCAAAATTTGCAAACAAAGAAGTTTGATAGATCAAAACCACCAAAATCCAAAAATAACTAATTTCTAGATCTACAAAAATTATGACTTCGAAATGAAAAATGCCAAGTTCTAAACTCTCTTAGGATCACGAGAGGAAGATAAATGAACCATAAAAACATGGGTTCTCATGTGGAGCAAGTTGTACTTGCCTACGGTTTGGTAGGTGGAGAGAGTAATGAAGAAGAAGAAGAGGAGTAATGGTGAGAATGTGAGTTTATGAGGAGAGAGAAAGAGATGTAAGCTTTAAATAGAAAAGGGGGTGGTAGGTGGGAGTTGGGCCGGGTCCAATGGGTCCAATGGGTCGGGTTGTAGGGGATCCAACCAAAGCCAACCCGAACCCAAATAAGCAAGACTAAGGCAGGGAATAAAAGTAGGAAATAAAGTGCAGAAATAAAATACAGGTAATAAAATTGCAGAAATATAATTACAGGAAATAAATTAACATGAAAATTTAAAGAGCAGATTAATTGATTAACATAAAATTTAAAGGAATTTAAATACATGATAATACATAATAAATATTAAATAAATACTCATGAGTTGTACATGTATAAAAATATGTATTCTGGGAACGGGGAGTGACATCTCTACCCTCCTTAGAAAAATTCCGTCCTCGGAATTTCAAATCCAAGCAGGATAGAAACCTCGGGGCTAAACTAATCTAAGTACAAGCAATTCAATCAAGAAATCATTTTACAATGTCCATAGCAAGTAACATATCTATATTTAACAATCTACGACATCAAACAATTCTACCCATAAGGTGATAAGCATGAGGAATCAAGACAATCAAGGTACACAGAAAAAGATATACCTTGTGAGTCAAACAGATGTGGATACCGTGATCGGATATCATCCTCACGTTCCCACGTTGACTCTCCCAAAGAGTGATGACCCCAAGCAACCCGGACAAGGTTAATTGTTCGGTTCTTGAGTATCTTCTCTCTTCGGTCCAAGATGGACACAGGCTGTTCCTCGTAAGACAGGTTGGTACCAACAACAAGTTCTGAATGATCGAGGATATGGCTGGGGTCCGATACATACCTTCGCAATCGAGATACATGAAACACGTCATGCACCTCTCGTAACGAAGGTGGAAGGGATAAACGATAAGCAACATCGCCTACCCTATCAAGGATAACGAATGGGCCCACGTACCGCGGACTCAATTTCCCGCGAACGCCAAATCTAATGACCCCACGAGTAGGTGAGATCCGTAAGAATACGTGGTCCCCAACAGAGAACTCTAATGGCCTACGATGCTGATCAGCCCAATGACGATGCCGGTCCTGCGCAACTCTAAATCGCTCTCTAATTCCTTTAACCAGTTCAACTGTCTGAACAATCATTTCTGGGCCTAGCATCTTCCTCTCCCCGATATCATCCCATGCAAGCGGTGATCTACACTTCTTACCATATAATGCCTCAAATGGTGCCATTTGGATACTGGCATGATAACTGTTGTTGTATGAGAACTCAATTAAGTGCAGGTGGCTTTCCTAAGATCCTCCAAAATCCAGAGTGCAAGCTCGCAACATATCTTCCAAAGTCTGAATTGTCCTTTCTGATTGCCCGTCCGTCTGCGGATGGTAAGCCGTGCTAAATCTTAACTTGGTGCCCAAACTACGATGCAAGCTCTTCCAAAAATATGATGTAAAGCGGGTATCTCGGTCTGACACAATACTGACAGGGACTCCATGCTGCCTGACTATCTGTTGCATATACAACTCTGCCAACTTTTCTGTAGATTGCCCTACTCTGAAAGGAAGAAAATGTGCTACCTTTGTAAGCCGATCTACTATCACCCAAATAGCATCTTTACCACTTGGTGATCTTGGTAAATCGGTCACAAAGTCCATTGTAATATGCTCCCACTTCCATTCTGGAATAGAAAGCGGTTGCAATAATCCAGCTGGCCTCTGCTGTTCTGCCTTCACTTGCTGACATACCAAGCAACGGGAAACAAACCTAGCTATCTCCCTCTTCATTTCGTTCCACCAGAAGTGCTGCTTGATGTCTTGGTACATCTTGGTCCCTCCAGAATGTACAAAATACTGGGAACTGTGAGCTTCTGCCATAACTTTCTGTCTGATATCTCCACTAGGCACATATAGACGTGATCCAAACCTAAGTGTACCGTCTTCGTAGATTTGCATCTCCTTCCTGAGCCCTGACTCACATTCTGCCATAAGCTTCTGAATCCTTGGGTCTTGTGTCTGAGCTGCCTTGATCCTGTCTACCAAGTCAGATTGGACTTGTAGACTCGCCAGAACTCCTATATCACTAGGAAGTATAACCTCTATGCCCATCTCCTGAAGGTCTTCTAAGATATGCTTCTGTGTTGTCAACATAAATGTGCCGCCCCTTCTGCTGAGAGCGTCTGCTACCACATTAGCCTTGCCTGGATGATACTGAAGCTCCACGTCATAATCCTTGATCAGTTCTAACCATCTTCTCTGCCTCATGTTCAGCTCCTTCTGAGTAAAGATGTACTTCAGACTTTTGTGGTCTGTGTACATCTCCACTCGGTCACCATATAAGTAATGCCTCTATAGCTTCAGAGCAAACACTACTGCCGCTAACTCTAAATCATGAGTGGGGTAATTCTTCTCGTGGTCTCGAAGCTGCCTAGATGAATATGCTATCACCTTTTCGTGCTGCATGAGGACACATCCAAGTCCTTTACCTGACGCATCACAATACACTGTAAAACCTCCGGGTCCAACTGGCAATGTAAGAATGGGCGCTGATATCAACTTCTGCTTCAATTTCTCAAATGATGCCTGACATTCTGTCGACCAGACAAATGGCACATCCTTCCGGGTCAAGCGAGTCATGGGTGCCGAAAGTTTTGCAAAATCTGACACAAATCTTCTGTAATATCCCGCCAATCCCAAGAAACTCCGTACATTAGCTACGGTCTTGGGTACTGGCTAACTCTCTACTGCTTCTACCTTCTTGGAATCCACTGCTACTCCAGCTCCTGATACGATATGACCCAAGAATGAAATATGGTCCATCCAGAACTCACACTTGCTGAGCTTGGCATACAACTGGTTCTCTCTCAGAACCTGCAACACTTTCCTGAGGTGGTTTTCATGCTCCTCTTCACTAGCAGAGTATACGAAATGTCGTCAAAAAACACAATGACAAACTGGTCTAAATACGGCATAAAGATGCGGTTCATCAAATCCATAAATATTGCTGGAGCATTGGTCAAACCAAACGGCATTACCAAGAATTCATAATGCCCATACTTTGACCTGAATGCTGTCTTGGGAATATCTTCCTTTCGAACCCTCACTTGGTGGTACCCTGAACGAAGATCTATCTTGGAGAAAACTCTGGCCCTGCTCAACTGATCAAATAAGTCGTCGATCCTTGGTAGTGGGTACTTGTTCTTTACTGTTGTCGCGTTAAGCTTCCTGTAGTCGATACACAATCTGGATAACCCATCCTTCTTCCCCACAAGTACCACTGGTGTTGCCCATGGCGATACGCTAGCTTGGATGAACTTTTTCTCCTTCAGTTCCTCTATATGTTGATATACCTTGGCCTGCTCCGAATCTGCCATTCTGTAAACCCGATCTGATATCGGTTTAGTCCCAGGTGCCAATTCTATACTGAACTCAATATCTCTAACCGGTGGTAGACCTGGAAGTTTTTCGGGAAACACGTCTAGAAATTCTTCAACTACCTTCAGAACTTGAACTTCTTCCATTGCCGTTACTACTCCCTGCTCTTGTTGAGTTGCCTCTGATCTGACTAAGGTGAATCTCTTCATGCCTGGAATATCAAAAGATACACTTCCACTATGATAATTTATTGTCGCATGACTGTCTTTCAGCCAGTCCATGCCTAAGATAACGTCTAAATTTCCAACAGGAAATTCTATCAACTGGGCGGGTAAGGAATGCCCGCAAACTACAACACTACACGCTAGAATAACTCTACTAACTCCTACGAGCCCATTGCCAGTGAGTATATTCAACCTCCCTGGCAATGCCTCGAACTCCATTCCTAGCCGTGTCGTAAATCGTGCAGATATAAATGAGTGCGATGCTCCCGAATCAAACAATGCTACTGCGGGATATGAGGCGACGAGAATGTTACCTGCCACAATATCTCCCGATGCTAATGCCTCTTCCAAGGACAGAGTGAATGCCTGTCCTCGACCTCCTTGCTGGTTCCCATGTTGCGGCCTAGCCTGGTGCTGCTGCTGGCCCCTTCCTTGATGATGCTGGGGTGGTCTATGCTGGTGTTGCTGCATCGGCGGCCCCTGCTGCCGAAACATCTGAGCCTGCGGCATCAACGGGCGCTGTGCCAACGGTCTCACTGCTACCGCTGGTCCTCGATACCGTCCTATCCCTGGTGCTGGCAGAGCAGAAAACTGCTGCACTGGTCCTCCTGCCCTCGAATTTATGGGACATGTGGTAACCCGATGGTCTGGATTTCCACATATCAGACATAGTCCATTCAATGTCCGACACAAATCTCTAGTGTGCCCCATCTTCCCACAATAAGTGCAGCCCGCCGGGGGTTGCTGGTTCTTCTTCTGTTGTTGTTGCTGTTGCTGCTGCTGCCTGGGTGGTGCTGGCCCCCGTATCGCCACATCGTGGATACGAATGCCAGGGGATGGTGCTGTTGTTCGGGGCGCTGCTCCCCCTCCTCCTTCAATCTGACTGTGGGATCTCTTCTGACCCCCAGTCCTTGTCGCAAGCCTCTGAATAGTGATTTCATGCCTGCGGGTTGCCGTCAATATTTCGTCAAAAGTTTGGTAATTGTGCCCCTCTATCAATTGCAAGAGCTCAAGATGAAACCCTTGCTGGAACCTCATCACCCTCTGGCGCTCCGTCGCCACCATCTCTGGGGCAAACCTACTCAATCTGCAGAACTCCGCTGCGTACGCATCTACCGTCTTGCCAGCCTGTCTGAGGTTGATAAACTTTTGTTGTAGCTCAAACTGCGCCACAACTCCATAGTACTTTGTCTTGAACCTTACAGTAAAATCGTCCCATGCAACAGGACGTCTGATGCCTACTTCCTCTGCTTCCCACCAATCACGTGCGAGATCCTGAAGTAACAACTTCACTAGATCCACACGCTCTTCTGCCGGCACCTTAGCGGCTGTCAGAATAGCCTAAATGTCCTTAAGCCATGCATCTGCTGAGATAGCATCCTCCGTGCCCTCGAAACAACGGGGGTTGTACTTGCAAAACCGGGCTGACGCTTCTGAATCTGTCCTTGCCCCTCTTTCCAATGCCGTCTGTAATCCTTGGTTGAGTAGTACATTCTGCTCTTGTAACTGAGCGTGCATGCGCTACAGGGCTAACATCTGGTGTTGCTGAGTAGCCATCATCCCTCTCATGATCTCCAGAAGGGCTGGTGTGTCCAATTCCACAGGGGTAGGTGGAACTATTGGTGGTGTTGGAACCTCCGGATACTGCGGTCCAACCGCTGGTTCTACTATCACCTCTTCTTGAATAGTCTTACGAAGTGGTTCTGACCCTTGTTGCTGACCAACCTGGTCAGGTTGTCCATGCTGCTGTCCATGTTGTTGCTGTCCAGCTCTGACAGATACAGACGAGGTGCCCCTAAGAAAAGGGATAAAAGAACAATCAAATGACCGGACATGAAGGATCAATGAAGTCAAAGGATACTGGAATGTCAAGCTGGAGTTGAGAATCAACAAATCATGACATCAAGGGGGAACATGTGTGATTGAGACATCCTATAAATCAAAACACCCCACAAGTCTGAAATTAGACCTGCATGGGCCACCACTAAAACCTTGTCATGCCCCAGAACCAGAATACTGGAGAGCGGGGGAATGACTCAGCCAGCTACGTATTACGGATAGATGAATACCGTATAATACGATCAATGCTGTCTAACCAGACGAGGGGTGCATACTACATAAAGTCTTACTATGGTCATTACACATCTATTGTCTCAATCATTCGAATAAGAAACAGAAATAGAGAACATGTAAGATAAAGCAGTAAGGCGTCCCAAATGCTCAGTCAAAATATTCTTGATATCTGGCTTTACAAAACATAGCCAGATTGATGTAGCAAAAGTATACACAATTATTATCAGCTGCAGCCTGACTTTAGTTACAATCATGTAAAAAGTAAATACAAGACAATCCGACCAACATATCGGTGCCAAACGGCAAAGTATAAAGTAGATAACAAAACGAGCGGGGAAGTAAGAAACCCACTCGAGTCCTCCTACGATCATCCCTCTAGTGTTGACCATCCTGGAGATAGAAGTAAGCTGGATACTCGGGGACCGGCTCTAAATCTGGCCATGCAAAACCAGAGAGGTTAGACCTCTAATAGCAAGTACCACAAGGGAGCACGACATAAGAACAAAAACCAGTAATGAGAAATATAATAATAGATCCCTGCTTTCCACTAGGATTCACATTACATCACGACACTTCGAACCAACCTCCCAACCAAACAAGGACAGAAGTTGGCCCGTCATGTCCTGACATTCTGATCATCTCAGTTAGGTAACAGAGTAGTACAGTACACAAACAAATCATCTTGAACGGCCAATCAACTCCTACGGCTTGCTATTGTGAGTCCCAAGTTATCCTGGAATAATGCAATTAGGGATTCCTCAGTTCTTACTATGTGCAAGCAAGGCTAGTCTATCCAGTCAATCATGTGCGCCATGCATGAATTAGACGAGTCCTAGCAGGACGCCCGTCATCAATATACAATATACAATAATAATATAAGCAGATAATGTTCCCTGCCCGTGTGGCAGTTTTACAGTATCTGTGGAAACCAGTCGGCCCGTCGGGTACTACTTGTCCTAAGGAGGCTGCCATATAAGAACTCGGGAATCCATTCTCTCCATGCCATCATTATTTTATTTAACTTAATAGTCCCTAAGTTGAGTGAAATCCCATGCCGTGGATCATGGTCATTCAAATGAGTACTTTCGTACGGGGTACGATATGCACAACTCTACAACGATACCAGTGTGGTTAGGTTGCAGGTCTTACATAGCGTAATGCAACAATCAAATCTAACCACGGTAATCATGCCTTGACCATAAAGTACATATGCTTCTTTTGTAGAAAATAAATAAGTAAATAAATAAATAAATAGATTGAAGCCTGCATGTGCATGTATGCCAATATTCGGGATCAGCCAGTCGATTATAATAGTTCATAACATAAACGTGTCTCATTCATTCAATTCAATAAGACGACTAGCCAGTCTCTTAGTTCCAACTAGGAACGCATGATCAATTTAGTCAAGATAACCATTATTATCAATGGTGACAAGGCATGAAAGTCAATTAGTATTCAGTGGGGTCGAGTCTACAACTCTCAGGGTTTAATTCCAGTCAATCGGGGTATCTATAACTCAATTCATGACACATGGTACATCCCGTGTAACAATCTATATTTAACAGAAATATCAACATATCATGATTTATCAAGTTTCATGCCAAAAGGCGTAAGGATATAAAATGGACGTTAAATATCTAATAAAATATCAATATACAGGGCTATAGAAGATCCAGGGTAAGTAGGCTACGCTCATGTCAGCCTACGCTCAAGTCAGGCTACACTCAAGTCAGCGTACGCTCAGGTCAAGCTAGCGTATGGACTCCATACGACTCCTAGTCACCCAAGTGAGCGTATGCAAGTCATACGCTCCCAAAAGGTAGCGTATGAACTCCATACGACTCCTGACCATTCAAGTCAGCGTATGTAAGTCATACGCTCCCAAAAGGTAGCGTATGAACTCCATACGACTCCTGAACATTCAAGTCAGCGTATGCAAGTCATACGCTCCCAAAAGGTAGCGTATGAACTCCATACGACTCCTGACCATTCAAGTCAGCGTATGCAAGTCATACGCTCCCAAAAGGTAGCGTATGAACTCCATACGACTCCTGACCATTCAAGTCAGCGTATGTAAGTCATACGCTCCCAAAAGGTAGCGTATGAACTCCATACGACATACGCTTCCAAAAGGTAGCGTATGCAAGACACACGCTTCCTAAAAAGGTAGCGTATGGACTCCAGACTGCGCTATGCTAAAGAGCGCGCACAGCTCAGTGACGCAAGCTAAAAAGCTAGTGTACACTGCTCACTGTCTTCTCCAAACAGCAAGAACTCTATGGTTGCACCCCAAAGCTTCAAAGGTCCATAACTTGGTCAAAATAAGTCTAAATCCAACTTTCCAAAGGTCAAAATTGGGTAGAATAAACTTCTCTACAACATGGAACCATCAAAATTTGCAAACAAATAAGTTTGATAGATCAAAACCACCAAAATCCGAAAATAACTAATTTCTAGATCTACAAAAATTAAGACTTCGAAATGAAAAATGCCAAGTTCTAAACTCTCTTAGGATCACGAGAGGAAGATAAATGAACCATAAAAACATGGGTTCTCATGTGGAGCAAGTTGTACTTGCCTACGGTTTGGTAGGTGGAGAGAGTAATGAAGAAGAAGAAGAGGAGTAATGGTGAGAATGTGAGTTTATGAGGAGAGAGAAAGAGATGTAAGCTTTAAATAGAAAAGGGGGTGGTAGGTGGGAGTTGGACCGGGTCCAATGGGTCCAATAGGTCGGGTTGTAGGGGATCCAACCAAAGCCAACCCGAACCCAAATAAGCAAGACTAAGGCAGGGAATAAAAGCAGGAAATAAAGTGCAGAAATAAAATACAGGTAATAAAATTGCAGAAATATAATTGCAGGAAATAAATTAACATGAAAATTTAAAGAGCAGATTAATTGATTAACATGAAATTTAAAGGAATTTAAATACAGGATAATACATGATAAATATTAAATAAATACTCATGAGTTGTATATGTATAAAAATATGTATTCTGGGAACGGAGAGTGACAATTACCAATATTCTCAGAATAGTTAAATTATCTAGGATTGCCTGTCCTTAAGTCCAATTCTGGACATAGGGGCAAAACGGTAATTTTGGACAAAAATGATGTCCGCCGTTGGACCTGCTTTGCACCGAAAAGCGTGCCAGAGTCAATGGTCTCTAAAGTCGTCAAACTACATGTCAACGGATCCAGTTTTTCGATACGAACCCAACCGTATGTCCAAAATTGGATTCCGACGGGCCGTGCACAAAATTGCCCGTTGAGTGGGACCGTAGGGCCCGCAAAACGACGTCGGATTCAACTGTCTCAGAATTGGACCAAACTTGGCATACAAGACCAGAAAAACGATACGGTCCTGTTGGCGCAAGTTTCGTCTCGATCTGACGAGCGTGCATAAAGTAATTGAAGAATTTGCAAAGTGCACGATACGGGGAATTTTGACGGATACGCATCAAATTCGTCGCGCACACGCGACCAATTCGAATTCCGTCAAAGCCCACACGACCACGAAGCCGTTACGCAGCTTTCGATGCTTTCGGTTTGCGACCACGTCGCCCATAATGGCGGGACGCACGTCGTATCGGATGGTTTTCGATGTTTTCTACAGTTTTATAAACAGGTTTTTTATGATTTTAAAACACGAATTTCTTTATGCACTGTTAATGAAATCTGGATCTACAAGTTGTGTTCCGGTGTCCTATAGGTTGTCTTCAAAACTGTTTAACTAGATTTCGAAGAATCGATTTAGATTGGAAGATATGTTCCTTCCAAAAGAGGTCCCTGGGATCGAATTTATGTCTCGTTCGAGACAGTTTTTTGTCTATTTCGGGTTGATTTATCGGCCAATATAAAGCGTATGAATTTAATATACTTGAAAGGAAATGATCTCGTATGGGTTGTGTTCATACCCAAATTCATAGATCGATGAACGATCAAATACACGCTGTAAAATCTCCTAGCAAATTGGCCTCCATAGCAGTTGTTACTGCTGCGGTTGCTGTTGCTGACCTCTTTGCTCCGTGCGCGCGCCACTTTTTCTGGCCTGCGACGGCCACGCGTGCCGACGCGCACCCGCAGAGGGGGTCGCCAGGATGGTCGTGGGTGGCAGGGAAGGGCGGCAGAGTTAGAGTTTTAGGTTTTTTGACCTCTCTCCCCTTTGTTTCGCTGTCATATACACGCGCGTATATGAGCTCTCGGTTTTCAGGGGGCATTGGCTTTGGGCCAGCCTCCTCTATACTGTTATATGCAAGAACTCGTGGGCTGGGCTGGGGCTTTGCTAGGCCGGGCTGGGCTCGGCACTGGTGGGCCTGAGCTGAGCTTTTGGGTTTTCATTTTCCCTTTTTTTTAATACATATATATATACATATATATATATACATATATATAGATGCACACATATACATAAATATATAATATATATTTACATATAAATACATAAATACACATAAATATAATATATATATACATACCTATAATATACATTTGTATATATATACACACATTTAATATATATCTATATTTATATACACATATATATATATATATATCTATATATACACACCATGTATATACGTATTACATATATAATATTTATATATTTATATATAAATATACCAATATATATATATATATATACATACAAATACACATATTTATATAATATATTTATATATACAAAAATACACATACTTTATATAATATATTTATATATACAAACAAT
Source organism: Iris pallida (assembly GCA_029216955.1). Lineage (NCBI taxonomy): Eukaryota > Viridiplantae > Streptophyta > Magnoliopsida > Asparagales > Iridaceae > Iris > Iris pallida. The sequence continues at coordinate 4,584,529 of JANAVB010041820.1, read as the reverse complement.
ATCTATAATATATATACAATATATATACGATATATACGATATATATACGATGGCTATATATACTCCATATAATATGTATACCTACCATCAAGATATAATATCACCATATAATATATATATACAACCAAGATATATTATTTATATATATACAATCATCATATATGATTATTAAATTAATTTAAATACTAAAACTTATTCTTAAAATTATTGGGAATATATACAAAGCATAGACGAACATATTTATACACCTATATATATATATACATAGATATATAAATATATATATTGCCTATGTAAATGCCAACGTCCAAATATCATTCTACAGGAACATTATCATATTTACATGAGTGGTAACCTAATAGCAAGAATATTTACGATATAAATTATATACATATACAACAATCATTACCAAACTGCATCTCTAAATCACTAGAGTAAAATGCCAATACAACATACATCTATATGGTCGTCTCTGAACAACTACCCGACTACATGGGCTTGGACTTGGTTCGGGTCCGGTCCGGACTAGTTCGGTACAACCGGGTCACTACAAAGTCAATAAATCTAATAATAAATAATTGAACTATTTATAATGGTCATGCTATAACTTGGCCTGGTTTTCCTAGTTAGGACACTCCTATGGCTCGGCATTCCCCTACCATGGCTAAACATTAGTCAAAGCACGCTACTGCACTATCCGTGCCACGATTCCTAGTCACCTTGTACTCCAATCTCAACCATGATTAAAATCATCTACCGTAATAATTAACTAAATAACCATTTATAAAATTCTAGAATCACTATTTAAATCAAATAAATAATAAAAAAATATTTTGAAAAATTTTCCGGGAAGGGAAGCTACAGACTTTCGGGATCCCAGTATTCGTGTTGGCCTGTGATCGTCACCCCGTACAATCTACCGCCTTGGATGTACATGAAGACTCTGTATATGTTTCTCACCGTTATTATCCCAGGTCCGAACAATCCGAAAAGGAACATCGATGTGTATTTACAGCCGTTGATTGATGAGTTGAATCAGCTGTGGGAAGTAGGTTCCAACACATACGTTGTATCTAGAAAACAAAATTTCCAGATGCGGGCAGCACTTGTGTGGACCATCAACGACTTTTCGGCCTATGGAATGTTATCTAGATGGAGCACGCATGGTCGTCTTTTATGTCCGTATTGCATGGACAGCACTAAGGCTTTCTGTTTGAAACACGAAGGCAAACCGTGCTTCTTCGATTGTCATCGACAATTCCTGCCGAAGGATCATCCGTACCGGAGGAACATGAATGCTTTTCGTACTGGCGTTGTGGAGAAAGCTAATCTCCCGCCAAGGTGGCCCGGATACACGATATAGGAAGAGGTAAAAGATTTACCAAGAGCTATTGAGCAGCCTGTTATGGGCTGCAAGTGTGACGGATTTGGTCGCACTCATAACTGGACGAAAAGGAGTATATTCTGGGATCTTTCATATTGGAGCACCAATCTGATTAGACATAACCTTGATGTCATGCATATCGAGAAGAATGTGTTTGACAATATAATTAATACTGTAATGGACGTAAAGGGGAAGACGAAAGACAATCCAAAGGTTAGATTGGACTTGGAAGAAATATGTAGACGTCCTGCATTGTATTTGATATAGGACGGGAATGGGAAGTTGAAGCAGCCTAAGGCAATTTTCTCACTGTAGAAGGAGGATAAGGGAGGCTTTGTAGGTGGATTCAAGGTCTAAAATTTCTAGATGGGTATGTTTCGAACTTGAGAAGATGCATCGACCTCAAGGAGAACAAACTGACAGGTATGAAGAGCCATGATTGTCACATATTCATGGAGCGGTTAATTTCGATTATTTTTCAGGAATTCTTACCGCAGGCAGTTTGGGATCCATTGACGAAACTTAGCATATTCTTCAGGGACCTTTGTTCTAAGAAATTGCTCGTTGATCGTCTAGAAAAGCAAGAAAAGGACATTGCGATAACACTTTGCAAGCTAGAGAGGGTGTTCCCTCCTGGATTCTTCGACTCTATGGAGCATTTGCCGATTCATCTTTCCTACGAGGCACGTGTTGGTAGACCCGTCGAATATCGATGGATGTACCCGTTCGAGCGACATTTGAATCACCTAAAAAGAACGGTAAAAAATAAGGCTCGGGTCGAGGGTTCTATTTGTGAAGCCTATAATCTCGAGGAGATTATAAATTTCTGCTCCTACTATTTCAAACCTTATGTTGCTACGAATAGAACGAGGGCTCCGAGAAACGACGATGGATATCAAGAATTTAATGATGGAATACTGAAAGTATTCAATGCGTCCGAAAAGCCTTCGGGGCAAATAAAGAAGAGATATTTGAATGACGAAGAGCTAAGGGCTGCTCAGTTGTATGTATTACTCAATTGCAACGAGGATGAAGTGGAGAAGCTAGAGGGATAAGTAACTCAGGATGATGAGTTTACGTCATCTCAATGTAATAGTATAAGCTAATATTATTGTACTAATCGGCGGTTGCTTTATTGTTTTCCAGCACATATAATGATGAGTTAAGGCTGGTTAGACCCTACCTAATAGACGAAGCATTAGAACAAGAAATGAGACATTATTTTCCTTCTTGGTTGAGCAAATATGTAAGTAGCTCGGTAATTACTGGCCTCTTCTAATGTAACTGCGCAATAAATAACTTATTATCGCTTCTTTGATATTCAAGTCGATCGTCTAATTTTACCCGAGATTGAATTAATTAGGACTCTTGCCAAGGGACCAATTACTTTTGTTAAAATATGGCCAAGTTACTGTGTCAATGGCTTTCTGTTCAAGTCGACAAATGCTCCGATCAGAGACAGCTTCCTGGATCTTGATTCCACGAAAAACAGTTGTTTGTGTATCAAGTCTTCGAACTACAAAGACGTCGATCTAGAAAATGATTTCTTTGGCATCTTGCGAGATATTTTGGAGTTGTCATATAATAATGGCCGAGAACCTACAAAGATCGTGTTGTTCAAGTGTGAATGGTTCGATCCGATTGAAAATCAAGGTTGGAAAATTGACAAGCATGGTCTTCTGAATATAAACTACAAGCGTAGATATCAAGGCTACGAACCGTTTGTCCTAGCAACTCAGGCTCAGCTTGTGTACTTCACAGATTATCCGAGACGGGGAGCAACGAAGTATGACTGGTGGGCAGTATGCAAGACTAAAGCTAGAGATACTTTTGATGTTGACGAAAAAGCTTACCAGGAGGACGAGCTACCTCTTGTAACCAATATTGCCGATGTGGACTCCACGGAAGTTACGCATTACACGACACATAATATAGAAGATATAGAATTATCCAAAGAGGAAGACGAAGCCGACGAAGGCGAAGATAAAAGTGAAGATGAGGAGGAAGAGGAAGATGAGGTCGAGGAAGACGAACAAGATGATTATTCTGAAGATGATTGAGAGAGATATACTTATCTGAACTTAGATGTTTCTTCTAGAATATATTATCTGGACTTAGATGTTTATTGTAGAATGTATCATCATATGTTGTCTTGGTTATTATCTTGTCTTTGTTGTACTTTCATATTTCTAGTCTCTATTATTTGTTGTACTTTCATACTTCTAGTCTCTATTATTTGTTGTACTTTCATATTTCTAGTCTCTATTATTTGTTGTATTATTATATGTTGTTATCAGGTATGGCAGGTCGTCGCAGAGCGTTCCGAGGAGGACGACGAGGTCATGATCCTCCGATACTTCCTACAGGTACTGCTAGAGGACGGAGTTTTCCTTCGGTACCTCCTACTGGTACCGGCTTTGGATCCTCGTCGTCGATTACTCTTCCATATCGGACAGTAGCTGGGCCTGCTGGGATGATGTCACGTGGCATATCTCCTGGGACGAGTAGTTCCAGGCCTGTTGAGAGTGCTTGCCCGTCTAGCGTTTCTGCTGCTGATACGATGATGGAGATGGATGAGCAGATGGCGGAGGCTGCAGCGACGGCCGAGGCGGCGGTGCCGACGGCCGACCAGCATCATGCAGATGATGCGTGCGCACCTCCGGAGGAGAGGAGGACGGAGATCTGGGCCGATGGTACAAAGTAGGTGTTTTGGTTTATAATTTTTTTTTCTTTCTATTTTTATCATAAATTAACTTTTTTCATGAATATAATATGTTTGTATAGATATCGTCCCCCAGAGGTACAGAGACGTCTAGGCCACATACTGAGGCATAATTATGGTGGTGCTTAGATTAACTACTCTGATGCTCTGGACGAGAGGAAGGCCTTCTGGTTTGCGCGCTTCAAGGTTAAAATATATTTACTTTTAACATGAATCATATAATTTTTGTATATTATATATAACTGATAAGTATTTGGTTTGCGCTCTTCTAGGATATGTTTTTCTATCCACCGCACCGGGCCGAGCTTATCGAGGGGATGTTTTCTGTCGTCGCTGCCAAGATGATCCGCGACGCTATCAATGATCAGAAGGATCGTGATCGTGCCGGAAAGTCGATCCAAGGTTGGATCACCCCTGATCAGTGGAATACGATGAAGGCTCGATTCTACGAGCCAAGGTACAAGGAGAAGTCGGAAAAGGCCAAGGCGGCTAGGCAACATGCCTTGAAGTGGTGCGGAGGGTCGATTCCGATGACGAAATATTTCCGTCGTCTGGTATGTCTTTCTCTTTTAGAAATATTATTTTAATACAAAACCGATAAGTTATTACTAAGATAATATATTTAATTACAGGTAAGGAAGGACGGTAACGCCGACATGGTGACCGTCTTCCTAGCCACCCATCGAAAGGGCGAAGACCTTATTGACGAAAGGGCCGAGCAGACCTATGTAAGTATTACAATACGTTATCTTAATATAATACTTCGTGTCAATTTTAATATAACTTAGTAAATATGATACAAATAAATATTCATGTAGTTAGTAATAATAAGTACATTAATTAGTAATTAGAAATTATAGAGTACTATCCATACTTTCTAGCCCGAGTATCAGAGGCTGCGGAAATGGGCGGCTGCTAGTGTACCTGATGCAGGAGAGGCCGGTACTTTTTTGCAGCCCACTCAAGCTCCGTCGATGGACGAGCTGTGGATTGTCGTCGCTGGTGGACTCCGTAGGGGTACGTACTACGGTACGGGATCCTATGGCGCCCTAGTTGCGACCCAGTCCATTAGGGCATCTCCTGCTAGTGTGCATGGTCCACAGCCGTCCCAGGAGTCTGCCCGAGTCCACCAGATGATGGAGTCTCTCCGTGACGACCTGCTACGACGGATCGAGGAACTGTCTCAGCACCCTACGGACGATCCTGCACTGCTAGCACGATTGGATGCGCTCGACCGCGGCATTATAGACCTCATGGAGACGACTGAGAGGACAGAGCACACCGTTGGAGGGTTAGAGCGTACGGTGATAGAGCTGCAGACAGGACAGGTGACCATGGCCGAGAGGCTGAGATTGGCGCAGGATTCGATGGTCCAGAGCAGTGATAGAATGTTATCTATCTTGGATTCATACCACCAACGACTTACAGCGTTAGAGCGTGCAAGTCCTCCGGGTGCGCCTTCATCGTCGTCGACTCCGCCGCCTCCACCGCCTTCTTCTTCGACACCGACTCCACCGACATCACTGCCTGCTCCATCGGTATCAATTTCACCTGAGGAATATGAGTTGTTCTTATCCCTTCGTCGCGGCGGTGCCCCTCCTGCACCAGATTCCTAGTAGTCCTAGTTATGACTGTTTGTTTATGTTTGTTTCATTCTTTGTTTATGACTTAGATATTTGTTGGTTGTGTAGATTTGGATGTTTGGATCCTATTCTATTTGTTGGTTGTGTGTAGACTCTGGTTATTTGGTTGTAGACTTTGCTATTTGGTGTAGACTTGGTTATTTGGATACTTATTGTTGTGTGATTGTTGTAGACTTGGTTATAGGAACTGAAACCTGTGTACAGTGAGAAATGGACATTCTGAGAACTGGACATTCTGTGATTGTTGTAGACTTGGTTATAGGGACTGAAACCTGTGTAACCTATATTGGTTATGGTTATCTTTTTAAACTGCAGGGAGAAATGGACATTCTGTATTTTATTTTTTTGATTTCTTTTGCAGATTTAGCGACGTTTACCGACGTTTATCGACGCAAACATACGTCGGTAAACGTCGGTAAATCTGTAATATTTCCCAGGGTACCGACGTTTACCGACGTCCTTATACGTCGGAGAACGCCGGTAAACGTCGGTGCACGTCGGTAATCATTCCAGGAATTACCGACATTTACTGACATTTTAAACGACGGTAAACGTCGATAAATTCTCAGGATTTTACCGACGTGTAGCGACTTTGAACACGTCGCTAAACCACCGACGACACGACGGTAATCGTCAGTAAATTTACCGATGCGTAGCGACGTTATACATGTCGCTAATCCACCGACGACACGATGGTAGACGTCGATAATATACCGACGTATATATACGTCGGTACACGTCGGTACACGTCGGTACTAGCGACGTTTGGCGACGTTTTGAAGATCAGCGACTTACATTTCCGCGACAAGCCTAAAACGTCGGTAATTTCGTCGCTAAATATTTTTAGCGACGAAATTTGTCGTTTTAGCGACGTCTTTAGGCGTCGCTAAAACGACTTATTTTGGTAGTGACTCTTCTAAATCCAAGAACGTAGACTAACGATTAAATCTCTCAACTAGCTACCCCAGCTCTATAATATACCCAGGCAACTCTCACTATGGACGATTGCATCAATTCTATCTCTAGATATTGGGACGTCTACCTAACCGCTAGGCTAACACACCAAAGTCAAATCCATGCTTATCGTTTTACGCAATTAAAGTTATAATACTCACCCATAATCCTAAGGTCAAATCATAGCCGATAGTATAGGGTTTTGTTGGACCGTTGAGCACCTCTAGAGGGGGGTGAATAGAGTGTGTGTGTGCAGCGAAAAATAATCACCAATTAAAACTTTAAACTATGGCAGTGAAATAAGAGACAGTAAATATAAATGCAGCAAGAGATAGAGAATTCAAACTCAGCGACACAGCGATATATATTGGTATCCCTCTGAGAGGACTAATCCAGTCTCGAGTACTCTTGCTCGATGTTAATCCACTATGGCACAAGCTTTAACTGAGAGCTTGCAGTCTCTTACAACAACGTGCTTGGTGACGAGCGCACGACCAGCTCCACAACAGGAAAAGTTGCTGAACTTGGAACGACCTCTTTACAACTCTTGGAATACCACAAGACTCTAAATCAACTCTGATATTACTGGCTTTTGGCTAAGAGATGTATAGGTATGATTTAAAAATCTTGGATTGTTTGAAAACACTTGAATAGGAGAGAAGAGAAGATGAAGAGTGAATGAATGATTTGAAATGAAAAGTTCTTCTCTATTTATAGGTATTTTCTAGAACCGAACTCGGACAGAGTTCGGACAGAGTTCGGATGCAGATATCTTGCAAAGAGACGTTGCTCGCATATTTGGAGACAACAGAAGTTTGAATACAAACTGACCGAACTCGGACAGAGTTCGGTCCGAACTCGGGCCGAACTCGGTTATGAGTTCTGTCAGGAGATTTTCGAAATATTTTATCAGAAATTTGTTTTCAAAGATATTTTGGAATATTTTGTAAAAAGATATATGAGTGGTAATGGGTAGGCTTTTTAGAATGTGGACTGAGATAACCCTAAGCCAGTATTACCAAAACTGATTTTACAAAATAAATCCTAGACTCAATAAAATGTAAAATACAGAATAAAATATAAAATGAGTCATCTTCAGATTCGATGATGTTGATGCTTCGTTGATGCAGTACAACGTCCGTTGAAATTGATTTCGTATATCCTGAAATGATTAGCAGCAGTTTGTATATTTTGTGTATTGACTTAAGTGCATGTTGATTATCGAAATCGGGTGTGACCATGGAATGGGCCAACAATCTCCCCCATTTTGATAATTGACAAACTTGAGTCTATACCAAAATATATCTTTATAAAATAGAACAAAATACAAGTACCTGAATAAAAAGATGGTTGATTTTGTTTTTAGATTTGTATGCTTGTTTTTGGTATGAGTACTCTTTTTCTCCCCCTTTGTCAAATAGTAAAATGACTTGGCTCCTCCGTAATGTGTGAAGCCAACAATAAAAAATAAAGTGAAGCAAAAGAGACATGATCACAGCATAAAACAACTACTATGGAAAGAAAATGCTGGAAATAAAGTACTGAAAATGTCATACTAAAAAGTGCTGAGTACAATCATCAGAAAATGTCTAACTCAAGAGTTTAGACATAAAAAGAAAAACTACATCAAAGCATAAAGGTCATCATCTAACAAGTATCCACTATCCAAAAGCTGAACCCACGTCACATAGTGGGGTCGTCAGCACCAGGAGCCTCTGGAGGAAAGTAGGCTGCAGTGGGGTCGAAGTGCTGGAAGGAAACCTCATCTGTGAACCGAGGACCCGGAAAGCCTGGGTGAGGCAGGATGGTGATCGGATGGACTGGATCATGGGCTAGGCTGTAGTGGAGGTCAGCAATCCCATTCCTCAGCACCTGAGCCTGAGAGATGCGTCGGAACTCTGAATCAAGATAACCTTGATGACGTTGTGTAGATATAGCAACAAAATCATCAAAGCGCTGATAGAAAGTCGGATCAAATCACGGGACAGGGGCTGGAGGAGGAGCAGCATCAGGAACCTCAGCGTCAGCAGCTAGAGCAGGCTGAGCTCCAAAAGACAGAGGTAGAGCAGGAAATCGTCGAGATCTGGTAAGCTCGATAGGAGTGGAGGAGAATGCACAAGTTTGAAGATCAATCTCAAAACGGCAAAAGATAGACGCCAAGTGCATAGGATATACCAGATTCCTTCCTGTATTTCTGCAGTTTAGCATCCAGGACATCATGGTCTTTGGGATAGAGAATGGAATACCAAAATGAATGTGGTATAAAGCAGAGAGTTCCAAGAAGGTCACTTCATCTGTGGATCCTTTCTTTGGAAGGAGTACAGAGAAAATTATGCGATAAAGTTCATAAAAAGATTGGTTCAAATGCTTTGAATAAACCCTACGAGGAACAGGTTTTGGATGACAAATAAGTTCCCTGAAAGAGGCAAGGGTAACATCAGCAGGGAATTGGACATGGGTAATGTCAACCAAAGCTTCTCAAAGATCAGGAACATGGAAAAATTTACTGATATCGGTAGCACTGAATTCTAATTCTTGCCCAACAACGCAAGAATAGAAGTTTTCGTTAGGTTTTACTTGCAAGTTACAGTAAAACATTCGGACAGCATTATCAAAAATATTTTTTGCTACCTCGAAAAAGTCTCGGTAGCCTAAGTGATCAAAAGTAGGAGCATATTCAGAAAATATGGTAAAATTAACAAAAGCTCCATTGCAAATCTTACGGCCAGAAAAAGAATCAAACCAAAGATCAGAAAACTCTTTGTCCGAAAACAAAGTAGAATCATAGTCTTCTGCATCCATTGGTCGTGCTGGACTGAATAGACTAGCTGGTGTATAATCCGAAGAGAAGGAGGCACCTTGGGAAGATGATCTATGACGTATAGGAGCCATGGAGAAAGTAATACCTTTTTGAGAAAGGGAGGAAGATGAGAATGTTCAAACGCCCACCAGATCTCTTAGATTCCTTGCTATGATGGAGGAGGAAGAAATTTTGGGGAAGAAGGAGATGTTTCCACGAGTTGGTGTGTGGAAAAGATGGTTGAAAGAGTTGAATTTATAGAGTTTAGGGCCGGCTGTTCGGTTCTGGAAATTAATACAACGCCGACCGAACTCGGTCCGAATTCGGTCCGAAGTCGGTCAGAGTTCGGCCCGAGTTCGATCACTTGTATTCCCGAGACAAGAAATACAGTTCTGGTTGGTTAAAAGTAACTTTATGACTTTTGACTCTAGTATTTAATAACGTATTCTATTTATAGGTTAACTGTAGGGGTTGTCCCAGCTAACGGAGGTTCACCGGGGAACTCTTAAGTACCGCTTCACTTCGACCGTAGTCGTGGTGACAGACATACCCTTTTTAGGTTTGTACCCAAAAATAATTTCCGTTAAATAAATTTCAAAGTTACAAGTCATAAAATTAATTTTAATTACCATATTACATTATGAATCTGAAAATTCAAGTATACCGAGCTCACGCCTCATTATGTTAAAATGGTCTTTAGCCAACGGTTTTGTGAATATGTCTGCTAGTTGATGATCTGTGTCAATAAATTCTAAGCAGATATCCCCATGTTGTTGATGATCACGAAGAAAATGATGTCTTATCTCTATGTGCATTGTGCGTGAATGACAGATAGGGTTCTTAGTCAGATTAATAGAGCTAGTGTTGTCACAATAAATAGGAACTTTAGTGTAGTGCAGATTGTAGTCCTCTAAGGTTTGCTTCATCCACAAGATCTAAGCACAACAACGTCCTGCGACGATATACTCAGCCTCAGTTGTTGATAATTCTACTGAATTTTGTTTCTTGCTAAACCAAGAGACTAAGGCCTTTCCTAGAAAATGACATGTGCCGCAGGTACTTTTACGGTCCACTTTACATCCTGCAAAATCCGCATCCGAGTAACCTATCAGGTCAAAGGATTTGGTTTTAGGATACCATAAGCCGACTGTAGAAGTTTCTTTAAGGTATCGGAAGATATGCTTAACGGCACTAAGATGTGATTCCTTAGGATTTGCCTGATAGCGTGCACAAATGCAAACACTAAACATTATATCAGGACGACTAGCAGTTAAATATAATAAACTACCAATCATACCTCGATACTTACGCTGATCGACAGGTTTGCCACTTTCATCAGCATCAAGCTTTGTAGATGTAGCCATAGGAGTCCCGATTGGCTTTACATTCTCGAAGTCGTACTTTTTCAGTATGTCCTTCATGTACTTAGCTTGGTTGATGAATGTTCCTTTTGAGTGCTGTTTGATTTGAAGTCCTAGGAAGAAGTTTAGCTCTCCCATCATACTCATCTCAAATTTACTCTGCATACACTTAGCAAAATCTTGACAGAGTTTTTCGTTAGTAGAACCAAATATTATGTCATCTACATAAAATTGCACAAGTAGGATATCATCATTCAAGGATTTGATAAATAAAGTAGTATCAACCTTTCCTTTTGAAAATCCATTATCAAGTAAGAAGACACTTAGGCGTTCATACCAAGCACGAGGTGCTTGTTTGAGTCCATAAAGAGCTTTCTTAAGCTTGAAGACGTTATCAGGTTTTTGAAAATCTTCAAAACCAGGGGGTTGTTTCACAAAAACTTCCTCTTTTAAAAAACTATTTAAAAATGTGCTTTTTACATCCATTTGAAATAATTTAAAATCATTAAAGCATGCAAATGCACAAAACATGCGGATGGCTTCTAGTCTAGCAATAGGAGCATAGGTCTCATCATAATCAATTCCTTCTTCTTGATTATAACTGTGTGCCACTAGACGTGCTTTGTTGTGTAGAACTTGTCCATCTTCACTGAGTTTATTTCAGAACACCCATTTGGTACCAATTATCGATTGACCAATGGGTTTAGGAATGAGTTCCCAAACTTGGTTTCTCTCAAATTGATTTAGTTCCTCTTGCATGGCAAAAATCTAAAACTCATCAGTAAAAGCATCATCTACATTCTTAGGTTCTATTTGAGAAATGAATGCTACATTTACTGCTATATCAGAATCTTTAAGAGATGAACGTGTACTTACACCTTTAGATACATCACCTATGATGAGTGTTTCTGGATGATCTGGCATAAATTTTAATGATTCAAATTTTTGGGTCAGATCTTTCACAAAACTCTTCTCAGTCCTTACATTTTGGGTCAGATCTTTCACAGAAATCTTTTCAGTCCTTGCATGTGTATCTTCATCATCACTGTCGCTAGATCTGTGACTATTTAACTCATCAAAAGTAACATTAATAGTTTCTTCAACAATCATAGATCTTTTATTGAAAATTCTATATCCCTTACTCTTAGCAGCATATCCGAGAAATATCCCGTCATCTGCTTTGGAGCCGAACTTTCCCAAGTTATCCTTGGTGTTCAGGATAAAACAGCGACATCCGAAAACTTTAAAGTAAGAAATGTTTGGAATCCTTCCAAACCAAAGCTCATATGGTATTTTCTTCGAGATTGGTCGAATTAACACCCTATTCAAAACATGACAGGCTGTACTAACAGCTTCTGCCCAAAAATATTTAGGAAGATTATACTGATTCAGCATGACTCTAGCCATTTTGTTTAGAGTACGATTCTTTTGCTCCACAACACCATTCTGTTGGGGAGTTCTAGGACAAGAAAATTTGTGGTAATATCCACTATCATCATAGAACTTTTTGAAATCAGAATTTTTGAATTCGCCACCATAATCACTTCGGATACGAGTAATTATGAAGCCTTTTTCGTTTTGTACCTTTTTGCAAAATATCTGAAATTCAAAAATTGTATCACTTTTGTTTGGTAAGAAATAAACCCAAGTAAATCGAGAGAAATCATCAACAATAACAAAAGCGTAGAGCTTACCGCCAAGACTAGCGACTCTACTAGGACCAAATAAATCCATGTGAATTAACTGCAAAGGTCTAAAAGTACTTACAGCATTGATGGATTTAAAAGTAGACCTATGTGCTTTGTTCTTTTCACAGTCAGCACATACCATATCTCTCTTGAATGGAATCTCAGGGAGTCCTCTTACCAACTTCTTTGTACTTAGTCGTGAGATAGTATCCATGTTTGCATGTCCTAGTCTTATGTGCCATAGCAAGCTTTCATCTTGATTGGCTACTAGGCACCTAGCTGCATTATTTGTATTCTCCAAAAAAAAAACATAAATATTGTCTTCTCTAATCCCTTTATATATGGGATAACCAGATGACATATCATATATGGTATATTTATCTTTCACAAAATTAATACCATAACCATTATCTGCCAAATGACTTATGCTTAATAGGTTATGTTTCAATTCTGTTACTAGACAAACATCCTTTATTACTGGATAGGGAGAAATACCTACAGTACCATTACCAATTATATCACCTCTCAAATTATTTCCGAAGGAGACATATCCTTCTTTCTTCATCGATAGCGTAGCGAACAAAGATGCATCACCAGTCATGTATCGCGAACATCCGCTATCGAGGATCCATTTGCTTCTAGCATGAGAGGGTTGAGGGTCCACCTACAAGACAAGTAGATGAATCCTTTGGTACCCATTTTCTGAAGGGTCCATTCTGATTAGCTTTAGGTCTCCAGATTAAAGTGTGATTGTCAACAAGCTTTCTTGTAAAACAATACTGTGATATGTGTCCGTGCGTACCACAATAAGTGCAAGTCAGTTTAGAACCAGATGTGGTTGAAACTGTGTTTACATGCTTGTTTGGTTTGGAGAACCTATAAGTGAAAGCATGATGATATTCGTGTTTCTTCTGTGCTTTCTTGTTTTTAGTCCTCTTAGGTGTATGCTTAGCATTAGGACTAAAATTAGGCTGTGTCACAGGTATTGCCTGTTTGCCTAACTTGATTTCTAACTTTTTAGAAATCGCAATAGACTCTTCATATTTAGTAGTCATAACTGAGAGTCTATGTTCTGTTACTAAGTGCATCTTCTTCTCTGTGTCATACAGCTTTTGCATCTTAACATAATGTCTTTCTTTCTTTTCAACATTGAGGATTGCCTCATGATAGTCTACCTTGAGTTTGGCTATCTCTTCCGTGTTACCGGTAGTAGACGTCTCTTTAATATCTTCAATAAGATTGGACAGTCTAGCTAACTCGGTTGTATATGCCTTAATCTCTTTTCGAGATTGCTTATACTTGTCAAGCATATTTTTGTGTTCTTCAAGTAATTCGCTAAAGGCATTTTCTAATTCATCGAAAGTAAAATCATCATATAGAGGGTTTAACGATACCTTATCAAATGCCATAAGACAGACATTTGCATTACCGCAGGGTCTATCCTCTTCTTCTGTATCACTGGCATCACTTTCATGCCAGATACTTATGTTGGCATACTTTCGACCAGATGTTGCTTTTCTGCTTGATCTTGATCTGTTATATGGACTGTTTTTCTTGGTGGTTGGACAGTCCTTCTTCATGTGCCCTGACTTCTTGTATCCAAAGCATATGGTTTCATCTTCATTGCTTTCTTGGATATCTTTCTTCTTTCTGCTTGTAAACTTTAGGTATTTCCTGAAGTTCTTCACAAGTAGGGCTTGTTCATCACCACTTGATGATTCTTCATCGGAGTCATTGCATGTTGATTTTCTTGCTTGAGCTTTGAAGGCAATAGATTTTTCCTTTGGTGTTGCTTCCTCAAACTCTTGCAAATCAAGTTCATATGTCATGAGCTTGCCCATCAGTGTTTCCAAGGACATAGTGGTGAGATCGTTTCCTTCAATAATTATTGTGGCTTTTGGATTCCAGTTCTTGGTTAGAGCCCGCAGCACTTTTCTGATCTTCTCATGATTGCTGTAATCCTTACCAAGAGATTGCAACGAATTAGTTATATCAAGGAAACGAGTAAACATCTGTGTAATTGACTCACCGGGTTTCATCTTAAAAGATTCATATTCCTGTGTCAGTCTACTAATTTTGGATTCCTTCACTTGGGAAGTACCTTCATGAGTTACCTCAAGAATTTCTAAATTTCGTGAGACGTCTTACAGGTTGAAACTCTGTTAAACTCCATTTTGTCAATTGCACAGAATAGTGCATTGATGGCACGAGCATCAAGACTAGCATTAGCTTTTTCAGCTTCGGTGTATTTGTCATGAGGCTTTTCTATAAGAATGCCTTCAACTACTGTGGGTACTGGTTTCTTATAACCATCAATGACTATAGACCAAAGATCAAAGTCAAGAGACTTTAGAAAGAAAGTCAGTCGTGTTTTTCAATAGGTATAATTTGTTCCATCAAATAGGGGAGGTCTATTTGTGGATTGCCCTTCACCGTTGAATATTGATTTCACGGCTGCCATATATATACTCTCTGAGGTATGTTATATTAGTATATAACCTGCTCTGATACCAATTGTAGGACCGTTAAGCACCTCTAGAGGGGGGTGAATAGAGTGTATGTGTGCAACGGAAAATAATCACCAATTAAAACTTTAAACTATGGCAGTGAAATAAGAGACAGTAAATATAAATGCAGCAAGAGATAGAGAATTCAAACTCAGCGACACAGCGATATATACTGGTATCCCTCTGAGAGGACTAATCCAGTCTCGAGTACTCTTGTTCGATGTTAATCCACTATGGCACAAGCCTTAACTGAGAGCTTGCAGTCTCTTACAACACCGTACTTGGTGACAAGTACACGACCGACTTCACAACACCGTGCTTGGTGACGAGCGTACGACCTGCTCCACAACAGGAAAAGTTGTTGAACTTGGAACGACCTCTTTACAACTCTTGGAATACCAAAAGACTCTAAATCAACTCTGATATTACTGGCTTTTGGCTAAGAGGTGTATAGGTATGATTTGAAAATCTTGGATTGTTTGAAAATACTTGAATAGTAGAGAAGAGAAGATGAAGAGTGAATGAATGATTTGAAATGAAAAGTTCTTCTCTATTTATAGGTGTTTTCTGGAACCGAACTCGGACAGAGTTCGGACAGAGTTCGGATACAGATATCTCACAAAGAGACTTTGCTCGCAGATTTGGAGGCAACAGAAGTTTGAATACAAACTGACCGAACTCGGACCGAACTCGGTTATGAGTTCTGTCAGAAGATTTTTGAAATATTTTATCAGAAATTTGTTTTCAAAGATATTTTGGAATATTTTGTAAAAAGATATATGAGTGGTAATGGGTAGGCTTTTTAGAATATGGACTGAGATAACCCTAAGCCAGTATTACCAAAACTGATTTTACAAAATAAATCTTACACTCAATAAAATGTAAAATACAAAATAAAATATAAAATAAGTCATCTTCAGATTTGATGATGTTGATGCTTCGTTGATGCAGTACAACGTCCAATGAAATTGATTTCATATATCCTGAAATGATTAGCAGCAGTTTGTATATTTTGTGTATTGACTTAAGTTCATGTTGATTATCGAAATCGGGTGTGACCATGGAATGGACCAATAGGTTTTTCTACCCAAGCTCGCTTCACTCCATTTACTAAACATCAAGTATCGATTATCCTACTTGCATCTGCAACATTCGTTTCAAGAAGGTCCAAGCGTTCAGCAAAGTCATTCCTAGGTAATTTCCATTCACGATAATCCTCAATCATAACACGACTTAATGACACAATTCTCATAACTCTTAAAATCAAATCCTTAATTCACTCGATAGATCTACCAAGTCCAAACTCATATACTCGACTACAAAATCAACAGTCATAATCCTCGATCATAAGTCGCAATATCGATTTCAAGTTCTATGTCATAAAATCACAATCATACATTCGTCCATTATGACTTTCCTCAAATCCTAATCCTAATAGTCCTCAATTTTGTGAATATGCCTTTTCACACAATCGCATGATCGTATACTATATATCTTCGAGTCATATAATCCTTATATTACTGAACATACAAATATAGTTTAGCCAAATCATGTCAACTTCTTTATCCTCTACATCCGTCAACGTTTTCAATTCATATAGTTCGATTACTATCCATTCATATACACTTCAAGTTCACTAAATCAACTCATCCAATCGTTCAATACTATCAATCTCCCAAAATATAGAATACGTTCAAATAATAACTTTTGACACGATCATCACTCATCGAATCAGGGTACCCCGAGTTATCGCATATTAATCTTTAAAATGTCTCAATACCATCATTGATATACATAACCAGGCGATCTTTCTTTCGCAACGACCTTCGAGTTGTGCAACCAATACCATCATCCAAACAGGATAAACAATTAGCTGTAGCTATCTCCCGAACTAGTTATATGATCAATTCATTCAAACTCAAAATCATATTAGTTACCGTCTATCTTAGTTCATCATGCTACATATTCTTTCAATCGTATCGTTATATACTAACTCAAATCATCGAGCAATTTTATCTAAAATGCTTAGAATCAATTTTGTATCTTTAATTCCAAACTTCTTTTTTCGTTGTCTTCCAATCGTACTATCGTTCCTTAACCAATTTTGAAACTCAATTTCTTTCATTTTGTACTAACAAGTTCATATACGATCCATATCGAGTCCTCGACTGAGTCATTCATCATGTTACATCATAACTCTTCCTTGATCAATCTATCACCTCTAGCATCTACAATCAACGCAATCCTAATCCGATGCGCATCCTAAACCAATCTCGTACGAGATATCTAAAGTCACGACTATCTAAACGAATTTAATCTACAACTTTGCATTATCCCGTCTCTTGCTGATAGACTTATTGGTACCCCGATCCTTAATCGATAGAACATTTCTAAGGCTATCCCATACACCACTCAGGGATCGAGTCATTCAACAAATTCTCGAAACTAATTTTAAATCACAATCGATACACTTTTGAATACCTGAACAATCCATTCCTCAAAAATTCAACTACGATCGATCTACATTGCATTAACTACCCATCATCTTATGAATTGAATCTAACTTATCTTTATCCAAAACTATTTTTTTGATCCCGCATGTGACTTACTATCATCGATGCAACTTAGGTGTGTATTTTTTAACACAACTCAGCTAACAAGACTTACATGAAATTATCTCTATTTCAATCAAAATTACTCGTGTACGATTTACAAAATATCTAGACTTATTGTATGAAACATCCTACGGAAACATATAGAGAGAGTGTCACTAATATCAATTGCAAAATAATATCAGAGTTCAAAAGAATTCAATTGAAAGTCCAAGAACGTAAAGCCATGCTCCGACATCATTATATCATGCCCTAGTTTCGTAGAACCGATCGTCCTCGCTAGGGCTGTACGAACCTAAGTTACGCTCTCACAAGACGAATACCATAATGGCCGATACAGCAACTTAGCGACGGGGTTGTCACACAGATGTCCCGAGAAGAAAATGTCACGCCCCAGTTCCAAAATTACGGAACCGAGCCACGTGGCAAGGCCAGCGAGTACCACCCCAAGGATTATCCTAATTTAATGGAACCACTAGAGTTACACTTAAGTTGTAGAGTGCAGAAATATAAGTAATGCCCAAGAAACATGAGTAACTAATATCATCCATAAATACGATCAAGAAACACATAGTGAGTAATCTAAAATAAACCACAATGTGCTGAATGAATAAGTCTGAAATGTAGTTATAGTACAATACTGAATGAAAAGAGTCTTGCAGAAACAATCCAGTTAATACAATACCGAATGAAAGAAAAACTGAAAGATAACTAGATCTGACAATAGACTAAACTAGATAATGAAGTCATATCAAGAAGAGTTCTACCAATGGAACAAGCTACTCTGCTGGATAAATCTTGTCATTAGCTGCTAATCCTGCTGATGGCTCAACTCCGGATCTGTAAACCTCCAGATAATCTTCCTCGTCTAAGCCTGGAATAGAAAACCAGGTCCTCAGCGGGACGCAACAAGGTACATAATATGCAAGCCAGGTGCAAACAGTGCTAGAAATATTAGTATGTAAACTGCATTGAGACAGGGCAAACTAAACAACAACCATTCTATATGATATGCTACTTTTGAGGACAATGTTCGATACTTGGGCTTTCCAATATAAAATCTGTAGCTCTGATATAGAGACTCAACGGTGTATATGAAACAATGTGTGCATAATAGCCCAAGTATCTAGTAGCTATCCTTCCCTCCCATGAGACCGTACGAGTTGAATCTACAACTCGTGTGATCTGATCCTCTAACAGTAACAGTCGGTCATACATAGTAAAGTAAATCTAACCTAATCAGGGTCATGAATCAACATAGGTTCTGGACTTTCGGACAATTTTGGAATATAGGGAGTCTGGAAAAATGAAAGTATACAAACAGTGTCCTATGGTACAAGCGTATACAGGTTGGTACAACCACGGTATCGAGACAGTCTCTAATGACCGATACTAGATGTTACAAACGTACGCCTGCACCCGAATCTGTCTCGGAGGCAAAGTTTCGATCGACGGTCCTACGTCGGTAGATAATACAACAATAAAATAAATATTTAAGAGATTAAAATGGAACTGAAATATAAGATGGCAAGGTACACTAGCCTGGCTCCGAAATCTGATGAGAATGATCTGGTCCCAAGTCCAAGCCTAGAGAGTCCAAGGAACCTAAGGAATTTAGTTTACAACTAATTAATTAATTATTTAAGCAAGCTAATAATTTGCATTCATACTTAAAACTTGGGTTATTAATTATTGGAATTTTTCAAATTACTCATAAAAAGGAAATAATATTTCAATAAGTAAGGGAAAATAACTATACACAAAACCTAATGTCCTCTATCATACAATCTTTTTTTTAACAGTGCCATCAAGGCCATTAATTCATCACAACTATACACCACAACTTTTGCATCAACCATCTATAACATTTGCCCATTATTTGTCTAGTTACCACATGGCCAGACAACCTACCAACATGACCTAAGAACTATAAATACACTCCTTTTTCCTTATACATGGAAAAAATGTTTCAGTAAGGACCTATACTAACACCACCCATGGGTGTTCCATTGTAACCTCTTTTTTTTCATTTTCTGCTGTTAATTATAACAACATCATCATCATCATCCAAAATTTTCTCCCATGCAACCATATAACCCAGTCTCTTTAACAGTATATATATATATATTTCTTATACTTTTCTCATCAGCAGGGCCGGCCCTGGTGTAAACCCCCATAATTTATATTTGATTTTTATAATTTAATTAATTTTTATGTATTTCATAAGTTATGGATTTATATGCTACTAGTTTATTAACATAATTAATGTATGTGTGTGTATATATATTATTATATGTGTGCATGTGTGTATTCCTATTAAATAAGGAATATGATAGAATCTAGGATTTTTAGGAATTTATTGTGGTTTCTTTAGACATTTATGGTAGCTTAAAAGATATAAATAGATATATATATATAATATATATATATATATTATAGGTTATTAGTTAAAAAAAAAGGGAAAAGGGCCCGGCCCCCACCCCAGCAAAGGGGCGGGCCAGGCTCTGTTGTTGCCAGTAGTGGTTGCTTTAGTGGTGCATTAGTTAGCCATTGTTTTAAAAATAAAAAAATAAAAATAAATAAAGGAAGAGCCGACCCACACCCAGCAAAGGGGCAGCCAGCTACTGACAGCCTACATAAGTGTCCACATGAGCCCGGCCATTTGTATACATAAGGAAAAAAAAGGGAGCTGGTGGGGTACTGTTCCTGTGAACAGTACCCGCTCCCAACCCGCGCCTGAGCGGAGCAGCAGAGGAGAATCCGGAAGAAGTTCGGATTCAAACATCTCCAATCCTACACCATTTGAATTGTAATTTTTTTTTACAAAATCCTAACTAGATTTCCCTCTATCCAACCGACCAAATCCAGACCTAATCTTAGCATCCAGTGGATTCAAATTCGATTTAAACTCGGAATTTAAACATCGTATATATATCAGCCAAAAATAGGAATTTGGAAAAACCCATCGATCAAACGACGTCCCCAGCCCGAACGTCGACTCCAGGGCCTCCCCCACACCCCCGTGCTCACCATCGGCCGCCTGCTCGACGTCGTCGACGACTGGATCGCCGGACAACCGCTGAGCCGACCGAAAAACAGGGGATACCCTGTTTATTCCAGAACTCAGGTACCCACTTTCAAATCCGAATTTCTTTGTTTTCGTTCGACGAAAAGTCGATCTATCGACTCCTGTGCCTAGACAACATATCCCTCTCAAAACCCTTTCTGGTAGAATCGAGCGAAACCCCATATATTGCTCGGTATTTCGAACCCAAGTTCCCAAAAAACTGTCGGAACAGAACAGTTTTAGGGCAGCCCCAACCCACGACTTGGAAGTCGATTTTCAACTCAAATACTGAGGATTTCAACCAACTAATTGAAAATAGTCGTTAACAATATAACCAAGAGTAGAACGCAACTTGTGGATCGAAGTTTTGGTTAATATGTAGGAAGAAATCTGTAAGTGAAGTTGTAGGAAAAACTGATTTCTAAATCATAGAAACATATGGAAATTGTCCGATACAACGTACGCCCCGACAAACCGGGCGACGTGGTCATGCGCAATATGCATCGAAAGGTGCATATGGACGTTACCGACGTGTGGGAACTGACGGAACTCAGTTTCGTCGTGTGTACAGGACGAAATCAACGCGTATCCGTCGAGATACCCCCGTATCGATGTTTTACAAACTTGCCCATAACTTCGTGTACAGTCGTCGAATCGAGACAAAACTTGTGCCAACAGGTCCGAATCAAAATTCTGGTCCTGCATGCCAAGTTTGGTTCGATTCTGAGAAGGTCGAATAGGAACCCATTTTTGGCGGGCCCGCGACCCACTCAAACGGGCGATTTTGTACACGGCTCATCGGAATCCAAAATTGGATATACCATTGAGTTCCTCTCCTCAAACTGAAATCATAGACATGTAGTTTGACGACTTTAGAGACCGTAGACTTTGGCACGCGTTTCGGTGCAAAGCGAGTCCAACGGTGGACATCGTTTTGACCCAAAATTATGATTTTGCCCCTGTTCCAGAATTTGACTTTTAGACAGGCATTTCCTAGGTATATCTTCTTCACCGAGATTGTTTTTGATGTTTGTTTCAGCGTTTGGAGTCATCTGTGATTTGTGAGTTTTGTGCTGACACTTGCTACTCTTGGATTTGCCCTTCTCATACCGCAGGCAAGATACCTTGCCACCTTACTCTGTGATTATTATTTTCTTATTTTCAGCATTTCTTATTTCTTGATATTTAAACTGTGCGTCCAAGTCATACTTGGGTGCAAGCGACTCTATCGGTCGTTTTTTTTGCCTTCTCTTGCATTGACTTAGTTTATTGACCCCCATTGATGTTGAGGTATTGGTATATCTCATACGATCTTGACACTTGTTGTATCATATGATGTGAGTCACATGTAGGACACGTTTTCACGTAGTCGGCTGGCCACCGATACGTATGGAGCGTGCGACGGATAAGGATAACTGCCAATAGATTTATATGCTAGAAGACTTGGCGGTTACTAGAGGTACATATGAGTCATGGATGTGACTCTAATAGGCATTGGGTGAGAAGAACAGTTCCTTAATGTATGGGTCATATATGCACTGTCCTGATTGTCGGTTATCTCCAGTGGGAGGTACGGTCCTGCTAGCCGGTTATCTCCAGTAGGAGGTACGGTCCTGATTGCCGGTTATCTCTAGTGGGAGATACGGTCCTGATTCCTGGTATTCCCGATCCTGCCCATGCGTCAAAGGTTTGTTCTTATTGCATTATCACTGTAGACTGGTTAGGCACCTGATTGCATACATATTTCTTTCCTTATATTATATATCACAGTTATTATGGCATAATATTTTCTTGTATCTTGTTACATCCCTCTGAGGACCTGGTTATCTCTCCAGGATTAGACGACTTTCCACAGGAGTACAGAGCAGCTCTGGATCCAGCTTACATTGCTACCGAGTCAGTTCATACTGATTTCTAGTCTATTCTACATTTGAGACTTTAGTGGACATTATTTTTACACATCTTTTCTTTCTATTTGCGGAGGTCGGACTTCGATCTTGTGAGACTATTTTTCATAGCTGTTTGGAGTGAGCATGTTCACCCGGCTATCTTTTGATACTCTATTTATTATTTGGACTCTATATTCTTCTTGTTGAGCTGTGATGAGATTAGATTATGTTATTCTGGCCTGTGATTATTTTATTTACAGCTTATGTACATATATGAGGATTCCATATATTGGAGTATTCTTCGTATATGTGCAGTTGGCATGTTCACGTTCTTGGTCCTATGTATTATGGGACTTGGGCGTTACACCTGGGGCCGTGCCAATAGTGCAGCCGCACAGGGCCTCCAATTTTGGGGGGCCTCAAAAAAATATTAGGGTTAGTTTTGTAATTTTGTATTTCAAGTTATTCCATTTCTTCCTCAATTCCTACTCTACAATCCCTCCAAGACCTCCAATTCTTGGATCCCTATTCCCTACCGACTCTAAGATTCATATTTATAATAATAAAGATTTCTTAAGGATATTGCTCTGACCGATGTGTTAATTGCTATTTTGTTTCTAAAGATACCTCAATTGTTAGATGAATTTATTTTCTACAATAATGACGAGATTTTTTTATATATATAATTTAAGAATTTGGATGTGCAAGCTTAGTATTTATTTAAGAAATAATGATGTCGAAGACTGGAGCTCTTGGTCTTGCATCAGGTGACTCTGGTCCATAGCCGGTCCTATGATTTATAGGATCTATGACAAAGTCTAAAATTTGGGCCATTTTGCTCACATAAATAAAAAAAATTAAAGCATTTTTACAAGCAAAATCATCAATTAAGCTATCAAAATCATCAATCAAGCTATCATATTATTTTCGATTGGAACGCTGGCTTTTTTTTTGTTTCCAGATTGGGTCTTTATTTTTTATTTTTTTTGATATACATATTCTATTGTAAAATTACGGGACTTCCAAAATTGGGGGCCCATAACGATCGCCTACCTCGTTCGTGCCCTGGGCTGACCCTGCTCAGGTCTTGAAGGCTCTAAATTGTGTGATTACATATTATTTCTCATTTTGGTATTGATCGTTATTCGTTTTATTATATGTTTTCATCAACAGAAAAATTTGATGCCAGATTTAGACAATTTAACGGTCAGTACGTCTTCTATCTAAAACATTTTTATTATACTATATAATGTGCTTGAATATAGATAATTTAAGCTTTAGTTATTTTGTTTAGTACTACCTATAGATTCAGTTATAATATACAATCAAGAACTATCTCCCGAGATTTTGATAAAGACATAGTAATATATTTAAAAAATACGAATAATTAAATTTAGGGCAACATTTTAAAATTTGCACAGGGCCTTCAATTATTAAGGATCGGCCCTGCTCATCAGTTTACTAATATATATACATGTCTAACCAGGAATCTGAAACCCTTTCACAGCATTATCCTAACATTTACAATATGTTCTCTACAACTATTCCCTACCACAAGCCCATGCACAGAGCTACCTTTCTATCCAACCTCACATTTGTTCACGCCAAGCACATATATTATTCAGTAACCTAGCATACTACAGTAGTAGAGGAACACATTAATATTGTGTTGGGGTTTGGTCTTTTTCTAAGTGAATTTTAGTCCCACATCGGCTAAACCAAAGGAGTGGTATCTCTATATATTAGCTTTGCTAGTTTAGAGATGCACATATGGTGTGGAGGTGCACATGGGTGTGCCATGTGGGGTTATTTTTCTAATGGGAAAAAATCTAAATCAACAATAAAAGCATTTATGCTTTTTGCTCTTGGGAAATTCATTTCCATAGGAGCTAAGCCCCGTAGGGGCTTAGCGACTCGGACTCGGACTCGAACTCGGGCTCATGGGGTCACGAGGCATAATGTGGCATTTTGTTGGCGCACTTTACACTTAGCACGTCAGCATCGTCGCTAGGCGCATAGTGCGCTTTAGTTGCGCTTATTGTGCGAGCCATTTGCGCTGCCCAGGTGCACGCCCAGGTTGCGCTCAGGTTGCGCTTGGGTGCGCTGGATTGCGCGGGTTGCTTGGGTTGCGCAGAGTTGTGCTGGGTTGCGCGGGTTGCTCGGGTTGCACGGGCGCACTGGTTGCGCTGCGTACGCCGTGTGCGCAGAGCGTGCAGTGCGCACAGTGTGCGCAGTTCAGTGCACGCTCTGTCGTACAGAGTGCTAAAAGCGCGGGGTATGCACAGTTGGTGCAACTTGCAGCAGAACGTGCGTTTGCACGTTCTGGGCGGTTGCTACAAGTTCGGGGTAGTTTTTACCATGACCCTAACTTTGTGACAACCGAGCAGTTGCTGCAGGGCCTATATAAGGCATCATCTCTCTCACAAGGCTGGAAGATATATACAATTAAAAGAAGCCACCATAGAAAGTTTACGAAGTATTTTTTAACACAAGTAAATAGAGAATTTAGAAGCGTTCTTTAACACTGTTTTGATCGGAATTCCAGCAGCTTTCGAGAGAGAGAAAAGGTCCGCACCAGCATTTCTTTTGCACGGGAGTTTGTGTCCATCCGAGGAGTCAGAAGAGCAGGAGTGTTCCAAGTTCTCCGACGAACTTGCTGGTTCCTGGAAGCTATTCATGTAGGGCGAATAAAGCTTTGAGCAACGGTGATTATTCACCCCAGTAGGAGTTCTTCCATCATTCGCCAGTCACCTTCTTCATTGCTGCCAGTAATTCTGATTGTATCTTCTTTTTAGAATTACTACGATCGATTACTGTTAATTATGAAATCTTTTTAGATTCTCGTAATTCAGGATCACCTTCCTTGAAGTGTTGATTTGGAACATTGTTTTTACCATTGTTTCATATTCTCAAGTTTTCCATCAAAAAACTGTGCCCCGGCACTAACAATCTCAAAGCTTTATTGCTACGATAGAAAACTTTAATGCTTCACTCCTCAACACTGACTTCTGTAAGTTAGAAAAGTTTGATGGAGAGCATTATCAAGTCTGGAAGAGGAAGGTTTATCTCACTCTTCAACTCAGAGACGTTGATCACGTGCTGCTTGAAGAGGAACCTACTGTTCCAGATACTGGGTCTGCTGCCACAATCACTACAGCTACTAAACTTCAGGCCATGTGGAGAAGGGAGAATAGCATATGCAGGCTGCTTATCCTGAATGCTATGGAGGATTCCCTAGCAGAATCCTACAGTAAGAAGACTATTGCCAAAGACATATAGGAGTCTCTGGAGAAACTGTACGAAGAAGACAAGAATAGGAGCAAGATATTTGTGGTTGAAAAATATCACAAATGGCTCTTTGAGGACGAGAAGTCCATGTTGTCGCAGGTAAAAGAATTTCTGAAGCTGCGACAGAAGTTGGAAGACGAGGCGATGCCCCTCCCCGACAAATTTGTTATTGGAGGGATTGTCTCAAAGCTCCCCGCTGGGTAGAGTAAGTTCTATGCAAACATACATAGGAAGAAGCTTGAGATCAGCCTTGAAGATCTCTTGCAGGAAATCTATGTTGAGGACCAGATACGGACTCAACTGAAGGTGGACACACTGTTCAAGCAATTGGCTAACGCCAATCTGGTTCATACCAAGGAACCAAGGGGAAAGCAGGCGGCTTCCCATAGCAAGAAGAAGGAGTACCCTAACAATCTGAACATGAAGGGGACTTCCTTCAAGCAAAAGAAGGCAAAGTCTCAGATGCCTTATTTCAAGTGTGGCAAGAAGGGCCACTTCAAGAATGAATGCAAAGCAAAGACCAAGCAATCAGAGCAAGAAGAGCCTAGTAAGGTATCTATGATTACTGACGTTGTTGCAATGATTGCGCAGGTTGATGCGGTAAGGACTGACTCTGACTGGTGGATAGACACTGGAGCCTCCTGCCATTCCAGTAAGGAGTGGTTCACCACCTACACTCCTACTTCTAAAGTGGTTATGATGGCGAACCAGGCACAAGCTGAAGTGCTCGAGATCGGGACGGTGGTGTTGAAGCTGACTTCGGGGAAGTCTCTGACGCTTCAAGGCGTGAAGCACGTACCTGCTATCACCAATAACCTGATCTCAGGAGGCCTACTATGCAATACAGGCCTCAGGATGGACATCAATGCTGGCCAGATGGTAATGTCTATCAAGGGAACATACTTCGGGAAAGCTTTTTATACCAAAGGAATGTTCAAAATTTAGCTTGTAAATCAGTCCAATGTAATTAATGTGATTAATGAAATCACTCATTCTACTTATACTCTTGAGTTGTGGCATAATAGGCTAGGACATGTTCATTGTAAACGAATAAACAAAATGTCTAGTCTAGGACTTATCTCCAAGTGTGGGGGTAAGGTAGAGAAATGTGAAGTTTGTGCTCAAACAAAGATCACAAGGAAACCCTTTCCTCGGGTTAATCGAAGTATAGATCTTCTGGAGTTGGTTCACTCTGATATCTGTGATTTCAAACAGTTCTCTACAAAGGCCGGGATGAAGTATTTCATAACCTTCATCGATGACTTCTCAAAGTATGCGTTCGTCTACTTGCTGAAGGCTAAAGATGAAGCATTCGAGAAGTTCAAGGAGTTCAGAGGCGAAGCTGAGCGGCAGACTGGACAACAACTCAAAAGGATAAGAAGTGATCGAGGTGGAGAGTACAGGTCTCATAAATTCGCATCATTCTGTAAAGAACATGGAATTGTCAATGAGACTACGGCTACGTACTCTCCTCAATGAAACAGAGTAGCAGAGAGGAAGAACATAACGTTAACAGAAATGATTAACTCAATGTTGTTGACTGCTGGCCTTCCTAAGTGCTACTGGGGAGAAGCTGTATTGACGGCCACTTTTATTCTAAATAGAGTGCCTCATGCAACTTCAGACGTTACTCCTCATGAACTCTGGTTCAAGGTTAGACCTAATTTGAATGTCATTCGAGTGTGGGGGTGTCTGGCGTATGTCAAGCTTCCAGATCTGAAGATTCAGAAGCTTAGGAGAAGGACTACTAAGACGATCTTCTTGGGGTATGCCGAGAAGAGTGATGCTCGAAGATTTCTTAATATTGAGTCAAATCATATCATTGAATCTCGCGACGCAGAATATTTTGAAGACAAATTTGCAAGGCACAAAAATATTGTTCTTGCGGATGTTCCGAAGAATAATGAGGGTGCGCAGGTCTTCAATGAAGATGTGGTCCAAGACGATGTTGTTGAAACAACGGTTGAACCAGATCTCGCTGAGCCGTCAACAAAGCGAGTGAGGAGGCCGAAGGACTTCGGAAGTGACTTTGTCACCTATCATGTGGAAGTTGATCCGCTTACCTATGATGAGGCGATGAAGACCAGAGACGCAATTTTCTGGAAGGAGGCGATTGACAATAAATTTGATTTTATCACCTCAAATAACACTTGGGTGTTGGTTGGTCTTCCTGAAGGAGCAAAACCCATCGGATGCAAATGGATCTTCAAGAAGAAGATGAAAGCAGACGGAACTATTGACAAGTTCAAGGCTAGGTTGGTAGCCAAGGGGTTTTCTCAGAAGCAGGAAATTGACTATTTTGACACGTATGCTCCAGTAGCCCGGATGACCACCATCAGAATGTTGATTGCTCTCGCAGCAATACATAAGATGGTAATACATCAGATGGATGTGAATACGGCTTTCCTAAATGGCGAGCTGACCGAAGAGATTTATATGCAACAGCCAGAGGGATTTGTCATCAGGGGTCTTGAAGACAAAGTCTGCAAGTTGGTAAAATCTTTGTACGGTTTTAAACAGGCTCCCAAGATATGGCATAAGAAATTTGACAAAGTTATAAGGTCAAATGGCTACATGGTCAGCGATAGGATAAGTGTGTTTATACGAATTTCGCTGATAGAAGAGGTGTGATCTTTTGTCTGTACGTGGACGATATGCTTATCCTAGGTATGGATATTAGCCGTGTCACGGAGACAAATAAATTCATCTCAAGCAAGTTCAGTATGAAGGACTTGGGGGAAGCTGATGTGATCTTAGGAATCAAGATCATCCGGACAGACACTGGACTAGCGCTGTCACAGTCTCATTATATTGAGAAAATGATCACTCGTTATGGGTATCGGGATCTTCTAGGGATCGATACGCCGTACAGGTGTGATCAGAAGCTGAAGCCTAATTCAGGGGAAAATGTCAGGCAGTTGGAGTATACAAGCGTAATCAAAAGTTTGATGTATGCTACTACTGCCACAAGGCCTGACATAGCTTTCGCCGTAGGAATGTTGAGTCGTTTAACGAGTAACCCAGGTGCTGAACACTGGAAAGCTGTGAAACGGGTTATGAGATATCTCAAGAAGACTCAGACATATGCACTGTACTACAGCGAAGATCCGCCGGTAGTGGAAGGCTTCAGTGATGTCAGCTGGTGCTCAGAGGTGGAGAGCGAGAGGTCCACAGGTGGATTCATTTTCACAATGGATGGAGCTGCTATATCGTAGAAGTCGAAGAAACAGACTACGCTCTCGCGGTCATCCATGGAATCTGAGTTCTTTGCACTTGATACCGCAGCCGAGGAAGCAGAATGGCTTCGGGAGCTCATGTATGATCTTCCAGTGGTTGGAGAACAAATACCGACGATACCGATATACTGCAACAACCAGGCGACTGCGATGGTGGCATTAAATGACCTCTTCAACGGGAAGAAGAGGACTGTGCGGTTGAAGCACAGGGCAGTACACGATCTTATCAAGAGAGGTGTTATTGCAGTGATTGATGTTCGGAGTCAGGAGAACCTGGCGGATCCGTTCACCAAGGGCCTCAAGCGCCAGCTGGTCGATGACACAGCTTGTAAAATGGGCTTGAAGACATTCTGATATTGTATTATTGTATTCCTACTATAAAGTTTTATGCTATTAGTTCAAAGATTTATCTACTAGGCATCTAGCTTTTGGTTCAAGGGAGGACCACTAATCGAAAGAATATCAGAAACGGTGGGTACATGTTCTATTGGGCATGGAGAGGTTACGGACCTATAACTACTGTTGTCTATTGTTGTTTTCTACGGAAAATGGTTCCTGTGGGAAGGTTGGCTTAATTGCCTTAATGAGTTCTCAGGCAGAGTGAATGCCTGGTGTGCTTTACAGGAAGCACGGTAGAGCAGCACTACAAGGAGTGAAACTCCATGCTACAGTGGAGTGACTCCACGATGAGGTTCCTATATGTGGGGTGCTGCCGAGGAATAGGATAAAGCCTTGGCTTTGTAGGCCAAGTCACAGCGGCGTAACACCGCAAATAGGCAGTTAGCCTAATACTGTATATTAAAATAAAGAGGGGTGTAGTCAGCACTACAAAGAGGAGGAGTTCCTCATGTTACAGTGGCACGACACCACGATGAAGTACCCGGTTAGGGATAAAGCCTCGGCCTTGCAAGCCATGTCGTTGCGGCGTAACACTGCAAGGGAGCCTAAGGCTTCATGCTGGGTAGTTTGGCACTACAAAGATGCGGTTGCCTCATGCTACAGTAGTATGACACTACAAAGGTTTCCTGATATAGGGTGATTCCCAGGGAGGGGTAATGCCTTGGCTTTAAGCCATTTCATAGCGGCGTAGCACCGCAAGGGAAGCGCAAAGTGCTTCATGCCATGTCTTTTTATAATGAACTCACCTATAGTGTATGGACAAAGAGATATCAGGCCGTCTATTGAGGGTAAACTTGTAGATGCCCAAAATTATACACTGAAACCAGGCTGGCACAGGGCCTTTAATGTGTAGCCAGAAGCACATGTAACTACATTATGTGAGTGAGAAGAATTTCAGCTATGATGCGAAATTCAAGGCTTAGTCCATTCTTGTATTATAGTATGTTGTTTGAACCATGCGGGAAGATTCAAGTCGTCAGCGACATCTCTCCTAATGCATGATGGACAGTTACTGTAGGGAACACTTATACCCATATATAGAGATATGTGGAGAATTGTTGGGGTTTGGCCTTTTTCTAAGTGAATTTTAGTCCCACATCGGCTAGACCAAAGGAGTTGTATCTCTATATATTAGCTTTGCTAGTTTAGAGATGCACATGTGGTGTGGAGGTGCACATGGGTGTGCCATGTGGGGTTATTTTTCTAATGGAAAAAAGGCTAAATCAACAATAAAAGCATTCATGCTTTTTGCTCTTGGGAAATTCATTTCCGTGGGAGCTAAGCCCCGTAGGGGCTTAGCGACTCGGACTCGGACTCGGACTCGGGCTCACGGGCTCATAAGGCATAATGTGGCATTTTGTTGGCACACTTTGCACTTAGCACGTCAGCATCGTCGCTAGGCGCATAGTGCGCTTTAGTTGTGCTCGTTATGCGAGCCATTTGTGCTACCACGTTATGCAAGCCCAGTTGCGCAAGCCCAGTTGCGCTGCCCAGTTGCGTATGCCCAGTTGCGCAAGCCCAGTTGCGCTGCCCAGGTGCGCGCCCAGGTTGCGCTCAGGTTGCGCTTGGGTGCGCTGGGTTGCGCTGGGTCGCGTATGGTTGCGCTGGGTTGCGCGGGTTGCTCGGGTTGTGCGGGCGTACTGGTTGCGCTGCATGCGCCGTGTGCGCAGTGCGTGCAGTGCACGCAGTGTGCGCAGTTCAGTGTGCGCTCTGTCGTGCAGAGTGCTAAGAGCGTGGGGTGTGCGCAGTTGGCGCAACTTGCAGCAGAACGTGCGTTTGCACGTTCTGGGCGGTTGCTACATGTTCGGGGTGGTTTTTACCATGATCCTAATTTTGTGGCAACCGAGCAGTTGCTGCAGGGCCTATATAAGGCATCCTCTCTCTCACAAGGCTGGAAGATATATACAATTAAAAGAAGCCACCACAGAAAGTTTACGAAGTATTTTTTAACACAAGTAAACAGAGAATTCAGAAGTGTTCTTTAATACTGTTCTGATCGGAATTCCAGCCGCTTTCGAGAGAGAGGAAAGGCGTCGCACCAGCGTTTCTTTTGCACGGGAGTTCGTGTCCATCCGAGGAGTCAGAAGAGCAGGAGTGTTCCAAGTTCTCCGACGAACTTGCTGGTTCCTGGAAGCTATTCGTGTAGGGCGAATAAAGCTTTGAGCAACGGTGATTATTCTTCCCAGCAGAAGTTCTTCCATCTTTCGCCAGTCACCTTCTTCATTGCTGCCAGTAGTTCTGATTGTATCTTCTTTTTAAAAGTACTACGATCGATTACTGTTAATTACGAAATCTTTTTAGATTCTCGTAATTCAGGATCACCTTCCTTGAAGTGTTGATTTGGAACATTGTTTTTACAATTGTTTCATATTCTCAAGTTTTCCATCGAAAAATTGTGCCCTGGCACTAACATATTGTCCATAATCTACACACACCTGTAAGAACAACAGATAAAAATGCTTGTTATTTCCATCATTTGATCTTTCGACAAGTAAGCGCACTCCATAATATTTGAAAGCATAAACCCATAAATCCGATCTCTGTAGAAGTAGGAACATTCCAGGGTTCAAAGCCATTTTGTTCATCAAGTTGTATAACCTAGGTTTCTTACTTTCTCACGGCCTCTAAAGCTTACACATGCATGCTATCAAATTTCTAATATTTGCAGTAAAATGGGGAGAAGGGAACATGGTGGGTTCAATAGCTAAGAGGAGCTTGAATGAATAGCTCTGGAATGAAACGGTCGCAGGGATAACATGGCAGAGGGGAAAGGACTCACAGATGGAGGATGTACGAACATCGCGTGATCAGAGGAGTTGAACACAGCCACTCGCAAATTCGGGTAGAGCTCGTCGAGCCGGGAGTGATCGGCAGGTGAAAGAGCTCGCCACCAGACAAGGGGTGCAGCGGGGAAGGCCTTCTCCTCCGTGCGTTGTCAACGGAGATAGGCGAGCGCGTCGTCAGTGTAGCTGAAGACAGAGACATCGATGATGAAGATGGTGGCTAGGTCCAGATCGACCTTCGGAAGGAGGAGGAAGAGAAAGTTGATGCGGCTAGGGTTTCAATGGGAGAAGAAGCACAGGAGAGGATTTATAGGGGAGACGAGAGGGCTGGTCCCTGCCTATCGTACAGTCGTGCATGTGCGCCATTGCCAGAAATGGCTGTGCAGTCTGCCACACTCGAAAAGGAGGAAGAAAAACAGTAATGAATGAATTTGAAATTTCGGATGCGGGGAGACGGGTCAGGTTGATCCAAACCCGCCCTCATGATATACAAATTAACTCTTTGATGTTAGGTTAATGGGTATTGAGTCGGGTGTGGGCAACGGGTTGATGTCGGGTCATACCCGTCATAACACTTAAACGGTTAAGTGAAATGGAAGGCCGGGCTCCTTAGGAAATTTCCAACCTAAATTAAGTGTGAGGAAAAAAATGGTTAGGGGCAAAAATTAGCTTATTGCAGACCAAAAATAAAATTTCTAAAAGAATTTCTTTGTTTCCAATATAGTCCTAACTTAATAGTTTGCCTAAACTATTTATATTTATAAGTATTTTTTTACCACAACCAATAAATAATAATAAGGAAATATTATGATAATATTACCATGGCATTATATAATATATCCCCAAAAATCCATGTCCATATACATGTAAGGAAAACTAAAATAACAATTTAGTAAAGAAATAGTATAGTGTATGAAAACCCTTAGCTCAAATTTAAATAATTTAAATAACTAAATAAAATAGGGGGGCTCACAGAAAAGTTGCATCAACACAATTCTATTAAAAATATAAAGTCATCTCTACTGATATTGACAACATAAGCTTACAACGGCTTAAAGCTAAGATTACAATCGCTCAAGCTTACTCTCTCTCTAAATACAATCACTTAGCTCTCTCCTCTCACAATGCAAAAGATCATGCCCTTAGACTTACAGCTTGAAGAAGGCGATGTCCATACATTATGTTTCGTATAAGTGAAGAATCGGACGTGGTCGCCCACCTCAAAACGTCGAAGAACTCCATGCCTCGACGTGTCCAAATGAGCTCCGCATTAAACGAGTTTCTACCTAGACCTACATACAAATTTGTAGGTATATATGTACATCGAATTCACTAGTTGGGAGGCCTCTAGCTGACCCATACAAAACCAACACGTTCATTTAGTGAGTGCACACTATGATTTTAGTAGTCTTTCCAATCTTGCATTAGGATCAATTTTATATCATAACTACAAGGCCTATTCGTGTCGCAACATCGTAGTCGTGTCATAAAGCCATTTGTGAAACAACATCGGGGTCATGCCTCACAACATAATGTGAACTTACCCATACTTACCTTCCGCCTTCCTAGTTTATTGCACAATACAGTTATAACATACGAACTTTGTGTCAAACTACTAAACTAGCCCACCCTACATATCGTGTCGAAGCAAGTGTTTCTACTGAAGCCAAATCTAAGGCTCATTAGTTTTATGTCGTGCATCCACTCTTGACTTAATCTATAACATGCGCACGGATTGCCACTATCATGCCGACTCAATATATATGAAGGTTACTAGCATGACAAGTTATCCTTGGACCATATGGATAAGATGGTACGTTCGAGTGCGAAGCAAGATCTCCACAGAATTTCTCGCAACCCGTATTGTGACGCACCCATCGGGCTTGTTATACACCCCATGAAGGTCTCGCTAGTACAGTTCCCTTAAGGTCGAATCGATCAAGTTCCCTTCTGCTTAACTTCCATGTAGCTCGCTTTACCAAGGGCTGCCTCGGCGACTAACGGCCCCGAGATATTTCCATATTTTCATACCTTTCTGATTCAAACTCAGGAATGACTATTTGATTGCCCTTCTGCTTAACTTGAACCAACCGTGTTCCATGCAGTGCCACCAACTGGGTCATACTCTATATGACATGCCTTGAAGTCGTAAGAACGTGTATTGAAATTGTGGGAACGTATAGCCTAAGACAACACATCGACAGTCTATGTCACAACATAGCAAAATTCTACCTTGCCCAAGTCATGGGATCGAAAGACGGAGTGCCAATTTGAAACCTCGACGTGAAGTGCTATCTAGGAATCAAGTACAATATATATTTCTATGTTCTACACCATCTGACACAGAATATAATTATTTCCTTAGCTAGATGGGTTTATCTCTTTTATTAAGATATCTACTCAATGTGGAAGAAAACATTCATTTATTAAGTGTGAAGGCGAAGCAGAGATGAGTTTATCGAAGCCACCCACCTGAACGAGGAGTTACCTCGACCGAGCAGGACTTCGAGCAATTCGCTACATCGCCAAGTCCGAACGCTGTTACTTTCTTTTGATTCATCTTGTTTAACTATTGAACTGAGCGGGACGGGACACTACACAAGGAATCTTTAATAACTTTTTGATGAGTATAACCATTATCAACCATTGTATTTTTTTTAACTAAACACTACAATCGTATCCATAAAAATTTAGTGATATGAATGATAGAAGTCTTGCACAATTAGCATGTAAGATAATAACTAATAAAGTCAATAGGAAGATAAGTTTGGGAAAGCATAGGCTTGATGATTAGATAGGCAACTAGCTAAGAATGGTCACAATATCACATATGTTGGTTTATTAAAAATGATAATTTGATACCATAAGTACTTATTGTAGGGAATTTTGATATTGAGGACTTGAGGATAATAAGTTAACAATAGTAGCAAAAATTAACACGTATCCCAGTTTGACCCACTTGGATGATTTTAAATTTCAACGACAAAATTCCTATAAGTTAGATAGAATGTCAACCCCCTATTTAGAAAAATTTAACTAAAAGAACAATATGTATAAGTCTCTCTCTCTCTCTCTCTCTCTCTCTCTCTCTCTCTCTCTCTATATATATATATATATATATCCCCTCTCTCTCTCTCCCTCTCTCTCTCTCTCCCTCTCTTTCTCTCTTTCTCTCTCTCTCTCTCTCTCTCTCTCTCTATATATATATATATATATATATATATATATATATAATGCATGGGGATACAAAAATTGTGGGGATGCCTATCCTTCCTCACATATATATATATATATATATATATATATATATATATATATATATATATATTTCCTCACACACACACACACACACACACACACACACACACACATATATATATATATATATATATATATATATATATATATATATATATATATATATATGGTTTATAAATGTGTGTATAGTATTATGTATACACATCTATATATTTATGTAAAGACTTAAACAAAAATAAATAAGTAAAAATAATAATAATAATAATAATAATAATAATAATAATAATAATAATAATAATAATAATAATAATAATAATAATAATAATAGTAAATAGAAAATTCTTAAAGAAATGATAAAATAATATAAAATAAATAAATTTAATCCAAGAAAAGAATTATAATAAAAGTAAATAAATAAAGAAATTAAAAACATTTTAAATTTTAAACATAACTAAAGAAAAATAAAAATATTAAGAAAGGAATGTCAAACCAAGAGACAAAAAACCAATTGAATATTGACTTGGAGTTATTGCGCCTATTCCTAGGAAAGATAACTCCAAATATTCTGAGCCAGTAGAACACATTTAAAGATTTAATGGAATCTTCAAACCGCATTCAAAAAAATTCCCACTAATCTAATCCGAAACCTCCTTAGTCTTCCCAAATTCTCATCCAAACCTAAAATAATGGATGAAAAAGAATTTAAAAACTAAAACTATATATATAAACTCTTCGCGTTCTTAGTAAAATTTATGAAATATGAGCATTGAATCCTCTGCAAAATTCCTCGCCTTCATCTCCAAACCCTTCGTGACTAGTTTGTCATCATATTCGACCAATCCTTTGTGACGTTCGCCATTACCACCGTTGCTATGGGAACAAAATACAAAGCAGTAGTCTGTCGCCAACGTACAACCACAACAACCTCCCAAACCATGCCGTAGAGTTCTCCAAGAGCCCCCCAACTCAGGCAGACTTCCTACTAGCTTCCCTGACGCATCTCCGCACCATATGACCACAAACCACCATAGAAAGAACTAACCAACAGAGAATGTTATGTTAGCTGCAGAACTGAGCTAGCAAAAGCCTAACTTTGAGGCTTCTGTACTCTCTTCTCAAGCGACCAAATCCTAATCTACATTTCAGGTATGCACTCTAATTAACCTACTATAATTATGTGTAAATAGTAGGATTAAATTTAGTCAATTTATAGATCAAAATCTAGCATGAAAACCCGAAAAACTATATTTCAAAAACAAAAATTATTCGATACGAAGTAGATCCTGCCAAACTGGACTGCTCCAACTTGCACTGATTGTATCAAAAGGCGTGTACGATATCATTCGATATATGGGCATTAAAGGAATTCAAATTGGTGGTCGTTTGTGTAACAAATTTGGTCCGTATCCATAAAAACCCACCGTATCAAGGATATTGTAAAAAACCTAATTTGTTTGTGCATGCTTATTATATCATGACAAGACTTGTGCTATTGGACTTGTAGTGTATGACTTGTCTTATGATCCAAGTTTTATTCTATTCTGAGATAGTCAACCAGATCATCGTATCGCAGGCCCCATGATCTGATTCGATAAGTGTTTTTTTGTTGGGCTCATCAAAATATAATTCTGGACATACCATTGAGGTTATATTATTTTTTTGCTCTTGGTACACATATGTTTTGCTGAATTGGGGACCTTTAGCTTTGATACATTTTTCGGTACAACATGGGCCCGCATACGGACCCCGTTTTGACCCGAAGCTGATAGATTTGGCTGTGTTAATTGGACTTATGCGTAGGCTATTATAACTATCACGACTATTAAGGACACAATGGTGATGTCTATTTATTTATCCGGTGATGTATTTTTAGATTTTTTTTATCATGCCACCTTTAAGTTGTTATTAGTTCGTTTGGTAATATTCATATTTTAAAATTCGTATATCGAAACTAAGATCCGTCGGTTCTTGTGATCTCGTATTGCTAAAATTGATTGAAAAACCTTATGGTCATCGAAATAAGATCAGTAACC
Source organism: Iris pallida (assembly GCA_029216955.1). Lineage (NCBI taxonomy): Eukaryota > Viridiplantae > Streptophyta > Magnoliopsida > Asparagales > Iridaceae > Iris > Iris pallida. The sequence continues at coordinate 4,546,905 of JANAVB010041820.1, read as the reverse complement.
TTGTGGTTGATTGTCTTGTCTAAATTTTTGTGTTGTAAGTTTTGGTGCGCAAATTACCATATGCAAACTTGGTATTTTGAAATTAAAATTTGTAAATCAAAATATAAAGAAATAAATAAATAAATAAATAAATAAATATGATTATAGAGGCCAGTGTAACATAGTTCTATATGGTATGATAAATAAATGGCTTCAGTGATGTAGGTGATAACAGACTTAGACGGATTCCCATTTCCTAGTTAGGAGTTATTGTTGTATTAATATTAATGTGGAATATTTGTTTGTTGTTTTTTTGGGTTGGGTAGATATTTGCATGGATTGTGATCTCAGCATGCTTGGACAAACACCATCATGTGCTTGCTATATTGTTATTGTTGTTTGTAGAGGCTAAAAATTAAGCTGCGCCATCCATTAAAGTGTTCGATCATCAGATGGCGCCAAAAAATTATATTGCGTCAAACAATCAAGTTACGCAGCATCAGGTTGCGCCAATGCCAGGTTATGGTGGAGTCAGGTTGCACTAGTGCCATGTGGCGTACTTCCTCGAGAAGCTGTAACGACATCATCATTATCTGACAACTGACAGCACGAAGATTAAGGAAAATCCATTCGAATTTTGCGCAATGCAGCTCTCGAGAAGATTTTGTCAGCATGTAATTAATGTTAGCAGCTGGTTCGCGCAAGTCACTGTATGGTGCAAGGATTAATCAGTACAGCACAGAAGACCTAGTCAAAGGCGCCAATCGTTGAGTTGCGCCCATACGCAGCTTGACAAGTTGGCGCCACTTGATCAACTCTTATTTTAAAACAGGATGACATGGCGCACAAGCCACCAACTTTGTAGAGCGTGCCCACTACACTGTCCAAGACCACGCGCATCTCAATCAAACAATGCCACGCGTTTACAGCAGTTGGTGCAAACCGCTCGTGAATATTGTTACATTGCGCCCACGTACAACCTGATGAAGCACGCGCAAGGTGATCAAACAATGTTCAGGACAGAGTGACGTGGCACGCAAGCCACCAACTTCAAAGAGCGTGCCCACTACACTGTCCACGATCATGCGCATCTCAATCAAATGATGCCACGCGTCTACAGCAGTTGGTGCAAATAGCTCATGCAGGTTGTTATATTGTGCCCACGCGCAACCTGATAAAGCACGTGCAAGGTGATCAAACAGTGTTCAGGACGTAGTAATGTGGTGTGCAAGCCACTAACTTCACAGAATGTGCCCACCAAACTGCTCACGACCACGCGTATCTCAATTAAACGATGCCACACGTCCATAACAGTTAGTATAATCGTTTGCGCAAGTGAACGGGAGGCGCGCAACCTAAAGTACGTGCAACCCAGAATAACTGCTAAACAGTTATTTCAAGAACTCTATAAATAGAGTTTCAAATCAATCTCAAAGCATAAAGAACTATCATAATCTCTTGCTAAAGTGTTGTTCCATCCTCCAAAGACTTGTGTTTTTGATATCACATCGTCCAAGGGATAAAGTGATCGTCTTCTGGTCAGATTACTATAGTTGTACTTCCCATAAATCAATTGTAATCTTGTATTCTTTTCTAAGTTTGTAATAAAATTTTTGTTTTTGCAAACAAAATAGCGACACTACCGAGGACGACTTTTTTCTCCGACGAGAATATGACAACTCAATGTGATACCGCATCAATTAGTAAGATGCAGAAGACCCTAGTCGTTCAAGTCGACCAGACAGCCTACGAGGCCATGATCAATACTGGGGGTGCCTAGCGTACTGCTGTCGCTGTTAAGAGCAAGACGCACTGCTTGGACTCCTAAGTCCTCGACGGCACAATCCCCTGCCTCTGCGCAACTTGCGTCCATCACTGCCTTGGCACAATCTAAGGAAGACAGTCTTTTGGCTAATCCCTCCACTTTTCCAATTCTAAAATCGAAGGAGACTTCGTCTCGACACACCATTGTCCAAAACAAGGAAAAGCGCCCTTTGGCCTTCTCTTCCCTGGCCCAACCTACACCTGTTCTTGCTTCTGCGCAACTTGTGCCCATCACTGCTTTGGCGCAACCTAAGGGAAATAGTCTTTTGGCTAACCCCTCTACTTCTTCGACTCTGAAATTGAAGGAGACTTCGTCTCGACACACTGCTATACAAAACAAAAGAAAGCGTCCTTTGGCCTTTTCTTCCCCGACGTAACTTGCGTATATTCCGGTTCGGGCACAAATTGTGCATGTTCATGCTCTGGCGCAACCTGCACATACTTCTGCACTAGCGCAATGTAAAGAGAAGCACTGTTTAGTGACTCCCTCTTTGCCACTAAATCAGAAGTTTAGTAAGAAATCACTAAATCAAGGAAAATGCTTTTTAGTTTTTCCTCATTCTGCTCGAGTCGTTGACTGGGTGGAAAGTACTGCTAATTCAGATAGGAATTCTATTCTCCTTAACAGAGACAACCAAATCTCTGTCGGGAAGATGGCTTCTATTCAGAATAAACCTTCCACACAAAAGGGTATTATGCTTACTCCAAAGAGGTCAGGACAGGATCTACAAACCCTATGTGTTTCAAGATCCCGATAAGGCAAACTGCTAGTATCTCAAGTAGATACACAAGTAGCTCACCTATCAGACTTGCACACCTATATCAACAGGTGGCAATTAGGGTCAACCTCGGGAAATCACAAGATGTATCAAGCGCAACATGCACCAGTTGCTAACTTGTACCAAAGGAAGAATTTTGAGGTAAAAGATCTTATGACTTATGCTAACCAGCTTAGCACGTCCATGTACACTCAAGGTACGGGACACCTCAAGAACAGGAACCATGTCCCGAATATCGTCAAGAACTACATTCCTGCCACTTAATACAGAAGCGGAAGGTTGCAAATCCATCTTGTCCAACAGTGGTCCAACAACAACAGCATCATTATAATCACCACCATGAAGTTGTCATCAAATGCTGTTGTCAGTCAGCCAAGCGGTCCGTCTTTGACCGTTTGAATTATGTTCAGACTCCTGAACCAATCCTAGTGGACGAAGATAAATTACTTTATGCTCCTGTCAATATGACATCTCGAAGCACTGGGGTGGAAAACATCCAAGACGTAACGCATTCCGCAATCCTAGTCAACAGTACTTAGATCGGTTTCACGAATCCGATGAAGGAGTATATCAATATACTAGATCAAGAAGCCGAGAAATAATCGATCAAAGGAATCTTCCTTTCGACCAAGACACAATCGGTCAAAGGAATCTTCTTGATTCTAACCAAGATTCCTTCAGTCAAAAAGATACCCTTATCACTTATTCTGGGGGTAGTTCTTTATGTGACTTTGATGTTGACAGTGAAAGTTCTGAAAGGACCATCCTTTCCACTAGCTCATCTTCGAGGGCTAGAGAAGTGACTGCTTATGCCGTCACAGAAGATCAAGATACTTCCAGTTCTTCCAGTCAAGAGCAGAGAATTGCTGCTTTGGAGACTAGTTTGAAGAACATGGCTGAGATGATGACAGGCATGCATGCTATGATTATGGCACAACATATAGTTCCACCGGTCACGAATCTGATTCTGACTCAGGAACCTGTAACAACATCAGTTTCTACTAATATTGATCTGGGGGTACAATCTCCTCACACCGCTTTCATTCCTGCATAGGCTATTCCAAGTCAATCTGGTGTCGGGAGTGGTACTTATCATACGGTATCCCCTCCAAACACATTGAATCAATCCACTACTCCGCAATCAACGAGAGATACCAAGAGGCCGTAAAACTTTTACGTACTCAATTTGGAGCTTTCAAACAGAAGAATGGCCTGCAGAAGCTTGGGATTAAACAGCCCTATCCCATAGAATGGAAAGAGGTCCAATTGTTTCCTAAATATAAACCTCCTACTATTATGCTGTTTGATGGCAGCACATCTCCAAGTCAGTACCTCGATTACTTTGAAGTAATGACTGATCAACTTCAACCAAATGATGTCCTTCTTACTAGAGTATTTATCGGCTGTTTAGCTGGTGCAGCATATGATTGGTATCGTAGTTTACTAGATGGGTGTATAACCTCTTTCGCTGGCTTCAAACAAATATTCTTGGAACAATTTTATGAGGGAACCAACGACATGACTATGTCTACTCTCATCAAAATCAAACAACGACATAATAAAACTACTGAACGTTTTATTGAACGGTTCCGTCGTAAAGCACTCAAAATGCCTCTTGGAACCCAGATGCTTTGACTATAGATACTTGCAAATCAAACCTGTTGCCTATAATCAGCATGTGGACAGGGTCAACACAGTTCCAGGATTGGCCTTCTTTCATAATGAACGCCAAAGCAGCAGAAGAGATCGCTGACAAATTCAAGCAATTAGGCATTCAAATGCCTAATCTTGACAAAGATAAACGTGCTACACCAAATAATAATGGCCGTCAGAACAATCACAAGAGCAAAGAGACTTTGGCCATTAATCTCAAAGGTAAAGAAGCCCTAGCCATCAATGTAAATCAGCTAACATTTACCCTAATAGCACCACCACAACGGGAACCACGTCCAAAAGAAGAATACTCTTTTGATGAAGATGATATCATGAGTATCTTTGATTGCATCATCAAGAGCAATAAACTCCAACTTCCAGAACCTAAACGGCCAGATAAAGTTGGTAAGACTGACCATCCTAAATATTATGTTTACCACAGGTTTATTGGGCATCCAACTCGAACGTGCTATGTGCTCAAGGGTAAAATTCAGGAGATGGTCAATTCTGTTGCAATTACTCTCCAACAAGACGAGAAAACTGTAGCAACTAATGTCGTTTCTTTACAGTTTGGAGTTTTTCCAGCTCAACTTATGTAGGACGGTGTCATCACCATCCCGAGAACTACTTTGGAGATAGTTAATCTTCCACCTGCACGAACTGATGGTCTTATCCCTCTATCCACAGATAGAGGGGAAATTATATGGATCCATCCAGATTTAGTGGCAGACTTTGAAACACCATCTTCTTCCACCAAGTCCAAGAATGCCACTAAAAATAAATCATGTCATATGGTTTCATTTGGTGAACATTATCTTCCACCTTTAACTGCTACCTACATCTCGGCAGCAAATAATCCTTCTTCTTCTTTCTCTGATAAGACAACATTGTTAAACTCAGAAGTCAAATACCAATCAGCTTTCCATCTGTATAGCCCATAATCTCGTAAATTAATAACGAAAATGGGATATGATCTTCAAAAGGCTTCTGGTCTGAACCATGGAAAAGGATCTCATATACCTCTTTCCCTATGTCTTTCTCACAACCAATCTCTGGTGGGTTTGGGTTACTGGACAAACTCTCCATCTTGCCAAAAAAAACCTTCCAGAAATAAGATCCAGGCAAAGAGTTGCAATATGGTGTCCTTTGAGCCTGTATCCGAAGGAGAAGTCTTAACTGGTACCAGGTCTGGGAAACCTTACCTAAGAGACTACTCAGAAGGTCAATAAAATCATGCTCCAGCTCTGGAGGCTCTTCAAGCATTATCTTCTCCTGCTGTCAATGTTCCATCAGCTTCATCACCTCCAATAGAGCTAACTCTTCCCAAACCGATAATAGTCGATAAAGGAAAACAGCTTGTCCGTTTTGATAAAGTATTGAAGAAGACTCCAACTTTGGGACTTGAAAAGCCATATAACTTTGATATACTAGCGCAGCTGGCTAATACCCCGGCAAGATTGTCAATTTTTGAACTACTCCATCATTCGAAGGAAACTCAAGAGACATTGAGTAAAGCTTTAACGCAAGCTGATACTTGTCTAGCACTTCTCAAGAAGCCAAAGGATGAGCCTATAACATGCCTTCATTGTCATAGTGTGATGGAATTGATGCCAAATGGCACCTTTACACAAGATGATATGCTGTTGGAAGATAATCGTCATGATCGACCCCTCTACTTTACGGGATATGTCGATACCATGAAGGTTGATCATATTTTGATCGATCATGGGTCTACATTTAGCATCATGCCAAAGACTCTACTAGATGCATTGAAGATTCTTTTACACAATCTTTCAACAACCATCACGACAATCTTGGGGTTCAATTCTGGAAGAAGTGAACCTTTAGGAAAGATTCATCTGAAAGTTCAAATAGGCAATCTTTGTACAAAAGGTTACATTCTACGTGATCGATAATCACGACTCTTACAACCCTTTGCTGGGAAGACCCTTTTTGCATGAGCATAACATTGTACCATCCACTTTACATCAATGCTTCAGATACGTGGATATCAATGGAGAAGTCCAAAAGGAAGTAGCCGACCTAAATCCTTTCAGGGGCATTGAAGCATATTTTATGGACTCTCGGATGTACAAGGAGGAGTTCATAAAAGTTGTATTGGCGATGGATAATGAGGAAGATCAGAAACATACTTCAAAATATGTTCTCATGATCCCCGTCAAAGGACGTGCTGTTCATCCCTCTTCTTCTCAGACATTGACTATACAACTTTCTTCTTATAAGAAACAACCTCCTGCTGTAGAAAGGAAACAAATGGAGCTCACCTCTTCTGAGCCTCTTGTTATCGACCTTCGTCATAACAAACCTTCTCCTTCTCCTCTCCTCCTCTGGTTATCAACCTCACTAAGCCTTCTGTTAAGGCTAAGAATCATGTTATAAATGATGATGTACAAATTAATAAAGTAGCATCTCTTTTACAGTATACTGATGTCCTTTATTATACTCGATGTTATTTAAAAATGTTAGATAACTTCGAACCACTTACCATAGGAGCAGTTGAAGCTTCCCAAAACGAAGTATTGCTCGAGCCAATGCAAGACTCCTTCTTCTTAGTTCCTTCCAGGAAGAAAGATGAACTTCCTATACTTTTTAGTAAAAGAACGGAATAGAAGATCACGCCCTATAGTGAAGAAGAAAATCACGATAAAGGAAGACTTCAACTACGTCGTTATAATCAGCAATCAAAAGATATTATTCAAAAGATGGGCTATAATTTTGAAGCTGGTCTCAATGACGGCAAAGGAAGGCGAATTCCTATTCATATTCCTGCTCTGAAAGGAAAGTCACAACAATACTACAGTAAAACAAAGCGAGAATTAGGTTATACTTCACCAATTCCGACTCAAGAAGTCTCCGAATTTGAGGAAAAAGAACGATCTAATTCTTCTTATTCTATCTCATGGTATTCAGAAACCAGTGTAGGACACGTCCATCGCGTGACTCTATCTTCCAATATAGTAACTGTCGAGTTCTCGGAAGATGAAGAAGACTTTGTCGAAGCCTCTGTATCTGATCCATGGGCACAAAGGATAGATACTCAAAGGGAGCTTCGCTTTGAACAACCCGAGCCACCTACCGAAGATCAATTGGTTCAAGTCAATATTGGAGATGAAACTTCCCCAAAACCAATATTTGTCAGTAAAAGCCTCCCTGAAGCGGATAGACAAGAACTAATCCAACTCATCAGGGAATATATTAATGTATTCGCTTGGAGCTATAAAGATATGTCGGGTTTGGATCCTCAGATCGCTACCCACAAGCTCAACATCCTGCCCAATGCGAAGCCAATCAAACAGCAACAACGTCGGTTTCGATCTGACATGATGGATGCCATAGAAGCTGAAGTCAAAAAACTCATTGCCTACAGTTTCGTCAGAGAAGAACAACATCCAGACTGGGTGGCTAATGTTGTCCTAGTTTTGAAGAAAACAGGAAAAGTTTGGGTCTGCATCGACTTCAGAGACCTTAATAAAGCTTATCCTAAAGATGAATTCCCTCTTCCAATCACTGATGTCATGATCGACAATACTTGCAGATTTGAACGTATATCCTTTATGGATGGATTTTCAGGATACAATCAAATCAAGATGCATTCAGAAGATGAGAAACATACATCTTTCTGCACTCCTCTTAGAGTCTATTGCTGCACTGTCATACCATTTGATCTTAAGAACGCTGGTGCAACTTATCAGCGGGCCATGAGTACCATCTTTCGTGATCATTTACGAAAGATTGTTGAATGTTATGTTGACGATATTGTTGTCAAAAGTCGTCTAAAAGAAGACCACATTCAAGACTTGAGAACTATTTTCGATCTAATGCGCCAGCATCAACTCAAGATGAATACCACCAAGTCATTCCTAGGAGTCTCTAGTGGCAAATTTCTTGGATTCGTTATTACATCTAAAGGTATACACGTTGACCCCAAGGAAATTAAAGCCATTTAAGAGATGCATCCTCCACGCAACCTAAAAGAGCTACGAGGATTCCAGGGACGGCTTGCATATATTAGAAGATTCATCTCAAATCTCTCTGGATGCTGTAGACCGTTCACTCAACTCATGAAGAAAGGTATGTCTTTTATTTGGACTGAAGAATATCAACAAGCATTTGAAGACATAAAGCGGTACTTAATGAACCCTCCAGTATCAGGAATACCTTTTCTTATGTATGTTCGAGCAATGAACCATTCCCTAGGTGCTTTATTAGCTCAGAAGAATAAAGAGGGTCATGAACAAGCTATCTATTACCTTAGCCGTATGATGGTTGGAGCTGAGCATCGATACAGTCCAGTAGAAAAAGAATGTCTAGCTTTGATGTTTGTTGTTCAAAAGACGAGACATTATATCACTGGCCAAACTATTCATATTATTTCTAGAGTTAACCCTCTTCGGGTCCTGATGAAGAAGCCCATTACACTCAATTCTAGGCTTGCAACATGGGCCATAATGTTAGCACAATATGATATGGTTTATATTTCTCAAAAGTCTGTTAAAGGTCAGGTCCTTGCTGACTTTCTGGCAGCTCATCCAGTTCTCGAAACATCTAAACTCTACGATGAGAATCCAGATGAAACCTTGGAGTCCAACATGATTTCAGAAGAAATTCTTACATGGTGTTTATTCTGTGATGGTGCATCCAGAATTGGACCAAAATGTGCTATTGTTGCTGGAGTCGAAATCGTCCTCGTCTCACTAGAAGGGATAGCTATCCAAAGAGCTTATTTTTTAGAATGTGGATGAATACAACGCTGTGCTCATTGGTCTCCAATTGGCTAAACATTTAGATATTGAGTATTTTGAAGTTTATGAAGACTCCAAATTAATTGTCAATCAAGTTAGAGGCACATACGAAGTTCGACATCAAGATCTCATTCCATTTCATGATGCAGCGATCAGGATTTCTACTTCATTCAAAGGCTTCTTCATTGAGCATGTACACCGAGCGTGTAATACGAAAGCTGATGTACTTGCTAATCTTACAGCAGTATTAACAATTCTAGTAAGAAGGCAACAAATGATCGGCATCACTAATAAAGAGTTATTTTGTGTCGAGAATAACTTAAATACTGAAGTTAACAACCCAAACAGGGAATTTAACAATTCAGTTAAAATTTGTGCCATCAGTAGGGACTGGAGGACTCCTTTCATAGACTTCGTGGTCCATGATATCTTACCTGAAGACCCTAAGGAGGCCACAACTATTCGGCGGCAGTCACTCAGATTTTATTATAATCATACTACAAAGACACTCTACCGACGAATGTTTAGGTTTACTCCTACGCTATCTTGCGGAGGAAGAAGCAAAATGTCATGACCCACATCCGGTGTAAGGGCACGAGATGTGGGTACGTCTAGCCTACGCCGTAGTGTCGGCAGTAGAACACTGTTCTAGATCACAACATCTAACACAATCTAGAATATGCTCCGAAAGGAGAACAATATAATAAGTAATCTCAATCACAAACTAAGATGGAAAAGAAGATAAGATAATCTCGACAGAGAGTCATAATATGAATAATAAGTCTTGGTGTAAACCACACCATAAATAATATCTCAATACACTCACAATGTCTCAATGACTAGATAATGATATAAGTCTAATCTAAGCTAATGGCAAGTCTTCAACGACTATTGGATCCTGCTGAGGGTCCAGGTCACCTGTGTCAACTAGGCCTGCTCCATAGTAAGTATCGCAGCAATCTTCATCATCTGTAATATTTCAACTGGTCCAGTCAAGACATGAACGAATACATATCTCTCACACAGATCATAACATGAAAGAAAATATGAAATAAGCTATAGAATAATATACATGAACTGCTGATAAAGAAATAAGACTGTAAAAGAGAACATGGTATATGAAAATAGATATACATGATATAATAAGAGATCTGAACTAACTACGTGGTGTAGAGCACAATCTGGTTATGTAAACTAACTTAGGTTATAAATGATTTAAATCTTGTTTGGAGTTGTACATGAAAAGGGTGTAGATCACATAACCAAATAAATACCCCCTGCCCCAATCAGTACACAAGGTTCTGTCCAGGTTATGTTATTGCACATAAAGGTAGTGTGTCACGACCCGATCCCAACTAATTGGGTCGAACCGGATTATGCCCAGCCTGCACCGTTGTTGAGATGGCGGTAGTAAGCTGTTCCATTACAGGTATTCACAACAACACAAGTACATTTGTCACAACTGTTCTATTCGGAATTTGAAACTTTGTTTAATAAATATTCAGAAATACAACTGGAAGGGAAATGCTGAAATAAAACTAAAAACTCCAAATAAAAGAAAATGCAGAAAAGGAAACTATCTAGACATCAGGTTCAGCAGTCCCAGGATCAGCGTCCTCCAGAGACGGCTCCGGTACCGTTGCAGGGTAGAGAACCGGGTCGTAGTAGCCATAATAGAATAGCTCGTCAACCTCAGTGTTACCTAAAATGTTGTCTCCAGTCAGGAGGGAGCAAGAACGAAATATGCATCTCATATCTTAAATAGTAATTGGAAAGTGCAGGATAAACAGTTTGAAATAATGATTTACAGCAGTTTAAAACAGTTCAGTGTGTTTTGAATATGCAAACGTCTATGACCGGCTTGGGTTGATCAGTAGTATCCTAGCGATACGATATGGCTTATCCCCGTGTGTGAGAGGGGTAAGCTAACACAGTCAGTTCAGTAGAGGCTTTGGTCATAAACGTTTACACTATTTCCCCACTCCCAGATTCAGTAACAGTAACAGTCGGTAGAGTTCCGTGCCAGCAGTGTGGTTTAACATGCATCTTAACTTTACTAAATAAAATACAGGAATACACAAATCGTAACTTGCCTTATATTAGATTGACTGGAAGAACGAATCGGTACCGAGGAGGAACGTCAGTTGTAACTTCGAGTTCCTACAGTTGAGAACTCGACTTAGAACCTTTAATAACCAGACTAAGTGTGCTAGTTGCAATCTCTAGTAGTCCTGTCCTAGTCAGATTTTAAATTGTATTAAACTATAGCTAACGATTACGTCGCAACTACGTGCGTTGATTAAACCGGTTAATTGGATTATTTGGAAAATACACGAGAATCAATTACAATTTGGAAAACTTTGTGTTTTGTAATATATTTATAAAAATACAGTTTTCTTTTAGTGATAAACCGTGAACTAGTTATTTACTAATATTTTATCCATTTTAATTAGTTCTTAATTAATCAGTAAATCGCGCTCTAATCTACGATTATGCGACTAATCAAAAACCACCCAAATTTCACATCCACCAGAAAAATAAAATAAAACTATGCTACACAATACAATGGCACAGCTAATGGTCCTAGGGTGGGCTTATGCCCTGTACAATTTTCTTTTACATCAAAATAAGAGAAAATGACTTAATTATTAAATAAAGTGCAGGAATTAAATAACTATAAATAATAGCCTAAATATTAATTAAAATAATTAAAAAGATAGCTAAGAGTCTCAGACTCGGTCCATTCCTCAAAATTCGGCTAATACCCCAACGTCCGGTCGGACCGGTGCGTTTGCATTTCGCCGGGGCCCATAGACCGGTACGGTCGTCGCCCGAAAAATTAGTTTAAAATTCATTTTCGAAAGCCAATTTTGAAATCAACATAAATATAGTTTTTGTAAAAATTTGGGCAGCACTTCCTCTATTTCGGGACAAACCCAAAACTGGGAAATGCGCCACGGAAAACCTGCAAATATTTCCAACCCAAAATAATCCACAGAATATATCCACCAAAATAATCCCAAGCCACAGAAAGTAATTCTCAATCCACCGAACTTTCCGAAATGTCCGGGAATCCCATAATCAACCAATTCACACCAAACCAGCAGGTAAAATACAGGAAAATACGCTAACGTAGCTAATCGAAAATATAACGCAGCTAACCGGATTTCCCGAAGGGAATCCGGGGACCGATTTTCATCACCGACTCTACGGGGAGGGACGAACTACTGTGATTATCCAGAAATTACCAAATTCCGTTGGCGGGGAGCCGCGGGAAAAACTCGAGAATAATCCGAAACAAAGTTCGGCAGCAGGTCGCAGATCCCGGACAGCGGGAGAGGGCTCGCGAGCAGATCTGGCTCAACCACGCACAGATGAGGGGCGCGCACGGGAGAGAGATCGGTCGGCTGCGCTAGGGCACGCCTCGTCGGAACAGAGGGTCGGCCGCGGGGGAGTCCGCGGACAGCGGCAGGGAGAGGCCGCGGAGGAGCGCGGTGGGCGCTGGCCGCGGGAGCTAGGGCACCGGGCGGGGAGCCGCCGGTCTGGCTGCGGGCGGAGGAAGCCGCGCGGCCACGGGGAAGTCCGGCCGAGGGGGTCGCGGGCTCGGGAGAGGGAGCACGCGCGGAGGCGCGGTCGGCGGGCGGCTGGCAGCGCCTCGCCGGAGAGGGGCGGATGCGGCGCGGGGTGCCGCGCGGAGGGGCTCACGCTGGACGCGCGGGGTCGCCGGGAAGAGCGCGGGGCTCGGGTAGGTTTCTCCAGGGAGGAGAAATGGTAACTCTGAGAGAGATGAGAGTTATAGAGGCTGGTGGTGGTGTTGATATTATGAAGGAAATAAATGTGGAAGAGGAGTGGTTTCAGGAGGAAAATAAGGGTGGAGTGAAATGGTGGTTACGTGGGAATAAACGTTTGGGGATGTGAAAGGGTGTTGGAGGAAAGGAAAGAGTCTGATCGTGGGATGGGTTGGGGTACTGGTCATACGGGACCAGCTATAACTATATATATATATATTTATTTTTATAAATAATAAGAATTTAGAATTTAGGAAATAGGATTGGGTCCAGGTCTGGGTTCGGACTCGGATCTGGATCTAAATCAAAAATCCATGTTGTTAATAATTTTGAAATAATTTGCACCCAAAAATATTTAATAATAATAATAATAATATGAAATACTATTTATCACACTAAAACACTATTAATAATTAATTACAAAAATATGGGTTTCACAATCTTCCCTCCTTAAAAATTTTGTCCTCGAAATTTAAAGAGTACGGTAGGAGAATCAAACAAGTACAGGTACTGCGCCCGTAACTCAGGTCCAAAAATAAGAATTTCCAAAGCAGTCGTGGATGAGACGGTTTATGATATCATCCATGTAGAAAAATACAAAAGCGAACCAAAGTACACGAGGTTGATCAGACCATCATGCACCGGTCCTGATTAGACAATATATTAGTGGGTGCACCCAATAAAATATCATCATGATCAAGCTTGATTTAAAGAGATAGCTTGCAAAACTAGGCTAACTTAGCAGCATTAGTCAAATTTAGATAAGGAATAGGAGTTTAAATGATGGCTCAAATTCTGATTTTCTTCTCATCTCTGACTAGGCTTGCAACTGGTTTCTCTGGCACTGAAAGGTTGATTCCAATCTTCATCTCTGAATTATCCAAAATGTGACTCGGATCCGAAATGTAACGTCTGAGCTGTGACGTAGAAGACGTTGCACATTCTCAAGATTAGCTGGTAGAGCTAACTGATACGCTACTTCCAACGCGTCTTAAACTTCAATTGACCTGATGTATCTGGCCTCAATTTCCAGCTTCGTCGAAAACTGATTGTTCCTCTGGTAGGAGAAAACTTCACCAAAAGCAATTTGGTCTTCTCAAGACCTACCAAAATCTAAGACGCAAAATCTCAATACATCTTCAAGCGTCTGGATTGACCTCTCTGCTTGCTCGTCCCGCGGTACTCCATGAATCCGGTAGATGTGCTTCTTGTACAATGCTGCCCACTTCTTAGTAGATAAACCAACTTTGAAGGGAATAAAGTGTGCTGACTTAGTCAGTCGGTCCACTATAATCCAATTGGTGCCCTTCCCTCCTTAGGAACAAGGCAATCCTTACTCAAAGTGCATTGTTATATGCTTCTACTTCCACTCCGAATTGTCCAGCGGCTACAACAACTTGTTGTTCTCTTGCTAAATTCCTCATGTTGACAAATTCGCATCTAATCCCATACCTGGAATTGTCCTTCTTTATTCCATAACACCAATCAATGGAGGCATATTCAGATACGTCTTATTATCTCCTGAATATATAGAATACTGCGACTGGTGCATTTCTTTCATCAACTCGTTCCTCCGTTTGTCAGCCGATACGCAAAGTCTCGTACCTTTCTTCAGAGTTCCACTGCTGATCAATTTAGAATCCCTCAAGTGTTCCTGCCAACACTTGATCTCTAAGCCTGCAAAGTGTCTCGTTTTGAAACTACGTTCTCTTGATTTTTGTCCCTCAGCCTCGAACTTCATCAATACTGAATTAGCATCCAGCTCCGTCCTTCTATCTCCAGGTAGTATAACCTCCAGTCCAAACTTCTCGATGCAGGTCGATGTCGAAAACCTTCATCTGCTTCAGCCATATTCTTAGTCTAACATTCAGTCCTTCCTGAGTGAAGATATATTTCAGACTTTGGTAGCCCGTACATATTTTCACTCCCTTTCCATAAAAATCATAGCTTCAAAGTAAAGATAATTGCAGCAATTTCAAATTAGGTGTGGGATGATTCTTCTCATGAGTCTGTAGTTGCCTACATGTGTAAGCAATTACTTTCCCATGTTGTTGAAAAATGCAACCCAGTCCTTTTCCAGAGGTATTACTGTAAATTGAGAACCCACCGGTTCCTGCGGGTAGCGCAAGGATTGGTGTAGTGGTAAGTCTCTTCTTCAGCTTCTCAATGCCGCCTGGCAAACTTTCGTTCAGATGAACTCTTCATTCTTCCAAGTGAGCTTCGTCATCGGCTCAGCAATCTTGGCGAAATCTTTCACGAACTTCTGATAGTAGCCAGCCAAGTTCAAGAAACTTCCGAATTGAACTTGGGGTATACCACTTTTCAACAGCAACTATCTTCCATCGAAATTTCTTCTCTTGACCACATGGCCAAAAGTCCACCTTGTCAAAAATCCACGTTCAGATAACTTACCATAGAATTTCTTTTTCCTCAAAGTTTCCAAAACTTCCTCAGGTGTTCTTCATGCTCTTCTTCAGTCTTTAAAATATATCAGGATGTTATCTATGGAGAAGATAAATCGATTCAAATACTCATGAAAATCTCTGTTCATGAGATTCATGAACACAGCAGAAGCATTTGCCAGTCTAACGTCCTGACCACAGAAAACTACCCATACTTGGTGTTTGAACGCCGTTTTAGAAATGTCCTCTTTTCTGACTTTGATTTGATGGAAATCAAATCTTAAGTCAAACTTTGAAACACCCTAACTCCACACAACCAGATCAAACAGATCCTCGATCCAGACAGAAAGTACTTGTTCTTTAGTGTCTGGTAATCGATGCACATCCGTATTATTCCATCCTTCTGGGCACAAACAAGATAGGTACTCCCTAAGGTGAAGTTCCACTCTGAATAAATCCTAGAGCCTTCATTGATCTGGTCCTTCATTTTCTTGTCCAACTTCGGGTTGACTCTGTAATATCCTTTAGAAATAGGAAAAGAGCCAGGGACTAGGTCAAGGGTGAGTCCTATGTCTAGATCTGGGATAATCCGGGGAGACTATCAGGGAAAACATCTGCCATAAGGGTGTAACTAAAATTTCTATTCATGGGGAGAATTACAGCAAAACTCTTATGATTGATCTAAGGACATCCTGTTACAACTTCCAAAAAGATGATGCTATTCTGCGGTTCTAGGTACTATTCTTCATGGTTCTGTATGAGCAGGCTCCAACTGCTTCCTTTCTATGAACCTCGAGTATGCATCATGCCTTATTATAAGGGGCAGGGTCTGCTGGATAGGAAGAGGGTCCTTAGATTGTGGCCTAACAGGTATTGCTGGGATATGAGCTCTGGTTTGATGGAAAGATAAGGACAGTCCTTTACCCGATGTTCAGCAGATCCACATGCCAAACATTGTCCCAATCTCTTGCGGCAACTAACAGCCTGATGACCAGGCCTCTTGCAATAGTTACAAGCCCATAGCTGCTTATGACAAGGCTGCCGAAAAGTAGAGTACTTGATGGGACCCAATTATCTTCTAGATTCAGGGGTATCCTCCCTAGGACAAAGTTCTGCTCTAACTTGGTTGGAGATAACTAAGGCTACATCATTGACGTTCTTCATGTCTTCTCTCGTGATATTCTTCTGTTCCTGCTGGCTTCATCTTGAGCTTTTTGGAACTCCAGGATTTCTTGAAATAGGGCAACCATTTGGAAGGTGTTTGCTGGTACTGGTGGAGCAACAAAAATGCATACTCCCCCAAGGAAATGCAACTTAGTTGAGATGAGGTAGAAATCGCCAGTGTAGTGAAAACTCCACTGAATGCATTATGAGGACGGTAAAACAGCCGCGAGGGAAAAGACCCTGGGCTTGGTTGAGGAGATGGGGTATGATCCGGAGATGACACCTCATCGCCAGCAGGATTTGGTCTTGTCAATGGTCATTCTCTGGAAGGTTTAGGATGCAAACATAAGCAAGGTATCCTACCAGTCTATAATCAAACAAAAATATTTATTTATAATATATTTCGGTCCTATGTTGTGACAAATTGATGTTCTAGTGTTCTAATTGTTTCTAAATATATTTTCCTAAGTTGTTGTTCAGACCTGCATGGGCCACCACTAAAAACATGTCACGACCCGATCCCAACTAATTGGGTCGAACCGGATCATGCCCAGCCTGCACCGTTGTTGAGACGGCGGCAGTAAGCTGTTCCATTGCAGGTATTCACAACAACACAAGTACATTTGTCACAACTGTTCTATTCGGAATTTGAAACTTTGTTTAATAAATATTTAAAAATACAACTGGAAGGGAAATGCTGAAATAAAACTAAAAACTCCAAATAAAAGAAAATGCAGAAAAGGAAACTATCTAGACATCAGGTTCAGCAGTCCCAGGATCAGCGTCCTCCAGAGACGGCTCCGGTACCGTTGCAGGGTAGAGAACCGGGTCGTAGTAGCCATAATAGAATAGCTCGTCAACCTCAGTGTTACCTAAAATGTTGTCTCCAGTCAGGAGGGAGCAAGAACGAAATATGCATCTCATATCTTAAATAGTAATTGGAAAGTGCAGGATAAACAGTTTGAAATAATGATTTACAGCAGTTTAAAACAGTTCAGTGTGTTTTGAATATGCAAACGTCTATGACCGGCTTGGGTTGATCAGTAGTATCCTAGCGATACGATATGGCTTATCCCCGTGTGTGAGAGGGGTAAGCTAACACAGTCAGTTCAGTAGAGGCTTTGGTCATAAACGTTTACACTATTCCCCCAGTCCCAGATTCAGTAACAGTAACAGTCGGTAGAGTTCCGTGCCAGCAGTGTGGTTTAACATGCATCTTAACTTTACTAAATAAAATACAGGAATACACAAATCGTAACTTGCCTTGTATTAGATTGACTGGAAGAACGAGTCGGTACCGAGGAGGAACGTCAGTTGTAACTTCGAGTTCCTACAGTTGAGAACTCGACTTAGAACCTTTAATAACCAGACTAAGTGTGCTAGTTGCAATCTCTAGTAGTCCTGTCCTAGTCAGATTTTAAATTGTATTAAACTACAGCTAACGATTACGTCGCAACTACGTGCGTTGATTAAACCGGTTAATTGGATTATTTGGAAAATACACGAGAATCAATTACAATTTGGAAAACTTTGTGTTTTGTAATATATTTATAAAA
This sequence comes from Iris pallida, assembly GCA_029216955.1. Classification (NCBI taxonomy): domain Eukaryota; kingdom Viridiplantae; phylum Streptophyta; class Magnoliopsida; order Asparagales; family Iridaceae; genus Iris; species Iris pallida. The sequence continues at coordinate 4,528,997 of JANAVB010041820.1, read as the reverse complement.
ATACAGTTTTCTTTTAGTGATAAACCGTGAACTAGTTATTTACTAATATTTTATCCATTTTAATTAGTTCTTAATTAATCAGTAAATCGCGCTCTAATCTACGATTATGCGACTAATCAAAAACCACCCAAATTTCACAACCACCAGAAAAATAAAATAAAACTATGCTACACAATACAATGGCACAGCTAATGGTCCTAGGGTGGGCTTATGCCCTGTACAATTTTCTTTTACATCAAAATAAGAGAAAATGACTTAATTATTAAATAAAGTGCAGGAATTAAATAACTATAAATAATAGCCTAAATATTAATTAAAATAATTAAAAAGATAGCTAAGAGTCTCAGACTCGGTCCATTCCTCAAAATTCGGCTAATACCCCAACGTCCGGTCGGACCGGTGCGTTTGCATTTCGCCGGGGCCCACAGACCGGTACGGTCGTCGCCCGAAAAATCAGTTTAAAATTCATTTTCGAAAGCCAATTTTGAAATCAACATAAATATAGTTTTTGTAAAAATTTGGGCAGCACTTCTTCTATTTCGGGACAAACCCAAAACTGGGAAATGCGCCACGAAAAACCTGCAAATATTTCCAACCCAAAATAATCCATAGAATATATCCACCAAAATAATCCCAAGCCACAGAAAGTAATTCTCAATCCACCGAACTTCCCGAAATGTCCGGAAATCCCATAATCAACCAATTCACACCGAACCAGCAGGTAAAATACAGGAAAATACGCTAACGTAGCTAATCGAAAATATAACGCAGCTAACCGGATTTCCCGAAGGGAATCCGGGGACCGATTTTCATCACCGACTCTACGGGGAGGGACGAACTACTCTGATTATCCAGAAATTACCAAATTCCGTTGGCGGGGAGCTGCGGGAAAAACTCGGGAATAATCCGAAACAAAGTTCGGCAGCAGGTCGCAGATCCCGGACAGCGGGAGAGGGCTCGCGAGCAGATCTGGCTCAACCACGCACAGAAGAGGGGCGCGCACGGGAGAGAGATCGGTCGGCTGCGCTAGGGCACGCCTCGCCGGAACAGAGGGTCGGCCGCGGGGGAGTCCGCGGACAGCGGCAGGGAGAGGCCGCGGAGGAGCGCGGTGGGCGCTGGCCGCGGGAGCTAGGGCACCGGGCGGGGAGCCGCCGATCTGGCTGCGGGCGGAGGAAGCCGCGCGGCCACGGGGAAGTCCGGCCGAGGGGGTCGCGGGCTCGGGAGAGGGAGCACGCGCGGAGGCGCGGTCGGCGGGCGGCTGGCAGCGCCTCGCAGGAGAGGGGCGGACGCGGCGCGGGGTGCCGCGCGGAGGGGCTCACGCTGGACGCGCGGGGTCGCCGGGAAGAGCGCGGGGCTCGGGTAGGTTTCTCCAGGGAGGAGAAATGGTAACTCTGAGAGAGATAAGAGTTATAGAGGCTGGTGGTGGTGTTGATATTATGAAGGAAATAAATGTGGAAGAGGAGTGGTTTCAGGAGGAAAATAAGGATGGAGTGAAATGGTGGTTACGTGGGAATAAACGTTTGGGGATGTGAAAGGGTGTTGAAGGAAAGGAAAGAGTCTGATCGTGGGATGGGTTGGGGTACTGGTCCTACGGGACCAGCTATAACTATATATATATATTTATTTTTATAAATAATAAGAATTTAGAATTTAGGAAATAGGATTGGGTCCAGGTCTGGGTTCGGACTCGGATCTGGATCTAAATCAAAAATCCATGTTGTTAATAATTTTGAAATAATTTGCACCCAAAAATATTTAATAATAATAATAATAATATAAAATACTATTTATCACACTAAAACACTATTAATAATTAATTACAAAAATATGGGTTTCACATAGTGTGTCACATGGATAGCTAGTCCACATGAACACTGGGTTATATATGAAGACTCACATGATCATGAGTGTACATGAATGTCACATGAGTAAACATAAATAAATACGAATACAAAGAGTAGACAATGCACACGATAAATTACATGAGCACAATATACCCGATGTATCCGAGGGGATAACATTGCATGAAGAGATCCATATAGTACTAATCCGTGATAACATCGTGACAGCAACAAGTAAACTAGTCTATAACAAGTAAATATGTCCAAGTAAGAATGAAACGGTCAGAGAATGTACTTGCTTGGTAATCTAAGCTGTCGATGAGGAAGTGAAACTGAACTGGAGTGATGTAATCATATTTAAAATAATCATAAGTCACAACATCATCTAAAATATCATAAGAAAGGTCTACAATACATTCTACATGATTCTAGGTCCTTATAGGTCAAAGTCAACCATGGTCAACTCGGGTCAAACATGGTCAACTCTGGTCAAACCTGGTCAACTATAAGTCAACTAGTCCGTTTACTAATTTTTAGGTCATACACAAGTTTTTAAGTCATTCTAAGTTCGTTTGAGTCAGTTTGGATCAAGTTTGACCAAAAGTTGACTTTTGTCAACTTGTCGGTCGAATCGGCCATTCTAAGCTCATTGGGTCAATCCTAAACTGACTCAATACTCCCTAGGTCACATTCACAAGCAAACATTTATATATATATATATATATATATATATATATATATATATATATATATATATATATATATATATATATATATATATATATATTCATTCTAGGTAATGCATCTCCACACACACAAACACACACACACACACACACACACACACACACACATATATATTATATATATATATATATATATATATATATATATATATATATATATATATATATATATATAATATATATATATATACACACATACACATATACTTAAGCTTATGAAGAAGAGGTTGTGTGTGTGTGTGTCGATAAAGGGCTGCTTCTGGGGTTCAAAACTGAGACAAATTTGTTATATATACAACTATATGAATATACCATATATATACATATATACACAAGTCTATTTAAAAGGAAACTTTATATATATAGACAAATACTAATATATACACATGTATGTATAAGGAAGAAAGAATGTTAGATTTACGAAGGAAAATTGGAAACTCAGATCTGAGAATAAAATATCTCGACAATACTCATCACAACACACACACACACACACACACACACACACATACACACACACACACACACACACACACACACATATATATATATATATATATATATATATATATATATATTTTTTCACACACACACACACACACACACACATATATATATATATATATATATATATATATATATATATATATATTAATATATATATATATATATATATATATATATATATATATATATATATATATATATTTTTTTTATATATATATATATATATATATTTATATATATATATATATATATATATATATATATATATTTTTATATATATATATATATATATATATATATATATATATATATATATATAAATTTATATATATATATATATATATATATATATATATATATATATTAGGGATATAAAAAAATAAAAAATTTACATAAGGTAATAGGGATATATATACGTATATGATGGAAATAATTGAAAGTAAAATTAGGGAATTAAACCCATAAGTCTAGAATCTTAATAACTTCATATAAACTCAGAAAATATGAATTTAAATCTCAGAAATTTAAAATATCACAAAACAATTCAAATATCTATATATATATATATATATATATATATATATATATATATATAAATCGAAACCCGAAAACCAACTCAATACCCAAAATGCAATATACGCAACTAAAATCTGCAAAACTTGGCAAACACGAAGGTGTCTATGTGTGTGACGTGTTCGGGTACTCACGGGGTCGAACCCGTGTCCGCATCATGTCCACAGAGTGCGTATCGGAAAAATGAATTCGCGTGTCGTGCACGTGCGTTTCGTCCGATTGGACGACGCACGCAGCAGAAAAACCTCGTGCTTGTGCACATAGCTAGGTAGGGTCCCAAGTTAGGTCTAGGACACGCTGACATGACACCACGTCGCGTCTGTAAAACCCCTAAATTTCTTCTAATTTTTATTATTATTTATTATTAAATTTGATACTGATTTAAAATTTTGTATTGTACGTCACGTAGTCGTATTGTACGTCGTGTGCGAAATTTCGTTTTTCGTAATTGCTCGACGAGTGCGAATATGTGCAAGCGTACATATTTTTGAAAAATATTTTTTTCTATTTTTCTATTTTTATAGTTTCGAAGTAATATAGATTAATAATTATTTCTAGCTTTCATTTTCAAATTTGTGATTTTAATTATGAAAAGCCTCTCATTTATACAATTATAATAATAAATAATTTGTCCTATAAAATGGTATATTAGAAAAGTATATTTATGTAAATATTACTTGTACATACATATATATTTAGTAATTATTTATTAGTTTATTTTAAGTAATTTTTGAAATTATTATTATTAGTATTTTGGAAGATATATTTCGAAATTATTGTGGCAATTTAAATCTTGATTTGAATTTATGGATTTATTTAAATAGTTAAATATTTAAAATTTGATTTATTCTATTTGATTTTAAACTAAAAATTTAATTAGATTTAAATTGGATTGGATTTGGATTTGGATTGAATCGGTTTTAAATTGATTAAAATTTAAAATTGAGATATCAAAAAGGGGTTTGCAACTATCATAATCCTTATCTAAATAGTAGCTTACACCTCCTATTTAAGGAGAGGCTCATTATTCACTTTTCCATTAATTTTCTCCACCTACAAATGTGTTTGTGCATCGTGTCCGTGCACATCAAGCCATATCCATTCACTTCTTCTATTTTTTTGTCCAAATTGATTAATGTTCTCATTAAAGAAATTCTTTTTTCCCTTCCATCTATTTTCTCTTATCACAAACTCTTACTATCCTTTTACCGATCAACCAAGTCCGTCTATCTTAATAGTCCTTAAATTTCGAGTACGAAAATTTTCAAAGGTGGGTAGATATGTAACTCATCTTCCCAAATTATTATTTTTAATTATATCTATATATTTTAATTTCGTGTTTAAAAGTAATTTTTGTAGAAATTTTGTAAAAGATATTTTGTGATTATTTTTGTTACCAAAAAACTAGTTTTAAATTAATGGTTTGAAATAATGTTTCTAAAAAAAATATTCTCAAATTTTTATTTGAAATATAAAATATATTTTTATTATTTTTGCTCTTCTAAAAATTGGTTTTTAAAAAAAAATTGAGCGGTAAAAGTTTTTTTTGTCTATTTATTTTTAAATAAAGATTTGGATTTATAAAAGTAAGATTAATAATATTTGATGACATCGAGTATTATTTTGATATGTTAATCAGTTATTTGATTATATTTGAATTTATTTAAATTATCTTGATGGTTATCAACTATACTTTAATTTATGTTGATAACTTAAATATTGTTTAAAATACTTACGATGACTAATTGGAGCATTACGATTTGTCTAATCTAGATTTAAAATATTATTTGATTAAATAATTTATTTATTATTTGATTTAAAATTATTTGATAAATATTAGATATTATTTTAAAATTATTATGTTGAGTTTGATTTGGATTTGGATTCTTATGATTTGAATTATTTGATAATATAGAATAATACTTAAGTTATTATGGTGATCTTTAAAGGATTGCAATCAAATTGATTAATTTTTTTAAATAATTTATTGATTTAAATTTATGGGAAGATTTATCCATTAGAAATTCTTATCCTATTGGAATCATATCTAGCATTAATTAGATCGTTTCTTATTTAAACCAATCCTATTTCTATCCAAATTAGTTGGTAATCATAATCATCCTTATTTAGTTCTAATCCTATCATAATTGCTAATTGCTAAGCCATTATATATATCTATCGAATGTGAATAAAATCATCTTTCAAACCATCCTTGGCAAAATTTCTCTCTTTTCGTCATGAATTCAGCTCAATTTTCAAACGTTGTCAACTTCGAATGACCATAACTCCCAACTCCGGACTCCGTTTGATCTCCAGTTTTTTTGTTGGAATCGTAATGAGGATATTTTTGAATATAAGTTTTATTTTCATAAATTCGAAACTTAATTTTCTGGAAAGTTTGTGGAGTGTCAGTGGTCCGAAATCTGACACGTTTAGTGTTTTGAAATTCTGGGAGAACCAGGAATCAGAATCTTGAAGTTTCGGAAATGCTGACGGAAAAATACACATCATATTTTTCCCAAAATTTTTCTAGAATATTTTATTTTTGGTTTTATTTTAGAAGTTTGTCACAGTCTGAGTTATCTTGTGTAGCCCTGTGACTATCTGTACCCAACGGGATTGTCAGTTTCACCAGCAAGGACCTCAGGCAAGACACCTTGCCATTTGCTGTTTATTTATTTTAGCTCATATTTCATGCATTATTATTTTTTATACAAATAAACTGTGATACATGGCAACCTGTTAGAACTTACTGTTCATTTATTTTTGCTATGTATTATTTTCTTACCATTAAACTTAGATTTAAGGGACCACCTTGTGTGTTGCATTCATTGGCCTGGACACGTTATAACACGAAGTTGTGAGTCGCATAGAACACGGACATGCATGACTGGCTGGCACCGGTGCGTATAAGCCGTACGATAGGAATAACCTAATAGAAATTGCATGCTAGTTTGACTTAGCGGTTATAGAGGTTTACTGTTGTGGATACAACATGGCAGGCATTGGGTGGGAAGAACAGCTCCTTAATGTATGGTCATATATGCACTGTCCTGATTGCCAGTTATCTCCAATGGGAGGTACGGATCCTGATAGCCGGTTATCTCCAGTGGGAGGTACGGTCCGATTGCCGGTTATCTTCAGTGGGAGATACGGTCCTGATTCCTGATATTCTGATCCCGCCATACGTCAAAGGTTTGTTCTTTATTGCATATTCACTATAGTACGGTTAGGTACCCTATTATATCTATTTAAGCAATATTTATTCAGTTTATATGGCATGATATTATGTGTCTTGTTACGTCCCTCTGAGGATGGTTATCTCTCAGGTGTGTGCTCTTGTCTTTCGCGGTGTTCTAGCTAGCCGTGATCGTCGCTATTTCTTCGAGGATGATTGCACTGGATCGTCTTCGCTTAGCTGCCAAATTTATTTCTTTCTCATGTATTTTTCTTTTACTTGTTGGTAGTAGATTTGTCCGCCTAACATATTGTATCAAGACAATTTATTACCATTATATGATATCTTTTATTCTTTTATTTTGTGTGGATAAGATTAGTTATGGTTCTACTGCATTTTACAGCTTATGTATCCATACGAGGCCTATGTACTTCGTATGAATAACTGTCATGTCTACGTTCTAGTCCTACGTATTTTGGGACTGGGCGTTACATATTTTTGTGGTGGCCATGCAGGTCAAGATAAATTGTTTGGTTACTTTACCGTACCAAGCAAGCCTGCGAATAGGATTAGAAGTCTAGGATCTCATCCACATACTTGACCTCTTTCCTCGATTCCATATTCGAACTATCCCGACTCATCGACTGCATCTTGCTTGATTCTTCTATCATTATTCTTATCTCCTCTTCGTGCTTGCTAGAGGTTGGAAGGTGACCCTTACTAGTTAGACGTGTTACTTTTGTCCCCAAAACACCATTAGTTTAATTTTAAGTTAGGTAGAATGCCTTATGATCTAGCAATCCCTTTGTCCTTGTGACCTATATTAGCAAGTTTACTTAAATTTTAGAATTTAGAGGACCCTAACCTACCTAGCCAACCAAGGACTTAGACAAGAAGACTATAGGACAACTGTATAGAGACCAATATAGGATACAACTTAGAGTCTTAAGGAGTTTGAACTAATTCTACTCTATTTCAATCTTAATCTCACGTGCCTATATTTTACATCTAGACTAATGATGCTAATGTAGCCTAGTTTTGTGCAAGCTCAATCTTTATCAAGCTTGTTCATGACATATGTTATTGGAGGCCTCCGCTAACGTATTGTCTACTCAGAACCGATGCATGATGGTCTGATCAACCTAGTGCACTTTGGTTCGCTTATATTATCGTTCTACGTGGATGGGGACATAGCTAAACTTGTCCTTTAGAGTCCATCCGTGACTGCCTTGGTAACTCCTTTCAAAAAATTTCGGTCGTCCTTGAACCACGTATTCGTACTCGATAATATCATTTGAACCTTATGCTTTCGCCTTCACCTATTTAGAAGGACGAAGGCATTATACTAGAACTTCCTCTAGCCTTCCTATCGATTATGACCATACCGTATTATTTTTCTATGATCTAGATCGCGATTTCTTACGGCATAATTTTGTTATTGATTGTTCCCCATCGATACCTTTGTCTTCTCACCCCCTACAAATTCTTAATTTCGAGGACAAAATTCTTTAAGTTGGGTAGGATGTAAAACCCTAAATTTACTACTTTTTTTATTATTTTATTAAATTGATACTAATTTAAAATTTTATATTGTACGTCACGTAGTCGTATTATACGTCGTGTGCAAAATTTTATTTTCGTAATTGCTCGACGAGTGCGAATATGTGCAAGCGTACATATTTTTGAAAAATATTTTTTCTATTTTTATAGTTTGAAGTAATATAGATTAATAATTATTTCTAGCTATCATTTTCAAATTTATGATTTTAAGTATGAAAAGCCTCTCATTTATACAGTTATAATAATGAATAATTTTTCCTATAAAATGGTATATTAGAAAGTATATTATGTAAATATTACTTGTACATACATATATTTAGTAATTATTTATCAGTTTATTTTAAGTAATTTTTGAAATTATATATTATTATTTTGGAAGATATATTTCGAAATTATTGTGGCGATTTAAATCTTGATTTGAATTTATGGATTTATTTAAATAGTTAAATATTTAAAATTTGATTTATTTCATTTGATTTTAAACTAAAAATTTAATTAGATTTGAATTGGATTGGATTTGGATTTGGATTGAATCGGTTTAAATGATTAAAATTTTAAAGTGAGATATCAAAAAGGGGTTTGCAACTATCATAATCCTTATCTAAATAGTAGCTTACACCTCTATATAAGGGAGGCTCATGATTCTCTGTTCCATTAATTTTCTCCACCTACAAATGTGTTGTGCATCGTATCCGTGCACATCAAGCCATATCCATTCACTTCTTCTATTTTTTCGTCCAAATTGATTAATGTTCTCATTAAAGAAATTCTCTTTTCCCTTCCATCTATTTTCTCTTATCACAAACTCTTACTATCCTTTTACCGATCAACCAAGTCGTCTATCCTAATAGTCCTTAAATTTTGAGTACGAAAATTTTCAAAGGTGGGTAGATTTGTAACTCCTTTCCCAAAATTATTATTTTTAAATTATATCTATATATTTAATTTCGTGTTTAAAAGTAATTTTGTAGAAATTTTGTAAAAGATATTTTGTGATTATTTTGTTACCAAAAAACTAGTTTTAAATTAATGGTTTGAAATAATGTTTCTAAAAAAATGTTCTCAAATTTTTTATTTGAAATATAAAATATTTTATTATTTTGGTCTTCTAAAAATTGGTTTTTAAAAAAAAATTGAGCGATAAAAGTTTTTTTGTCTATTTATTTTTAAATAAAGATTTGGATTTATAAAAGTAAGATTTATAATATTTGATGACATCGAGTATTATTTTGATATGTTAATCAGTTATTTGATTATATTTGAATTTATTTAAATTATCTTGATGGTTATCAACTATACTTTAAATTATGTTGATAATTTAAATATTGTTTAAAATACTTACGATGACTAATTGGAGCATTACGATTTGTCTAATCTAGATTTAAAATATTATTTGATTAAATAATTTATTATATTTGATTTAAAATTATTTGATAAATATTAGATTATTTTAAAGTCATTATGTTGAGTTTGATTTGGATTTGGATTCTTATGATTTCAATTATTTGATAATATAGAATAATACTTAAAGTTATTATGGTGATCATTTAAGGATTGCAATCAAATTGATTTTTTTTAAAATAATTTATTTGATTTAAATTTATGGAAGATTTATCCATTAGAAATTTTATCCTATTGGAATCATATCTAGCATTAATTAGATCGTTTCTTATTTAAACCAATCTATTTCTATCCAAATTAGTTGGTAATCATAATCATCCTTATTTAGTTCTAATCCTATCATAATTTGCTAATTGCTAAGCCATTATATATATATCTATCGAATCTGTGAATAAAATCATCTTTCAAACCATCATTGTCAAAATTTCTCTCTTTTTTCGTCATAAATTCAGCCTCAATTTTAAAGGTTGTAGCAATTCGAATGACCATAACTCCCAACTCCGGACTCCGTTTGATCTCAGTTTTTTTTGTTGGAATCGTATTGAGGTATATATTCTGAATATAAGTTTTATTTTCATAAATTCGGAACTTAATTTTCTGGAAAATTTGTGGAGTGTCAGTGGTCCGAAATCTGACACGTTTTAGTGTTTTTGAGATTTTGGGAGAACCAGGAATCAGAATCAAGAACCGTTTGAAGTTTTGAATGCTGACGAAAAAATACACATATATTTTTCCCAAAATTTTCTAGAATATTTTATTTTTGGTTTTTATTTTAGAAGTTTGTCACATCGTCTGAGTTATCTTGTGTAGCCTTGTGACTATTCTGTACCCAACGGGATTGTCGGTTTCACCAGCAAGGACCTCAGGCAAGACACCTTGCCATTTGTGTTTATTTATTTTAGCTCATATTTCATGCATTATTTATTTTTTATACAAAATAAACTGTGATACATGGCATAACCTATTAGAACTTACTGTTCATTTATATTTTCTGCTATGTATTATTTTTTACCCATTAAACTTAGATTTAAGGGACCACCTTGTGGTGTTGCATTCATTAGCCTGGACACGTTGTAACACGAAGTTGTGAGTCGCATGTAGAACACGGACATGCGTAACTGGCTGGCCACCGTGTGTATAAGCCGTGCGATAGGAATAACCGCTAATAGAAATTGCATGCTAGTTTGACTTAGCGGTTATGGAGATTTACTGTTGTGGATACAACATGGTAGGCATTGGGTGGGAAGAACAGCTCCTTAATGTATGGGTATATGCACTGTCCTGATTATCGGTTATCTCCAATGGAAGGTACGGTCCTGATACTGGTTATCTCCAGTGGAGGTACGGTCCTGATTGCCGGTTATCTTCAGTGGGAGATACGGTCCTGATTCCTGATATTCCTGATCCGCCCATGCGTCAAAGGTTTGTTCTTGATTGCATATTCACTATAGTACGGTTAGGTACCCTATTACATATCTATTTGAGCAATATTTATTCAGTTTATATGGCATGATATTATGTGCTTGTTACGTCCCTCTGAGGACCTGGTTATCTCTCCAGGTGTGTGCTCTTGTCTTTCGCAGGTGTTCTAGCTCTAGCCGTGATCGTCGCTATTTCTTCGAGGATGATTGCACTTGGATGTCTTCGCTTAGCTCGCCAAATTTATTTGTTTTCTCATGTATTTTTCTTTACTTGTTGGTAGTGGATTTGTCTGCGCCTAACATATTGTATCAAGAAAATTCATTACCATTTATGATATTTTATTCTTTTATTTTGTGTGGACGAGATTAGTTATGGTTCTACTGCATTTTACAGCTTATGTATCCATACGAGGCCTATGTACTTCGTATGAATACAGCTGGCATGTCTACGTTCCTAGTCCTATATTTTGGGACTGGGGCATTACAGCGTCTACGTGACACGCGAATCCCCCGTGGACCTGCGCGCACGCGTGCGTTTGTTGTAGGCGCGTGTCGGGTCTCATGGCTCGTAATTCGAGCCACACCGTGACTCGATATCGAGTCCCTGAGTGGTCTAGGTATAGGCTATGTGCTCGTGCTCCTGGAATGGGTCCTCGACGCACCGTGTCCGCATACGAAGGCCGTGTCAGCGGCACTTTTCAGCCGCGTGCACAGTGCGGGCTGAACCGTGCGCATGAGATTTCTCCGTGCACGCTTCATAAAACATCGTAAAATTTACGTACATTTGGGCAGAGGTTGCCCCACGTGCTCATAAAATTTCACACAAAACGGAGTCTTGTGCGTCGAGTTATGACGCTCGGACAGTAGGGCATGCACGGGCCGTGCACGGGCCTCGTGCACGCGTGTCCGTGTCCGATTCGGACATTAAAATGTGGATTTCAAATCCGTCTTCATGAAATTGTTACAATAGTATTCAAGGAATTCATGAAAATAGAATCGAAAAATAATACTTTTCAGTTCTAAGTGGCATTTTGTCGAACACGTCTTCTATAGGACCGACACGTGTCCGATACAGCTATCAAACGAACTCACAATCCTACCAAACTTTATGCACAGATCTGGGGTACCTACATGGATGCTAAAATGTAGAAATTTCAGAAGGCACAATGGTAGAACGAGGTTTACCTATTGAGAGTCGAAATCTCAATGAAAGTAAATCCTCGAGCGCTATGACGACCGGTTTCTCCCGAGCGAACACCTCCAACTTCTTGCTAGCAATGCTCCAACAAGTTCTTCTCCTCCCCACGGTTTCAACGTAATTTGTTTGGCACAAATCAGATGCCGGATGAGAAAGTTAGGGTTTTGAAGGAAAAGGGAAACTAGGGTTTTGATCGAGTGGAGGCTATGAGATTTCTTCACAAATGAGGGGGGCTGCTGCTATGCTTGGCCGGCCATGGGTAGGGGGTATTAGGGTTAGGGTTAAGTCATGGGCCAAGCACTCTAAGTTGCTACAAAGGTCCAATGACAAAAAGCTTTAAAAAAGGCTTATAAAATGACTTAAAAATTATTAAATAATTCTAGAAAATTGGTAATAATTATAAATTAAATTTAATAAGCCAATAATAAATCTAATTACATTATTAGTCTTCTAATCAAGGTTGACTAAGGTTATACCACCTTCTACCACCCGAAACATCAATCAAAGGTACACAACAATCAATAAAAATCGAATATTGCACAATGACTAAAATATCCCTAATTAGAAAAATGAGTGTGATATGTAATTAGGTTTCTAATATAATGGTTAGTCTCTAATCAAGGTTAGCTAATGTTAAACCGACTACTAACACAACACCAATTAAAATATTAAAATTAATCCAAAAATAAAAATAACATAATTACCAAAATACCCTTATTTTAGAAAAGTGGTGGTTACAAATCTACCCTCCTTAAAATAATTTTGTCCTCGAAATTAAAGTGGTCATACCTTCTAGGTCAAACTCCAACAATCATAGTTAAAAAAACTTATCTAAATCATACAGTTGGAAAGATATCATACAGGGTTATGGTAGGTAATATCAGTCTGAGGTCTCATCATCTAGCCATTATAGTCATACTAGATCAAAAGTAGTCATAAGGTATCAAAACATACAAACAATATGGTAGGGTACAGTAACCATTAAGAAGGATAAGGTAGGTCAAGAACTCACCTCTACTAGGTCTGGTAGCTGGAACTCTCTCCTGGAAGTAGGCCTCGACTAGGGGCAGGGTGTAGTAGGACAGTCTTGTATCTTATGTGTAGCTAACCCACAAAATAGGCACAATCCTAGTCTCTTCTATAGTCCTTCCATACGTGCCCATGCTTCTTACAGAAGGCACAGGTAGGCACTCGCTCAACTGGCCTCTGCTGGACAGGAATCTGAGCTGGATAGGCTGGAAACGGGGGTACTCCTGAGGCTCTGGGTATACACTGCTCTTCACCCTTTGGGGCTAGGCTCTTCCTCGAATGCATGTAATCCCCAACAGTTGGATACTGAGACACTGCTCTCATAAGCTCAGCCTGAAGTCTCTGTACCCCACACATCCTGAAGAAGTTTGTAAATCTGAGCTCCATCAGGAATTGCATGGGGTACCACTCCAGGAGGCAAAGGGAGGCCATCATTCTCCGGCTGAACTGCAGCCCTCTTCTGAAGGATAGGAGATGGAGTAAAACTCTCGGTGAGTCTGCTAACCCCTAAGCAATGGAAGGAGAAGTACATTCACGGTCTCATCCGGAATTGTAGCTGTGCACTGGGGACAGACTGGTCATGGTGCCATACTGGAAAAGATAAAGAAAATAATAAATCATCGGGCTATAAGGCATTCTATCGTCCTATATAAAAATTGGTAGTTATCAAAAAACATAACTAGGAATTAACTATATATGGTTATATTTTAAAGGTGATCAAAATTGAAAGTTTAAAGCACGACTGTCAATAGCATTAAAATCCAATCACGATATATAAAAGAAAATTTAGTCTCGACACGATCTAAGTTGATCAATCTCTGGGTAAATCAAGATTTGGGCAAGATGGGGAACAAGGTCATCGAAGTCTGAGATGAGCATCCAAGGATGGAGATCCAGGTCACAATTAAATTTAATTAAATTGAGTAGACCCAGGATATTAATATGATAAGGAAAGGTAACCAAGTCGATTAGTCATGATCAAGGGAGTTAGGATTCAATGATATTGAAAACTTTTAAAGGATAATTCAAAGATATGGAATAAGTCAAATTTCTCCTTTTGATAGGGAAAACAAAAGACAATATTTATAGGGAAGTCAGGTAATCATCTTCTCTGATACCATCAAGCTTATCTAATC
>JANAVB010041820.1:4489763-4514394 GCA_029216955.1 Iris pallida | reverse complement strand
AACTGGTTTCTCTGGCACTGAAAGGTTGATTCCAATCTTCATCTCTGAATTATCCAAAATGTGACTCGGATCCGAAATGTAACGTCTGAGCTGTGACGTAGAAGACGTTGCACATTCTCAAGATTAGCTGGTAGAGCTAACTGATACGCTACTTCCAACGCGTCTTAAACTTCAATTGACCTGATGTATCTGGCCTCAATTTCCAGCTTCGTCGAAAACTGATTGTTCCTCTGGTAGGAGAAAACTTCACCAAAAGCAATTTGGTCTTCTCAAGACCTACCAAAATCTAAGACGCAAAATCTCAATACATCTTCAAGCGTCTGGATTGACCTCTCTGCTTGCTCGTCCCGCGGTACTCCATGAATCCGGTAGATGTGCTTCTTGTACAATGCTGCCCACTTCTTAGTAGATAAACCAACTTTGAAGGGAATAAAGTGTGCTGACTTAGTCAGTCGGTCCACTATAATCCAATTGGTGCCCTTCCCTCCTTAGGAACAAGGCAATCCTTACTCAAAGTGCATTGTTATATGCTTCTACTTCCACTCCGAATTGTCCAGCGGCTACAACAACTTGTTGTTCTCTTGCTAAATTCCTCATGTTGACAAATTCGCATCTAATCCCATACCTGGAATTGTCCTTCTTTATTCCATAACACCAATCAATGGAGGCATATTCAGATACGTCTTATTATCTCCTGAATATATAGAATACTGCGACTGGTGCTTTTTTCATCAACTCGTTCCTCCGTTTGTCAGCCGATACGCAAAGTCTCGTACCTTTCTTCAGAGTTCCACTGCTGATCAATTTAGAATCCCTCAAGTGTTCCTGCCAACACTTGATCTCTAAGCCTGCAAAGTGTCTCGTTTTGAAACTACGTTCTCTTGATTTTTGTCCCTCAGCCTCGAACTTCATCAATACTGAATTAGCATCCAGCTCCGTCCTTCTATCTCCAGGTAGTATAACCTCCAGTCCAAACTTCTCGATGCAGGTCGATGTCGAAAACCTTCATCTGCTTCAGCCATATTCTTAGTCTAACATTCAGTCCTTCCTGAGTGAAGATATATTTCAGACTTTGGTAGCCCGTACATATTTTCACTCCCTTTCCATAAAATCATAGCTTCAAAGTAAAGATAATTGCAGCAATTTCAAATTAGGTGTGGGATGATTCTTCTCATGAGTCTGTAGTTGCCTACATGTGTAAGCAATTACTTTCCCATGTTGTTGAAAAATGCAACCCAGTCCTTTTCCAGAGGTATTACTGTAAATTGAGAACCCACCGGTTCCTGCGGGTAGCGCAAGGATTGGTGTAGTGGTAAGTCTCTTCTTCAGCTTCTCAATGCCGCCTGGCAAACTTTCGTTCAGATGAACTCTTCATTCTTCCAAGTGAGCTTCGTCATCGGCTCAGCAATCTTGGCGAAATCTTTCACGAATTCTGATAGTAGCCAGCCAAGTTCAAGAAACTTCCGAATTGAACTTGGGGTATACCACTTTTCAACAGCAACTATCTTCCATCGAAATTTCTTCTCTTGACACATGGCCAAAAGTCCACCTTGTCAAAAATCCACGTTCAGATAACTTACCATAGAATTTCTTTTCCTCAAAGTTTCCAAAACTTCCTCAGGTGTTCTTCATGCTCTTCTTCAGTCTTTAAAATATATCAGGATGTTATCTATGGAGAAGATAAATCGATTCAAAACTCATGAAAATCTCTGTTCATGAGATTCATGAACACAGCAGAAGCATTTGCCAGTCTAACGTCCTGACCACAGAAAACTACCCATACTTGGTGTTTGAACGCCGTTTTAGAAATGTCCTCTTTTCTGACTTTGATTTGATGGAAATCAAATCTTAAGTCAAACTTTGAAACACCCTAACTCCACACAACCAGATCAAACAGATCCTCGATCCAGACAGAAAGTACTTGTTCTTTAGTGTCTGGTAATCGATGCACATCCGTATTATTCCATCCTTCTGGGCACAAACAAGATAGGTACTCCCTAAGGTGAAGTTCCACTCTGAATAAATCCTAGAGCCTTCATTGATCTGGTCCTTCTTCTTGTCCAACTTCGGGTTGACTCTGTAATATCCTTTAGAAATAGGAAAAGAGCCAGGGACTAGGTCAAGGGTGAGTCCTATGTCTAGATCTGGGATAATCCGGGGAGACTATCAGGGAAAACATCTGCCATAAGGGTGTAACTAAAATTTCTATTCATGGGGAGAATTACAGCAAAACTCTTATGATTGATCTAAGGACATCCTGTTACAACTTCCAAAAAGATGATGCTATTCTGCGGTTCTAGGTACTATTCTTCATGGTTCTGTATGAGCAGGCTCCAACTGCTTCCTTTCTATGAACCTCGAGTATGCATCATGCCTTATTATAAGGGGCAGGGTCTGCTGGATAGGAAGAGGGTCCTTAGATTGTGGCCTAACAGGTATTGCTGGGATATGAGCTCTGGTTTGATGGAAAGATAAGGACAGTCCTTTACCCGATGTTCAGCAGATCCACATGCCAAACATTGTCCCAATCTCTTGCGGCAACTAACAGCCTGATGACCAGGCCTCTTGCAATAGTTACAAGCCCATAGCTGCTTATGACAAGGCTGCCGAAAAGTAGAGTACTTGATGGACCCAATTATCTTCTAGATTCAGGGGTATCCTCCCTAGGACAAAGTTCTGCTCTAACTTGGTTGGAGATAACTAAGGCTACATCATGACGTTCTTCATGTCTTCTCTCGTGATATTCTTGTTCCTGCTGGCTTCATCTTGAGCTTTTTGGAACTCCAGGATTTCTTGAAATAGGGCAACCATTGGAAGGTGTTTGCTGGTACTGGTGGAGCAACAAAAATGCATACTCCCCCAAGGAAATGCAACTTAGTTGAGATGAGAGGTAGAAATCGCCAGTGTAGTGAAAACTCCACTGAATGCATTATGAGGACGGTAAAACAGCCGCGAGGGAAAAGACCCTGGGCTTGGTTGAGGAGAGGGTATGATCCGGAGATGACACCTCATCGCCAGCAGGATTTGGTCTTGTCAATGGTCATTCTCTGGAAGGTTTAGGATGCAAACATAAGCAAGGTATCCTACCAGTCTATAATCAAACAAAAATATTTATTTATAATATATTTCGGTCCTATGTTGTGACAAATTGATGTTCTAGTGTTCTAATTGTTTCTAAATATATTTTCCTAAGTTGTTGTTCAGACCTGCATGGGCCACCACTAAAAACATGTCACGACCCGATCCCAACTAATTGGGTCGAACCGGATCATGCCCAGCCTGCACCGTTGTTGAGACGGCGGCAGTAAGCTGTTCCATTGCAGGTATTCACAACAACACAAGTACATTTGTCACAACTGTTCTATTCGGAATTTGAAACTTTGTTTAATAAATATTTAAAAATACAACTGGAAGGGAAATGCTGAAATAAACTAAAAACTCCAAATAAAAGAAAATGCAGAAAAGGAAACTATCTAGACATCAGGTTCAGCAGTCCCAGGATCAGCGTCCTCCAGAGACGGCTCCGGTACCGTTGCAGGGTAGAGAACCGGGTCGTAGTAGCCATAATAGAATAGCTCGTCAACCTCAGTGTTACCTAAATGTTGTCTCCAGTCAGGAGGGGCAAGAACGAAATATGCATCTCATATCTTAAATAGTAATTGGAAAGTGCAGGATAAACAGTTTGAATAATGATTTACAGCAGTTTAAAACAGTTCAGTGTGTTTTGAATATGCAAACGTCTATGACCGGCTTGGGTTGATCAGTAGTATCCTAGCGATACGATATGGCTTATCCCCGTGTGTGAGAGGGGTAAGCTAACACAGTCAGTTCAGTAGAGGCTTTGGTCATAAACGTTTACACTATTCCCCCAGTCCCAGATTCAGTAACAGTAACAGTCGGTAGAGTTCCGTGCCAGCAGTGTGGTTTAACATGCATCTTAACTTTACTATAAAATACAGGAATACACAAATCGTAACTTGCCTTGTATTAGATTGACTGGAAGAACGAGTCGGTACCGAGGAGGAACGTCAGTTGTAACTTCGAGTTCCTACAGTTGAGAACTCGACTTAGAACCTTTAAAACCAGACTAAGTGTGCTAGTTGCAATCTCTAGTAGTCCTGTCCTAGTCAGATTTTAAATTGTATTAAACTACAGCTAACGATTACGTCGCAACTACGTGCGTTGATTAAACCGGTTAATTGGATTATTTGGAAAATACACGAGAATCAATTACAATTTGGAAAACTTTGTGTTTTGTAATATTTATAAAAAATACAGTTTTCTTTTAGTGATAAACCGTGAACTAGTTATTTACTAATATTTTATCCATTTTAATTAGTTCTTAATTAATCAGTAAATCGCGCTCTAATCTACGATTATGCGACTAATCAAAAACCACCCAAATTTCACAACCACCAGAAAATAAAATAAAAACTATGCTACACAATACAATGGCACAGCTAATGGTCCTAGGGTGGGCTTATGCCCTGTACAATTTTCTTTTACATCAAAATAAGAGAAAATGACTTAATTATTAAATAAAGTGCAGGAATTAAATAACTATAAATAATAGCCTAAATATTAATTAAAATAATTAAAAAGATAGCTAAGAGTCTCAGACTCGGTCCATTCCTCAAAATTCGGCTAATACCCAACGTCCGGTCGGACCGGTGCGTTTGCATTTCGCCGGGGCCCACAGACCGGTACGGTCGTCGCCCGAAAAATCAGTTTAAAATTCATTTTCGAAAGCCAATTTTGAAATCAACATAAATATAGTTTTTGTAAAATTTGGGCAGCACTTCTTCTATTTCGGGACAAACCCAAAACTGGGAAATGCGCCACGAAAAACCTGCAAATATTTCCAACCCAAAATAATCCATAGAATATATCCACCAAAATAATCCCAAGCCACAGAAAGTAATTCTCAATCCACCGAACTTCCCGAAATGTCCGGAAATCCCATAATCAACCAATTCACACCGAACCAGCAGGTAAATACAGGAAAATACGCTAACGTAGCTAATCGAAAATATAACGCAGCTAACCGGATTTCCCGAAGGGAATCCGGGACCGATTTTCATCACCGACTCTACGGGAGGGACGAACTACTCTGATTATCCAGAAATTACCAAATTCGTTGGCGGGGAGCTGCGGGAAAAACTCGGGAATAATCCGAAACAAAGTTCGGCAGCAGGTCGCAGATCCCGGACAGCGGGAGAGGGCTCGCGAGCAGATCTGGCTCAACCACGCACAGAAGAGGGGCGCGCACGGGAGAGAGATCGGTCGGCTGCGCTAGGGCACGCCTCGCCGGAACAGAGGGTCGGCCGCGGGGGAGTCCGCGGACAGCGGCAGGGAGAGGCCGCGGAGGAGCGCGGTGGGCGCTGGCCGCGGGAGCTAGGGCACCGGGCGGGGAGCCGCCGATCTGGCTGCGGGCGGAGGAAGCCGCGCGGCCACGGGGAAGTCCGGCCGAGGGGGTCGCGGGCTCGGGAGAGGGAGCACGCGCGGAGGCGCGGTCGGCGGGCGGCTGGCAGCGCCTCGCAGGAGAGGGGCGGACGCGGCGCGGGGTGCCGCGCGGAGGGGCTCACGCTGGACGCGCGGGGTCGCCGGGAAGAGCGCGGGGCTCGGGTAGGTTTCTCCAGGGAGGAGAATGGTAACTCTGAGAGAGATAAGAGTTATAGAGGCTGGTGGTGGTGTTGATATTATGAAGGAAATAAATGTGGAAGAGGAGTGGTTTCAGGAGGAAAATAAGGATGGAGTGAAATGGTGTTACGTGGGAATAAACGTTTGGGGATGTGAAAGGGTGTTGAAGGAAAGGAAAGAGTCTGATCGTGGGATGGGTTGGGGTACTGGTCCTACGGGACAGCTATAACTATATATATATATTTATTTTATAAATAATAAGAATTTAGAATTTAGGAAATAGGATTGGGTCCAGGTCTGGGTTCGGACTCGGATCTGGATCTAAATCAAAATCCATGTTGTTAATAATTTTGAAATAATTTGCACCCAAAAATATTTATAATAATAATAATAATATAAAATACTATTTATCACACTAAAACACTATTAATAATTAATTACAAAAATATGGGTTTCACATAGTGTGTCACATGGATAGCTAGTCCACATGAACACTGGGTTATATATGAAGACTCACATGATCATGAGTGTACATGAATGTCACATGAGTAAACAAATAAATACGAATACAAAGAGTAGACAATGCACACGATAAATTACATGAGCACAATATACCGATGTATCCGAGGGGATAACATTGCATGAAGAGATCCATATAGTACTAATCCGTGATAACATCGTGACAGCAACAAGTAAACTAGTCTATAACAAGTAAATATGTCCAAGTAAGAATGAAACGGTCAGAGAATGTACTTGCTTGGTAATCTAAGCTGTCGATGAGGAAGTGAAACTGAACTGGAGTGATGTAATCTATTTAAAATAATCATAAGTCACAACATCATCTAAAATATCATAAGAAAGGTCTACAATACATTCTACATGATTCTAGGTCCTTATAGGTCAAAGTCAACCATGGTCAACTCGGGTCAAACATGGTCAACTCTGGTCAAACCTGGTCAACTATAAGTCAACTAGTCCGTTTACTAATTTTTAGGTCATACACAAGTTTTTAAGTCATTCTAAGTTCGTTTGAGTCAGTTTGGATCAAGTTTGACCAAAAGTTGACTTTTGTCAACTTGTCGGTCGAATCGGCCATTCTAAGCTCATTGGGTCAATCCTAAACTGACTCAATACTCCCTAGGTCACATTCAGCAAACATTTATATATATATATATATATATATATATATTATATATATATATATATATATATATATATATATATATATATATTCATTCTAGGTAATGCATCTCCACACACACAACACACACACACACACACACACACACAACACATATATATTAATATAATAATATATATATATATATATATATATCTATATATTATATATATATATCTAATATATATATATACACACATACACATATACTTAAGCTTATGAAGAAGAGGTTGTGTGTGTGTGTGTCGATAAAGGGCTGCTTCTGGGGTTCAAAACTGAGACAAATTTGTTATATATACAATATGAATATACCATATATATCATATACACAAGTCTATTTAAAAGGAAACTTATATATATAGACAAATACTAATATATACACATGTATGTATAAGGAAGAAAGAATGTTAGATTTACGAAGGAAAATTGGAAACTCAGATCTGAGAATAAAATATCTCGACAATACTCATCACAACACAAACACACACACACACACACACACATACACACACACACACACACACACACACCACATATATATATATATATATATATATATATATATATTTTTTCACCCACACACAAACACACACACATATATATATATAATATATATATATATATATATATATTAATATAATTAATATATATATATATATATCTATATATATATATATATATATATATATTTTTTTTATTATATATATATATATATTTATATATATTATATATATATATATATAATATATATTTTTATATATATATATTATATATTATATATTATATATATATAATTAAATTATATATATATATATATATATATATATATATATATATATTAGGGATATAAAAAATAAAAAAAATTACATAAGGTAATAGGGATATATATACGTATATGATGGAAATAATTGAAAGTAAAATTAGGGAATTAAACCCATAAGTCTAGAATCTTAATAACTTCATATAAACTCAGAAAATATGAATTTAAATCTCAGAAATTTAAAATATCACAAAACAATTCAAATATATATAATATATATATATATATATATATATCTATATATATAATCGAAACCCGAAAACCAACTCAATACCCAAAATGCAATATACGCAACTAAAATCTGCAAAACTTGGCAAACACGAAGGTGTCTATGTGTGTGACGTGTTCGGGTACTCACGGGGTCGAACCCGTGTCCGCATCATGTCCACAGAGTGCGTATCGGAAAAAATGAATTCGCGTGTCGTGCACGTGCGTTTCGTCCGATTGGACGACGCACGCAGCAGAAAAACCTCGTGCTTGTGCACATAGCTAGGTAGGGTCCCAAGTTAGGTCTAGGACACGCTGACATGACACCACGTCGCGTCTGTAAAACCCCTAAATTTCTTCTAATTTTTATTATTATTTATTATTAAATTTGATACTGATTTAAAATTTTGTATTGTACGTCACGTAGTCGTATTGTACGTCGTGTGCGAAATTTCGTTTTTCGTAATTGCTCGACGAGTGCGAATATGTGCAAGCGTACATATTTTTGAAAATATTTTTTTCTATTTTTCTATTTTTATAGTTTCGAAGTAATATAGATTAATAATTATTTCTAGCTTTCATTTTCAAATTTGTGATTTTAATTATGAAAAGCCTCTCATTTATACAAATATAATAAATAATTTGTCCTATAAAATGGTATATTAGAAAAGTATTTATGTAAATATTACTTGTACATATATATTTAGTAATTATTTATTAGTTTATTTTAAGTAATTTTTGAAATTATTATTATTAGTATTTTGGAAGATATTTCGAAATTATTGTGGCAATTTAAATCTTGATTTGAATTTATGGATTTATTTAAATAGTTAAATATTTAAATTTGATTATTCTATTTGATTTTAAACTAAAAATTTAATTAGATTTAAATTGGATTGGATTTGGATTTGGATTGAATCGGTTTTAAATTGATTAAAATTTAAAATGAGATATCAAAAAGGGGTTTGCAACTATCATAATCCTTATCTAAATAGTAGCTTACACCTCCTATTTAAGGAGAGGCTCATTATTCACTTTTCCATTAATTTTCTCCACCTACAAATGTGTTTGTGCATCGTGTCCGTGCACATCAAGCCATATCCATTCACTTCTTCTATTTTTTGTCCAAATTGATTAATGTTCTCATTAAAGAAATTCTTTTTCCCTTCCATCTATTTCTTATCACAAACTCTTACTATCCTTTTACCGATCAACCAAGTCCGTCTATCTTAATAGTCCTTAAATTTCGAGTACGAAAATTTTCAAAGGTGGGTAGATATGTAACTCATCTTCCCAAAATTATTATTTTAAATTATATCTATATATTTTAATTTCGTGTTTAAAAGTAATTTTGTAGAAATTTTGTAAAAGATATTTTGTGATTATTTTTGTTACCAAAAAACTAGTTTTAAATTAATGGTTTGAAATAATGTTTCTAAAAAAAATATTCTCAAATTTTTATTTGAAATATAAAATTATTTATTATTTTGCTCTTCTAAAAATTGGTTTTTAAAAAAAAATTGAGCGGTAAAAGTTTTTTTTGTCTATTTATTTTTAAATAAAGATTTGGATTTATAAAAGTAAGATTAATAATATTTGATGACATCGAGTATTTTTTGATATGTTAATCAGTTATTTGATTATATTTGAATTTATTTAAATTATCTTGATGGTTATCAACTATACTTTAATTTATGTTGATAACTTAAATATTGTTTAAAATACTTACGATGACTAATTGGAGCATTACGATTTGTCTAATCTAGATTTAAAATATTATTTGATTAAATAATTTATTTATTATTTGATTTAAATTATTTGATAAATATTAGATATTATTTTAAAATTATTATGTTGAGTTTGATTTGGATTTGGATTCTTATGATTTGAATTATTTGATAATATAAATAATACTTAAGTTATTATGGTGATCATTTAAAGGATTGCAATCAAATTGATTAATTTTTTTAAATAATTATTTGATTTAAATTTATGGGAAGATTTATCCATTAGAAATTCTTATCCTATTGGAATCATATCTAGCATTAATTAGATCGTTTCTTATTTAAACCAATCCTATTTCTATCCAAATTAGTTGGTAATCATAATCATCCTTATTTAGTTCTAATCCATCATAATTTGCTAATTGCTAAGCCATTATATATCTATCGAATCTGTGAAAAATCATCTTTCAAACCATCCTTGGCAAAATTTCTCTCTTTTTTCGTCATGAATTCAGCCTCAATTTTCAAACGTTGTATCAACTTCGAATGACCATAACTCCCAACTCCGGACTCCGTTTGATCTCCAGTTTTTTGTTGGAATCGTAATGAGGATATTTTTGAATATAAGTTTTATTTTCATAAATTCGAAACTTAATTTTCTGGAAAGTTTGTGGAGTGTCAGTGGTCCGAAATCTGACACGTTTTAGTGTTTTGAAATTCTGGGAGAACCAGGAATCAGAATCTTGAAGTTTCGAAATGCTGACGAAAAAATACACATATATTTTTCCCAAAATTTTTCTAGAATATTTATTTTTGGTTTTTATTTTAGAAGTTTGTCACATCGTCTGAGTTATCTTGTGTAGCCCTGTGACTATTCTGTACCCAACGGGATTGTCAGTTTCACCAGCAAGGACCTCAGGCAAGACACCTTGCCATTGCTGTTTATTTATTTTAGCTCATATTTCATGCATTATTTATTTTTTATACAAAATAAACTGTGATACATGGCATAACCTGTTAGAACTTACTGTTCATTTATATTTTGCTATGTATATTTTTCTTACCCATTAAACTTAGATTTAAGGGACCACCTTGTGTGTTGCATTCATTGGCCTGGACACGTGTAACACGAAGTTGTGAGTCGCATGTAGAACACGGACATGCGTGACGGCTGGCCACCGGTGCGTATAAGCCGTACGATAGGAATAACCGCTAATAGAAATTGCATGCGTTTGACTTAGCAGTTATAGAGGTTTACTGTTGTGGATACAACATGGCAGGCATTGGGTGGGAAGAACAGCTCCTTAATGTATGGATCATATATGCACTGTCCTGATTGCCAGTTATCTCCAATGGGAGGTACGGTCCTGATAGCCGGTTATCTCCAGTGGGAGGTACGGTCCGATTGCCGGTTATCTTCAGTGGGAGATACGGTCCTGATTCCTGATATTCTGATCCGCCATACGTCAAAGGTTTGTTCTTTATTGCATTCACTATAGTACGGTTAGGTACCCTATTATATCTATTTGAGCAATATTTATTCAGTTTATATGGCATGATATTATGTGTCTTGTTACGTCCCTCTGAGGACTGGTTATCTCTCCAGGTGTGTGCTCTTGTCTTTCGCCGGTGTTCTAGCTCTAGCCGTGATCGTCGCTATTTCTTCGAGGATGATTGCACTTGGATCGTCTTCGCTTAGCTTGCCAAATTTATTTCTTTTCTTATGTATTTTCTTTTACTTGTTGGTAGTGGATTTGTCCGCCTAACATATTGTATCAAGACAATTTATTACCATTATATGATATCTTTTATTCTTTATTTTGTGTGGATAAGATTAGTTATGGTTCTACTGCATTTTACAGCTTATGTATCCATACGAGGCCTATGTACTTCGTATGAATACACTGTCATGTCTACGTTCTAGTCCTACGTATTTTGGGACTGGAGCGTTACATATTTTGTGGTGGCCCATGCAGGTCAAGATAAATTGTTTGGTTACTTTACCGTACCAAGCAAGCCTGCGAATAGGATTAGAAGTCTAGGATCTCATCCACATACTTGACCTCTTTCCTCGATTCCATATTCGAACTATCGTCCGACTCATCGACTGCATCTTGCTTGATTCCTCATATTCTTATCTCCTCTTCGTGCTTGCTAGAGGTTAGGAAGGTGACCCTTACTAGTTAGACGTGTTACTTTTGTCCCCAAAACACCATTAGTTTAATTTTTAAGTTAGGTAGAATGCCTTATGATCTAGCAATCCCTTTGTCCTTGTGACCTATATTAGCAAGTTTACTTAAATTTTAGAATTTAGAGGACCCTAACCTACCTAGCCAACCAAGGACTTAGACAAGAAGACTATAGGACAACTGTATAGAGACCAACATAGGATACAACTTAGAGTCTTAAGGAGTTTGAACTAATTCTACTCTATTTCAATCTTAATCTCACGTGCCTATATTTTTTATCTAGACTAATGATGCTAATGTAGCCTAGTTTTTGCAAGCTCAATTCTTTATCAAGCTTGTTCATGACATATGTTATTGGAGGCCTCCGCTAACGTATTGTCTACTCAGAACCGATGCATGATGGTCTGATCAACCTAGTGCACTTTGGTTCGCTTATATTTATCGTTCTAGTGGATGGGGACATAGCTAAACTTGTCCTTTAGAGTCATCCGTGACTGCCTTGGAACTCCTTTCAAAAATTTCGGTCGTCCTTGAACCACGTATTCGTACTCGATAATAGCATTTTGAACTCCTTATTGCTTTCGCCTTCACCTATTTTAGAAGGACGAAGGCATTATACTAGAACTTCCTCTAGCCTTCCTATCGATTATGACCATACCGTATTATTTTTCTATGATCTAGATCGCGATTTCTTACGGTAATTTTGTTATTGATTGTTCCCCATCGACCCCTTGTGTCTTCTCCCCCCTACAAATTCTTAATTTCGAGGACAAATTCTTTTAAGTTGGGTAGGATGTAAAACCCCTAAATTTCTACTAATTTTTTTATTATTTATTATTAAATTTGATACTAATTTAAAATTTTATATTGTACGTCACGTAGTCGTATTATACGTCGTGTGCAAAATTTTATTTTTCGTAATTGCTCGACGAGTGCGAATATGTGCAAGCGTACATATTTTTGAAAAATATTTTTTCTATTTTTATAGTTTGAAGTAATATAGATTAATAATTATTTCTAGCTATCATTTTCAAATTTATGATTTTAATTATGAAAAGCCTCTCATTTATACAGTTATAATAATGAATAATTTTTCCTATAAAATGGTATATTAGAAAGTATATTTATGTAAATATTACTTGTACATACATATAATTTAGTAATTATTTATCAGTTATTTTAAGTAATTTTTGAAATTATTATTATTATTTTGGAAGATATATTTCGAAATTATTGTGGCAATTTAAATCTTGATTTGAATTTATGGATTTATTTAAATAGTTAAATATTTAAAATTTGATTTATTTCATTTGATTTTAAACTAAAAATTTAATTAGATTTGAATTGGATTGGATTTGGATTTGGATTGAATCGGTTTTAAATTGATTAAAATTTAAAGTGAGATATCAAAAAGGGGTTTGCAACTATCATAATCCTTATCTAAATAGTAGCTTACACCTCCTATATAAGGAGAGGCTCATATTCTCTGTTCCATTAATTTTCTCCACCTACAAATGTGTTTGTGCATCGTATCCGTGCACATCAAGCCATATCCATTCACTTCTTCTATTTTTCGTCCAAATTGATTAATGTTCTCATTAAAGAAATTCTCTTTTCCCTTCCATCTATTTTCTCTTATCACAAACTCTTACTATCCTTTTACCGATCAACCAAGTCCGTCTATCCTAATAGTCCTTAAATTTTGAGTACGAAAATTTTCAAAGGTGGGTAGATTTGTAACTCCTCTTCCCAAAATTATTATTTTTAAATATCTATATATTTTAATTTCGTGTTTAAAAGTAATTTTGTAGAAATTTTGTAAAAGATATTTTGTGATTATTTTGTTACCAAAAAACTAGTTTTAAATTAATGGTTTGAAATAATGTTTCTAAAAAAATGTTCTCAAATTTTTATTTGAAATATAAAATATATTTTTATTATTTTGGTCTTCTAAAAATTGGTTTTTAAAAAAAAATGAGCGATAAAAGTTTTTTTGTCTATTTATTTTTAAATAAAGATTTGGATTTATAAAAGTAAGATTTATAATATTTGATGACATCGAGTATTATTTTGATATGTTAATCAGTTATTTGATTATATTTGAATTTATTTAAATTATCTTGATGGTTATCAACTATACTTTAAATTATGTTGATAATTTAAATATTGTTTAAAATACTTACGATGACTAATTGGAGCATTACGATTTGTCTAATCTAGATTTAAAATATTATTTGATTAAATAATTTATTTATTATTTGATTTAAAATTATTTGATAAATATTAGATATTATTTTAAAGTATTATGTTGAGTTTGATTTGGATTTGGATTCTTATGATTTGAATTATTTGATAATATAGAATAATACTTAAAGTTATTATGGTGATCATTTAAGGATTGCAATCAAATTGATTTATTTTTAATAATTTATTTGATTTAAATTTATGGGAAGATTTATCCATTAGAAATTCTTATCCTATTGGAATCATATCTAGCATTAATTAGATCGTTTCTTATTTAAACCAATCTATTTCTATCCAAATTAGTTGGTAATCATAATCATCCTTATTAGTTCTAATCATAATTTGCTAATTGCTAAGCCATTATATATATCTATCGAATCTGTGAATAAAATCATCTTTCAAACCATCCTTGTCAAAATTTCTCTCTTTTTTCGTCATAAATTCAGCCTCAATTTTCAAAGGTTGTAGCAACTTCGAATGACCATAACTCCCAACTCCGGACTCCGTTTGATCTCCAGTTTTTTTTGTTAGAATCGTATTGAGGTATATATTCTGAATATAAGTTTTATTTTCATAAATTCGGAACTTAATTTTAGAAAATTTGTGGAGTGTCAGTGGTCCGAAATCTGACATTTTAGTGTTTTTGAGATTTTGGGAGAACCAGGAATCAGAATCAAGAACCGTTTGAAGTTTTGAACTGACGAAAAAATACACATATATTTTTCCCAAAATTTTCAGAATATTTTATTTTTGGTTTTTATTTTAGAAGTTTGTCACATCGTCTGAGTTATCTTGTGTAGCCTTGTGACTATTCTGTACCCACGGGATTGTCGGTTTCACCAGCAAGGACCTCAGGCAAGACACCTTGCCATTTGTGTTTATTTATTTTAGCTCATATTTCATGCATTATTTATTTTTTTATACAAAAAAAACTGTGATACATGGCATAACCTATTAGAACTTACTGTTCATTTATATTTTCTGCTATGTATTTTCTTACCCATTAAACTTAGATTTAAGGGACCACCTTGTGTGTTGCATTCATTGGCCTGGACACGTTGTAACACGAAGTGTGAGTCGCATGTAGAACACGGACATGCGTAACTGGCTGGCCACCGGTGTGTATAAGCCGTGCGATAGGAATAACCGCTAATAGAAATTGCATGCTAGTTTGACTTAGCGGTTATGGAGATTTACTGTTGTGGATACAACATGGTAGGCATTGGGTGGGAAGAACAGCTCCTTAATGTATGGGTCATATATGCACTGTCCTGATTCGGTTATCTCCAATGGAAGGTACGGTCCTGATATAGCTGGTTATCTCCAGTGGAGGTACGGTCCTGATTGCCGGTTATCTTCAGTGGGAGATACGGTCCTGATTCCTGATATTCCTGATCCGACCCATGCGTCAAAGGTTTGTTCTTGATTGCATATTCACTATAGTACGGTTAGGTACCCTATTACATATCTATTTGAGCAATATTTATTCAGTTTATATGGCATGATATTATGTGTCTTGTTACGTCCCTCTGAGGACCTGGTTATCTCTCCAGGTGTGTGCTCTTGTCTTTCGCAGGTGTTCTAGCTCTAGCCGTGATCGTCGCTATTTCTTCGAGGATGATTGCACTTGGATGTCTTCGCTTAGCTCGCCAAATTTATTTTTTTCTCATGTATTTTTCTTTACTTGTTGGTAGTGGATTTGTCTGCGCCTAACATATTGTATCAAGAAAATTCATTACCATTATATGATCTTTTATTCTTTTATTTTGTGTGGACGAGATTAGTTATGGTTCTACTGCATTTTACAGCTTATGTATCCATACGAGGCCTATGTACTTCGTATGAATACAGCTGGCATGTCTACATTCCTAGTCCTACGTATTTTGGGACTGGGGCATTACAGCGTCTACGTGACACGCGAATCCCCCGTGCGGCCTGCGCGCACGCGCGTGCGTTTGTGCCTGTAGGCGCGTGTCGGGTCTCATGGCTCGTAATTCGAGCCACACCGTGACTCGATATCGAGTCCCTGAGTAGTCTAGGTATAGGCTATGTGCTCGTGCTCCTGGAATGGGTCCTCGACGCACCGTGTCCGCATACGAAGGCCGTGTCAGCGGCACTTTTCAGCCGCGTGCACAGTGCGGGCTGAACCGTGCGCATGAGATTTCTCCGTGCACGCTTCATAAAACATCGTAAAATTTTACGTACATTTGGGCAGAGGTTGCCCCCACGTGCTCATAAAATTTCACACAAAACGGAGTCTTGTGCGTCGAGTTATGACGCTCGGACAGTAGGGCATGCACGGGCCGTGCACGGGCCTCGTGCACGCGTGTCCGTGTCCGATTCGGACATTAAAATCGTATGGATTTCAAATCCGTCTTCATGAAATTGTTACAAATAGTATTATCAAGGAATTCATGAAAATAGAATCGAAAAAATACTTTTCAGTTCTAAGTGGCATTTTGTCGAACACGTCTTCTATAGGACCGACACGTGTCCGATACAGCTATCAAACGAACTCACAATCCTACCAAACTTTATGCACAGATCTGGGGTACCTACATGGATGCTAAAATGTAGAAATTTCAGAAGGCACAATGGTAGAACGAGGTTTACCTATTGAGAGTCAAAATCTCAATGAAAGTAAATCCTCGAGCGCTATGACGACCGGTTTCTCCCGAGCGAACACCTCCAACTCTTGCTAGCAATGCTCCAACAAGTTCTTCTCCTCCCCACGGTTTCAACGTAATTTGTTTGGCACAAATCAGATGCCGGATGAGAAAGTTAGGGTTTTGAAGGAAAAGGAAACTAGGGTTTTGATCGAGTGGAGGCTATGAGATTTCTTCACAAATGAGGGGGGCTGCTACTATGCTTGGCCGGCCATGGTAGGGGGTATTAGGGTTAGGGTTAAGTCATGGGCCAAGCACTCTAAGTTGCTACAAAGGTCCAATGACAAAAAGCTTTAAAAAAGGCTTATAAAATGACTTAAAAATTATTAAATAATTCTAGAAAATTGGTAATAATTATAAATTAAATTTAATAAGCCAATAATAAATCTAATTACATTATTAGTCTTCTAATCAAGGTTGACTAAGGTTATACCACCTTCTACCACCCGAAACATCAATCAAAGGTACACAACAATCAATAAAAATCGAATATTGTACAATGACTAAAATATCCCTAATTAGAAAAATGAGTGTGATATGTAATTAGGTTTCTAATATCATGGTTAGTCTCTAATCAAGCTTAGCTAATGTTAAACCGACTACTAACACAACACCAATTAAAATATATAAATTAATCCAAAAAATAAAAATAACATTACCAAAATACCCTTATTTTAGAAAAGTGGTGGTTACAAATCTACCCTCCTTAAAATAATTTTGTCCTCGAAATTAAAGTGGTCGTACTCCTTCTAGGTCAAACTCCCAACAATCATAGTCTTAAAAAAACTTATCTAAATCATACAGTTGGAAAGATATCATACAGGGTTATGGTAGGTAATATCAGTCTGAGGTCTCATCATCTAGCCATTATAGTCATACTAGATCAAAAGTAGTCATAAGGTATCAAAACATACAAACAATATGGTAGGGTACAGTAACCATAAGACAGGATAAGGTATAGGTCAAGAACTCACCTCTACTAGGTCTGGTAGGGAACTCTCTCCTGGAAGTAGGCCTCGACTAGGGGCAGGTGTAGTAGGACAGTCTTGTATCTTATGTGTAGCTAACCCACAAAATAGGCACAATCCTAGTCTCTTCTATAGTCCTTCCATACGTGCCCATGCTTCTTACAGAAGGCACAGGTAGGCACTCGCTCAACTGGCCTCTGCTGGACAGGAATCTGAGCTGGATAGGCTGAAAACGGGGGTACTCCTGAGGCTCTGGGTATACACTGCTCTTCACCCTCTTGGGGCTAGGCTCTTCCTCGAATGCATGTAATCCCACAACAGTTGGATACTGAGACACTGCTCTCTCATAAGCTCAGCCTGAAGTCTCTGTACCTCCCACACATCCTGAAGAAGTTTGTAAATCTGAGCTCCATCAGGAATTGCATGGGGTACCACTCCAGGAGGCAAAGGGAGGCCATCATTCTCCGGCTGAACTGCAGCCTCTTCTGAAGGATAGGAGATGGAGTAAAACTCTCTGGTGAGTCTGCTAACACCTCTTAAGCAATGGAAGGGAGAAGTACATTCACGGTCTCATCCGGAATTGTAGCTGTGCACTGGGGACAGACTCTGGTCATGGTGCCATACTGGAAAAGATAAAGAAAATAATAAATCATCGGGCTATAAGGCATTCTATCGTCCTATATAAAAATTGGTAGTTATCAAAAAACAATAACTAGGAATTAACTATATATGGTTACTATTTTAAAGGTGATCAAAATTGAAAGTTTAAAGCACGACTGTCAATAGCATTAAAATCCAATCACGATATATATAAAAGAAATTTAGTCTCGACACGATCTAAGTTGATCAATCTCTGGGTAAATCAAGATTTGGGCAAGATGGGGAACAAGGTCATCGAAGTCTGAGATGAGCATCCAAGGATGGAGATCCAGGTCACAATTAAATTTAATTAAATTGAGTACGACCCAGGATATTAATATGATAAGGAAAGGTAACCAAAGTCGATTAGTCATGATCAAGGGAGTTAGGATTCAATGATATTGAAAACTTTTAAAGGATAATTCAAAGATATGGAATAAGTCAAATTTCTCCTTTTGATAGGGAAAACAAAAGACAATATTTCATAGGGAAGTCAAGGTAATCATCTCTCTCTGATACCATCAAGCTTATCTAATCATCATTTGCCAATCATATCTTTATCTCATAAGTCCAAATATGAAAATCAACCTTATATGACTACCACCAAGAATTTATACTCTTTCGTTATAAAGATTGGACCTTGTCATGATCATCATAGGCTCATTTCCTAAATTCCAAAACATTACTCATGAAACATACCCTTTTATTTATTAGCACTCAATACTAACCACTTAATCATCTTTAAATCCAAATTCTTCTACCTTGTCTTAAATTAGATCCAAAACCTCTAAATCAAGTTTTAAACTTGTTCAAATTACTCTTCTCGTGTTATGCAATCTAAAACCACTAGGCCTTACAAAACTTATTCTCCATTATAAAATCAACCTTCATATTTTTTTCAACGTACACCTTCAAATATTATTCTCCTTAAATTTAAAATTTTCTCAAAAATCTTTATATTTTCTATAACTCAAAAAAAATCCTTGTATTCTTTCTGTTCTTAACCATTTTCTTGCAATATCTTATTCAATTTCATATTGCCATCGAATATAGTTAAAATCTCTTCTCCATTACTAAATTCCTAAATTTAACATCATAGCCTTAAAGTAAACGTCTCAAGAATCAATAACCAAAATTTTCCAAGTCCTCAAACTATGTCGACCTCAAATATCCTCTTCAGTTAAGAAATGCATCTATAATTATTTATATCCAATTATTTCTCTGTGTGTGATCGTTTCTAATTGATAACATTGATCTCTTGATTTTATTTCCAATCATTACCACATCTCTATCTCAAAATTCTATATCAAGGTCCATCATATTATATTCCTACCTAGATTATCATGAGATAACAAGTTATGTCCTTTTCGAGCTAGATGATTTATGTCACTTCCTCGACCTTCCCAAGGTAAAAAGGTTTGGAGATTCAAAGGTTTCAAAGTATAGATGACAAAATTAGATACGAGATAGGTGATTGATGTAATTGGGACATAGTTAACTAAGATAAGAAAAAATAGTAATACAAAAAATAATGGCAAGAACAAAATAATGATAAAATTTGTTCTTGCTTATCTGTTCAAAAGAAATGAACCAATTTTAAGATATAATCCGATAACCATACACGTCTTCCTGAAATCATGTAGCTAAATTTTGCCACGCCAGTAAGCATAGCTGCAATAAAACAATAGAGTCCGTAACTAAGATATACGCCCTATAATCAATGTTATTTAGAATTCTTACCACGCTAACTGGTATGGCTGCAAGAAAATCTAGATTCCATAACTAGGATAAGTATATCTAAATCAGGTTCTACGTCCTTGTCATGCTAGCTAGTATGACTGCGATAAATTCTAACTCCACAAATAAGGTAGACATTTACCTTTCCCACTGTCCTTATTAATATGTTATCAGGTTATACCATAAATTCCAAAATAAAATATAGATATATATATATATATATATATATATATATATATATATATATATATATATATATATATATATATATATATATATATAAATACAAACTCAAAGTTAACAACTAATTATCAAGATTCAAAATTCAACAATGAATCCATCAAAATCAAATTCAATAACGATGAGTAATGGGTGAATCGAATGAGTAATGGGTGAATCAAATCAAGGAAAAAGATTTCAAATCGAAGTTAAAATAAGATTCTCAAGGGTCGTCCCAGGATTCTCTTAAGGAATCCTAACAGTGATTAAGTATCCTCTCATTCTAACACTTTACTTCCTATACTCTATAGCAGGCTCATAGTATTACAATAAGTCGTTGCGCTACTACGATATCGCACAAATGTGAATCTCGACCTGCATGAGCCACCACTAAAAATGTGTCACGACCCGTACCCGGTATAAGGGCACGAGACGTAGGTACGTCGAACATATGCCGCAGTGTTGGCGGTAGAACGCTGTTCTAGGTCGCAACATCTAACACAATCTTGAGTATTCTCTAAAAAGAGAACAATATAATAAGTAATCTCAATCACAAACTAAGATGGAAAAGAAGATAATATAATCTCGACAGAGAGTCACAATATGAATAATAAGTCTCAGTGTAAACCACACCATAAATAATATCTCAATACACTCACAATGTCTCGATGACTAGATAATGATATAAGTCTAATATAAGATAATGGCATGTCCTCAGCGACTACTGGATCCTGCTGAGGGTCCAGGTCACCTGTGTCAACTAGGCCTGCTCCATAGTAAGTATCGCAGCAATCCTCATCATCTGTAATATTTTAACATATCTAGTCAGAACAGGAACGAATATATATCTCTCACACAGATCATAACATGAAATAAATATGAATCAAGCTACAGAATAATATACATGAACTACAGATAAAGAAATGAGACTGTAAAAGAGAACATGGTCTATGGAAATAGATATACATGATATAATAAGAGAACTGAACTAACTACGTGGTGTAGAGCATAATCTGGTTATGTAAACTATCTTAGGTTATATATGACTTAATCTAGTTTGGAGTTGTACATGAAAAGGGTGTAGATCACATAACCAAATAAGTACTCCCCCTGCCTCAATCATTACACAAGAATCTGTCCAGGTTATGTTATTGTACATGAAGGTAGTATGTCACATGGATAGCTAGTCCACATGAACACTGGGTTATACATGAAGGCTCACATGATCATGAGTGTACATGAATGTCACATGATTATACATGAATAAATACGAATACAAAAAGTAGACGATACACACGATAAAGTACATGAGCACAATATACCTGATGTATCCGAGGGGCTAACATCGCATGAAGAGATCCATATAGTACTAATGCGTGATAACATCGTGACAGCAACAAGTAAACTAGTCTATAACAAGTAAATATGTCCAAGCAAAAAATGAAACGGTCAGAGAATATACTCACCTGGTAATCCAAACTGCTGATGAGGAAGTGTAACTAAATTAGAGTGATGTAATCCTATTTAAAATAATCATAAGTCACAACATGATCTAAAATATCATAAGAAAGGTCTACAATACAATTCTACATGATTCTAGGTCCTTCTAGGTCAAAGTCAACCTTGGTCAACTCTGGTCAAACCTGGTCAACTCTGGTCAAACATGGTCAACTATAAGTCAACTAGTCTGTTTACTAATTTTTAGGTCATACACAAGTTTTCAAGTTATTCTAAGTTCGTTTGAGCCAATTTGGATCAAGTTTGACCCAAAGTTGACTTTTGTCAACTTGTCGGTCGACTCAGCCATTCTAGGCTCATTGGGTCAATCCTAAACTGACTCAATACTCCCTAGGTCACATTTAAAAGCAAACAATTACATATATATATATATATATATATATATATATATATATATATATATATATATATATATATATATATATATATATATATATATTCATTCTAGGTAATGCATCTCCATACACACACACACACACACACACACACACACACACATAGACACACACACACACACACACACACACACACACACACATATATATATATATATATAATGTATGTATGTATGTATATATATATGTATATATATACATACATACATGATTATATTAAAAAATCTCCAGATGTTAGCTCCTCCAACCTCTCCAGACCCCCTTCTGCCCCCCCAGACCCAGCGTATCCGACAGCCCTGGTCGCCCGCCTCCGAAGACGGAGTCGGCCCCATCGCGCTCAGGCGATCAACCGACCACCCACCCTAATCTCCCCCGACGGCCGACTCTCAGCTCTCGAGATAGGCGCGGACTCCCGTCGCAGCCAACCTGGAGCTCCTACCCCCCGATAACTTGGCCTGATGCGCAGTTGGCCGTGGTGGGCCTCTTGACCACAGGAGTCGCCCCGAAGCTCCGGTGGCCACCCAGCTCCGCCATCGGCTCCCTCCCCGCTCAGGCCGTGCAGCCGAGCATCTCCGGAGGCGTCCAGTCTCCCCCGACCTCGCCCCCCCTCTCAGGTGGCCCCAACTATCGTCATCGGCGTACGGCTATGCCTTCGGCCTAGCCCCGGCCGTCACATTAGCTTCCACACCCATTACACCCATCATTCCCCGAAGTTCGAATTTGAATTTGCCAAATTTGAACTTCCCGCCCGCTTATGCGCCCTCCTCCCTTACGGGGACTGTGCGCCTGCTACTCATAGCGGCATTCTCAAACCCCCCTCTGTGTGGGGCGCATACGTCGAACTCCACTTCTCGGGCCTGCACCATCTTTGCTGCGCCTTATGCGCCCACTGATCCCTCAGGGGCCTAAGCGTTGTTGGCGGATATGCGACCCATAGCGGCTCCCCCCCGTGGAGTCCCGTGCTTTCGCCTCCCCGGCTCCCCGAGCCCATGCGCCCCCCACAGTCTCTGTCATACGCCCGTTGTGCCCGGATCGTCGAGCGCTTCGAGCGCATGTACCCTTTCTGTCCGTTGCCATGTGCCCAGGGCCAACTCTTCGAGCGCATACGCCACGGTTCCCCATGGTCACTATGCGTCAAAGCATGCTGGCCCTCTGAGGCCCGATGTCAGTCAGTTTGATGGCTATCCCTCGGGCTACGATGTCGTCCCAGCCGGGCCGCTTCCTTCCCCTATCCCCTACCGCGCCTCCGCCGCGATCCCGAGGCCGCACATTCCATCCTTTGCTGAAATATTAAGACCGGATCTGGTAGCCACTCTGCCCCTCCAGCAATCCGGAGATCGATCTTCCTGAGATCGAATTCACAGCTCCCTTTGAAGGCCAAACCATTACAGTGCCGTTCTCCAATGACGAAATCACCTCTCTATCCTCCTCCTTCTCCCGGACCTTTGTGCTTAAATTCCAATCCGGATGCCCTAAACTACCCATTACCAAAGAAGCCATTGCTAGGTGTGGTCTCTCATCCGCCTACAAGGTCGCTCCTTTGGACTCCAAACACATCCTCCTCTACCTATCCTCCGACCCTGACTGCTCCTTGGTCTGGGCTAAGGGTACTACCAACATAGGACCCCTAAGCGTGAAGATTGCTAAATGGACTCCCTTCTTCAACACTAATGAAGACTCCAAGATCATCTCGATGTGGATCACTCTGCCGAATCTTCCCCTAGTCTGCTTCGCCCGAGTAGCGCTCAAAAGAATTGCCAGCTCCTTCGGGACCCTGGTGGCCATCACAGAGGAGACTCGCAAACTCTCCAAAGGCAACTATGCCAAGATCTGTGTAGAGATTGACATCTCATCCGAGCCTCCCACGCTCATACAGCTCGAGCTCGAGAGACAGACAATCCTATAGACGATCCAATACGATAACAACATAAGCTTCTGCAACCATTGGCAGATTAGAGGTCATCTCCTGAAGCCCTATTTTAAAAAACACCCGAAGCTCAAGAGGATGGCACCGAAAAGGACCCCATCCCCGAGGGTGACTCAATCCCCCTCGTCTGGACCTATCCTCCCCCTTCCCAATTTATACTCCCATTTTGTAGACAACGATAGCTCCCCCAGTTCTCGCGCCCCATTCCCACCGAAGAAGGGATCGGTCCCAACCAGGCCCACTGGCATCACCCTTCTCAACAAATTCAAGATCCTCGGCCCATTTCGTACGATGGAAGATCAGACAAACCTCCCCCACGACGACAGTGACGAAGCAGAGATCGTGACGACATCTGCTGCTGCCACATTAGGACCTTCAAGGGACACCCAGCCAATGTTGATCATCCCCTCGGCCCCAGATGCCTCAACCACCTCTCCCCATACGGTCGAGGTAGCATCAATAACAGGCACCTCTCTCCTCAACAAATTCAAGATCCTCAGCACATCTCTAGCGACTGACGACCCCCTCCACGATCTAATCCAGCCAGTAGACAGTGCA
>JANAVB010041820.1:4382263-4484763 GCA_029216955.1 Iris pallida | reverse complement strand
CTAAGTTATAAGGGTATTTTTCTAAATGGATGATTTCATGATTAGTAGTTTGTAAGTTGGGATATTACCAAGGAAATTTTATTTTGAAGATTCTAAGTAGTAATCACCAGAGGATTATAAAATTATATTTTAATACTGGAGGAAAATAGTTAGAATCTATATAAATCGATTTCAGGAATTGATGTGATTCATGAATTATTGGATTATGATTATACATCTTTGAACATATATAGATTGGTTTGATAATAATAAAAAAAAGGGGTGGCAGTATGAACTATTAAATTGAGTCGTAGAAGTTGCGATGTATATGTTTATGAATTTCAATTTAAGTGGAAGCAATGATATTAAAATTTTGGTTTAAAATATTGGGAAGATATAAAAACGATTTTTCTTTTTTTGGAAGAAAAAAAATCTCAAATTTGGAATCGTGTCAATTGATTGAAGATTTAAAAATCTATTTAGATTTTGGTTTAAGAAGTAGTGAATATGTTTCAATGACTTAGAAAGAGAAATTATGGTTGATAAGTGCGTTAAAATACTGAGATGTAAATGCTAGATTGTCGTGATAAGCTAAGTGTCTATCTTGAGGATTATTTGAGACAAGTTGGGAGTTTTTAAAGTTATGAAGTGATATAGAATTATATGGATTCATGATTCATTAACTCTGGAGTTTAAAGTTGGATTGAAATGTTAAATTTTGGAAAGGTTAGTAGTAACATGATAAAAGTTACTATGAGATTTACGAAAGGGATTTAAATGTTAGTCGTGATTAGATTGGAAGGCTTAGAGTGAATACAAATTGAGGTAGTTATTTTGAATTTTTTTTTAAAAGAATGTAATGGTAGGCCACCAAGGTAACCTTAATGAGATAGAAGTGTTCCACACTAATTGCCATATCACTCATGACTATGATAGTAGTATATACTCCAGTGTTGTTAGTCGTCTGCCAAACTATGGGACTGTATCTCAATCTTGACTTACTCAACCTTCCCTCAAATCTAGATCTTTTATTGTGACTTTCTAACCGTTTGTATTTGATCGTCCCTTAACAGTATTCTCCCTTTAGTACTGTGTCCCTAAATTATTTCACTGGATTCTTAATTAAATTTATTTCATGCTTCAACTTGATTTCTTTTATTCTTGTATTAGTTGTCACCTCTTGAACCCTTACCTTCTATTTTAGATTCTTTGACGTTCCTTACTATGATACTAAAATACTTTCTGACTTAAATTCGAGATCCAACCATGACTCAATTCTTTCGACCGACATGTGATGGTGTTTTTCTTGTTTCCTTAAATGCTTAACCTTGTACCTTATCTTGATTGCTTGACCAGCTTAGTTAATGATCTTGGACTATTTTTTTCTTCTTTTTCATTACCTCCCTTACTTATATTTGATTACCTTACGCTGCTAATTTAGCCTTAGTTTTACAAGCTTATTTTTTTTGAGCTTGATCATGACATATTTTAGTGGGTCGACCTACTAACATATTGTCTAATCAGAATCGGTGTATGATGGTCTGATCAACCTAGTGCACCTGGGTTCGCTTTCATATATTACTCTACGTGGATAGAGGCATAGTTAAACTTGTCCTAGAGTCTCATCCACGACAGTTTAGCAATTATCCTTGAATTATTTTTGTCATCTATGAACCACGTATTGTACTCAATAGTATCGTCTTTGAACTCTTTTTGCTTTTGTATTTCACATATTTCAGAAAGATAAGGCACTGTACTTAATAGGTCAACCCAGGGTATCACGTTTAGCTTCCTTATCAAAAGGAGGATAGTGGCTTATTTCTATATCCTCGCAGTATCCTTTAGGATTTCAATAGTGTTGAATTATAAACCCTTGATCGCGACCAGTCGACTTGGTCATTCCCTTATCATCCAATGTTTGGAACCTTATTCAATTGAATTAATTCAATTATGACATGGATTTCCAAATCTTGGATACTCGTGCCTAGACTTCAATGACCTTGTTTTCCATCTTGCCAAATCTCGATTCATCCTGGATTGGATCAACTTAGATCATATCGAGACTAAAATTTCTTATAGATATATATATAGTGTGCTTGGATTTCAGTGTTATTGACAGTCGTGCTTTAAACTTTCAATTTTGATCATCTTTAGAATAGTAACGCTTAATAGTTAATTTCTGTTGTTTTTTATAATCACCAATTTTCATATAGGATGATATACTGCCTTACAGCCCGATGATTTATTATTTTTCCTTATCTTTCCAGAATGATACCCATGACCAGGGCATGTCCCCAGTGCACAGCTGCAATTTCGGATGAGACTGAGATTGTACTTCCCCTTCTATTGCTCAGGAGGTGTTAGTAGCCTCATCGGAGAATTTTCCTCCATCTCCTATCCTTCAGGAGAGGGCTGCAGTTCAGCCGTAGACTGAGGTCCTTCTTTTGCCTCCTGGAGTGGTACCCCATGCCATTTCTAATGGAGCTCATATTTATAGACTTCTTCAGGATGTGCAGGAGGTGCTGAGACTTCAGGCTGAGCTTATGAGAGAGCAGAGTCTCAGTTTTAAAACTGTTGTGGGATTACATGCATTCAAGGGAGGAGCCTAGTCCCAAGAGAGCGAGGAGCAGTTTATATCCAGAGCCTCAGGAGTACCCAGGCTTCCAGCCTAGACCAGCCTATCCAGTTCAGATTCCTGTCCAGCAGTGGCCAGTTGAGTGGGTGCCTACCTGTACTTTCTGTAAGAAGCTTGGGCATGTATGGAAGGAATGTAGGAAGAGACTAGGATTATGCCTATTTGTGGGTCAACTGCACACAAGATACGAGACTGTCCTACTACACCTGCCCCTAGTCGAGGCCTACCTCCGGGAGAGAGTTCCAGCTACTAGACCTAGTAGAGGTGAGTTCTTGACCCATACCTTATCCTATCTTGATGATTACTGTACCCTACCATAATGTTTGTATGCTTGATATCTTATGACTACTTTTGATCTAGTATGACTATAGTGGCTATATGAGACCCCGGACTGATTACCTGCCATAATCATGTATGATATCTTTCCAGCTGCATGATTTAGATAAATTTTCTTAAGACCATGATTGTTGGAGATTTTGACCTAGAAGGAGTAGGATCATCTTAATTTCGAGGACAAAATTATTTTAAGGTGGGTAGATTTGTCACACTCACTTTTCAATTTCAAAGGTATTTTAGTAATTGTGATTTATTTGAATTTTTATGATTTTTATTTTTAATTTTTATCTATTTATTAATTAGATTGATTGCAGTGTGATTTGATTGATTGTAGACTGGTGACTTGGTAGTTTGACCTTAGTCAACC
Organism: Iris pallida; assembly: GCA_029216955.1. Classification (NCBI taxonomy): domain Eukaryota; kingdom Viridiplantae; phylum Streptophyta; class Magnoliopsida; order Asparagales; family Iridaceae; genus Iris; species Iris pallida. The sequence continues at coordinate 4,481,446 of JANAVB010041820.1, read as the reverse complement.
TTCACTGGAAGCCTAATAATGTAAATAAAATTCACATTTTTGTTTTAAAATTTTATTTAGATTTAATCTCTATTTTTGGAGTGGTTTAGATGATTTTAGTCATTTTAGCCATTTTGGCCTTTTTGTGATTTTCTAGATAAGTTGACTTGTGTTGTGCTAGAAACTGGTTTAACCTTAGTGGACATTGTATAGGGGACTAACCATGCCTTAGAATTGTTATTTTTATTTTTAGAAATTATTTTTGGTATTAGATTATTTTTAAGGCTTTAATTGATTTAATTTAGCCTTTTTGCATGTAGGCCTTAAGCTTTTTGACTGGAGCCCATTTCTAATTGAGAAGGAGTTGGCCCAAGTGAAACCCTAACCCCAAGAGACCCCCTTGGCCACCCAACACAGCAGTACCCCCTCCTCTTTTCATCATTTGTGAAATTTTGAGCCTCCACAAAGAAATCCTAAAAGATCCACCTCTCCAAAACTCATAATTCCTTCATCCGGAGTCCGTTTCTTCCCAAACAAACTCCGTTGTGCTCGTCGAGGAGAGGAGGATCCGCTGGAGCATTTCTAGTGTGGAGACGGAGGTTTTTGCTGGAGGAAAATCGGCCGACACGACAACCAAGGAGCCCCGTTCATTGAGTTTCGACACTCAATAGGTAAATCCTATAATACCATTGTAAATATTGTTTTTCCTTCATTTTTGCATCCATATAGATGCCCTAGTCTTGTCTACGAAATTTGGTGGGATTTTGACTCCGTTTGATGGAGGTATCGGACACGTGTCGGTCCCTTACGGCACATGTTCGACAAAATGTTGCTTAGGATAGAAAGTTGTTGTTTTTCGATTTCAACTTCATGGATGTTTAGATAATATGATTTTGATAAACTTTTGTGAAGACGGACTTGGGTTTGACATCGTTTCAGTGACGTTTCGGGCAACGGACGCACTTGCACGGATCCCGTGCACGAAGCCGTGCGTGCCCTGCTGTCCGCGTGTGATTTCTCGATGCACAGATCATATTTTTGCGTGAAAATTTGTGAGTACGTGGGGGCAACCTCTGCCCTCATGCTTTTAAAATTTCACAACTTTTTGTTGAGCGAGCGCGGAGAAATTGTGCATGCACCGCTCAGCCACTGTGCATTCAGCCTGTCGTTTTTGTCGCGGAGACGGGCTTCGTGCGCGCACACGATGCAGCAAAGACCCATTCCAGGACCCGAAACATGTCGACCTAGACCTATACGACTCGTAGGACGAACCTCGAGTCGCGGCGTGGCCCGACGAGGGAGCAGCGAGGTCGGAACCACGCGCATGAGGGCGCGCGGGCGCGCGCGCACAGCAGGCCGAGCGAGTGCGGGGCCTGTGTGCGCTGCTTCGGCGGTATGTTGCCATGTCATCGTGTCCTAGACCTACCCCAGGACCCCCCCAGCTACGTGCACAAGCACGTAGCGTTTCGTTGCGTGTGCGGCGCTAAAACGAACGAGAACGCACGCGTATCACGCGGTATCGGGAAATAATGATACGCGTTCTGTGAACGATTTTGAACCCGAGAGTATACGAACGCATCACGTGGGTCGAGACCAATGTGTATGCCGAGTTTTACGGGTTCGTTTGGTGTATTTTGCATTTTGGGATGTTGTGTGAATTAGATGAGTTTCTTTTATTTTGATTTTTCGAGTTAAATGTGATATTTTGATTTCCAGCTTCTTAGCTTCTAAAATCTGAGTTTTCAGGACATATATGAGTTTTCGGATATGTGGGAACCAACGCTTGGGTTTATTTCATAATTTTCCATCAATTATGAGTATATGTGCGTTCTATATATAGCTTTATGCATATATTTAACTATATGTATATATATATAACCCCGTTGAAACCTATTGCTAAAACATACATGTTGAGAATGAGTCGAGGGGAATTATTCCAGATTTTAGACTCTTTAAGTATCTCGCACCATTGTAAATCTTTCTATTTAAGAGTTTGTGTATATATATATATATATATATATATATATGTGTGTGTGTGTGTGTGTGTGTGTGTGTGTGTGTGTGTGTGTAGCTTCTTACTTTATATAATAGTATATTAATTTGGGTAATACCATGGGTATGTTTTATTGTTTTTAATCTCAGATTTACCCCATTTCAGTAAGCTCCAGGACACACACACACACACACACACACACACACACACACACACACACACACACATCATCTTTTGTTAGAAATAGGGTTTGGTTGTATTGTATATACACATGTGTGTGTTTATACCTATATGTATATAGGTTTTATGCTTGGAAATCCTCTTGGAATAGATTATAGTTGTGTATATAACTATTGGAGCCCTAGGAAAGATTTGGTTTGTCATTTCGAGCTTAGTTTAGTCGAATTGGCCGACAAGTTGACCAAATTGACAAAAGTCAACTTTGGGTCAAACTTGATCCAATTCAACTCAAACGAACTCCAAATGACCTAGAATTTTGTGTATGACCTAGAAATTAGTAGACGGACTAGTTGACCCAGGTTTGACCAGCATTGACCAGGTTTGACCAGAGTTGACCGAGAGTTGACTTTGACCAAAATGGACCTAGAAGCATGTAGTCTTGCATTGTAGCTATTTCTTTTGATATTGTGGACTTGGTTGTGACATGTGTGTATTTTAAATAGGTTTACATTGCTCCAGTTTAGTTACACCTCATCATCATCAGTTCGATTTGCCAGGCGAGTACATTCTCTGATCTTTTCATACTTCTTTGGATATGTTCTCTTGTTATAGACTAGTATACTTGATGCTGACACGATGTTCACACGGATTAGTACCCTATGGATCTTTTCATGTGATGTCATCCCCTCGGATACATCGAGTATGTCATGTTCATGTACTTTATCCTAGCCATCATGTACTCCATGTATTCATATTTATCCATGTGCACTCATATGTTATTCATGTACACTCATGACCATATGAGCTTCATGTATACAGTAGTTGTTATCCATGTGCAATAACATAACATGTATTGATCCTTGTGTATTGATTGGGGGCAGGGAGAGTGTAGTTGGTTATGTGATCATTATCCCCAGTAGGTATCCATGTGCACTCTATAACTGTATCCATGTGCAACCCAGACCGTTTACATAACCAATTCATGCTCTGAATCACGTAGAAGGTTATATTTCTCTATTTATCATATTATATCTCAGTTTATATTCTCTCTCTTGTTGATTTCCTTTACAGCGATTCATGTATAGTTTTCTATAGCTTGCTTTATATGTCCATTCCTGATATGAACTTTTATGAGAGGTATGTGCTCGTTCCGTCCTAACTGGGCATGTTAAAATTTTTACAGGTGATGATGAGGAGTACTGCCCTACTTATTATGGCATTGGCTTAGATGACACTAGAGACGTGGACCCTCAGGAGAATCCCACAGTCGCCGAGGACTTGCCCGTAGTCTAGCTGTGACTTAGTACTTTATTTGTCTTTCTATTTGAGACTTTATGAGTTGTACTTGAGATTTATTCTGGTAGTTTACACCTAGACTTTTATTTATATCTGTGACTCTCTTGAGATTCATTCTTCTATTCCATCTTAGTATTGTGATTGAGTTACTTATTATTACTCCCCATTCGGAGCTTATTTTAGACTGTTAGATATTGTGACTCAGGACAGCGTTCTACCGCCGACACTATGGCGTAGGCTGGGCGTTCGTCACTTCTCGTACCCTTGCACTGGGTGCGGGTCGTGACACCCCCGGACCTCGTCCCTGGAAGCGAAGCTCCGGACCGTCGCGTAATAACGGCAACAAATCTTGGGGCTACTCACAAGGGCCCAAAAATATAACAAAATAAGAAGAAAAAGAAACATGTCCAAGAGCCCTCAGCCATGACCACCAGGTCAGCCATCAAGCTCAACCCTACCCCTAACAGCAATCCAGCTCATGGTTAACATCCTCTCCTGGAATGTCAGAGGGCTGTCCAATAAACCTACCATGAGGAGATTGATCTCCTTTATCAAAATCCACCGCATAGATATTATTGTTATCATCGAACCTAAAGTCCCCCAGAGGAAACTCAAAGCCATTCAACTTCAGCTCGGCTTTTCGAACACCATTACGGGGTGTCACGACATCTGGATCCTCTTCTCCGACGACTGTCTCTTCGGTACCATCCTCGACACCGACCAGGCGCTCTTTTGCTGGATAGAACACCCGTCTTTCACCTCCCGATCCCTCATCTTTACTATTCATGATAGCTGCAACCACACCGAGCACAAGCAGCTCTGGAACACCCTTTTAGATACCCGAAGCTCCATTTACAGCCTTCCGTGGCTCTGTCTTGGGGACTTTAACAAGATCGCAATCCCGAAGGAAAAGTCGAGCGGTTGCCCCCCCCACCGACCAGACATGAATGACTTCTATTCCTTCATGTTTCAAGCTAACTTACACCCCTCCCCTACTCTGGTAACACCTTCACCTGGTGTAACGTGCGAGAAGGAGAGTGCCACCAATACTCCCGCCTGGACCGCGCACTTGTGGACAACAAGTGGTCAGACATGAACCACATATCCAACCTCTCCCACCTCAACTCTACCAAATCTGACCACTCACCTCTCTTCATCGAAGTCAGCAACAACCCCAACCCCATCAAAAAAGCTTTCAGATTTCTGGACTTCTGGAGATACCACCCCCAATTACAGAACACTATTGTCGACGCCTGGAAGTCGACAGACAACTCAGACCCCCTCATCAGAATGGCCGTGAAGCTTAAGGCTACTAGGTCAGCCCTCACCTCTTGGAGCAATTCCGCGTTTGGCAACATCTTCCAAGAGATTAAGGCGGCGGAGGACGACGTCAAGCGTACCGAAACTAGGTTCACATCGGACCGCTCACATGAGGCCCGAGCCACGCTAAATATTACCAAGGCCATCCTCAAATCCTGCATGAAAGTGGAAACGGAATTCTAGAAGTAGAAAGCTAGGCTGAAATATGATACCGAAGGCGACAACAATACGACATTCTTCCATGCCTGCGTCAGGGGACGCATGCATCAACTCACCCTATACCAAATTTTAGACGAGAACGACACACGCCTTAAAGATCAGCGGAGCATTCAAACGGTTGCCGCCAACTTCTACTCAAACCACTTCACCAAAGATACTGTAGTCAAGGATGAAATCTTCCCGGCCAAGGTCCCTTGTATCATCGACGAGCAGGATAAAGAGTAGCTCATTATCCCTCCATCCGTAGATGAAGTCAAGTCCGCGATCTGGGCCCTAGACGAACACAGTGCCCCTGGATCGGACGGATTCTTCGGGGTGTTCTTCCGATCCTGCTGGAACATCATCCAAACTGACGTGATTAAAGCTGCGACTGCTTTCTTTTAAGGCGCTAGCTAGCCCAAATCCCTATCTCGAGCCAACCTTATCCTTATCCCCAAAAAAAAATAATTCAGAGACCTTCAAAGATTTCCGCCCCTATGCACCTTTGCTAACAAAATCATCTCTAAGATTATCGCCACCCGAATGTCCTATCTCCGACCCAAGATTATCTCTGAGGAACAAAACGGCTTCGTACCAGGACGGAACATCACTGACAATATACTCCTTGCCCAGGAGATGATTACTAGCATGAAATTCCTATCGAGAGGGGGCAGCATAGCTATCAAACTTGATATGGAGAAGGCCTACGATCGCTTGGACTGGCAATTCATGATCTGGTTCTCAGGAACTTCGGTTTCTTCGAAACCTGGATAGACATCATTTACAGATCCATTAGCAACTCATGGTTCTCCACAGTCATCAACGGGCAGGCAGACGAATTCTTTAAAGCTAGCCGAGGGGTCCGACATGAAGATCCTCTATCATCCACAGTCTTCATCATCGCCGCAGAAGCCCTCAGCAGAAACCTCAACAACATGATCAACATCCCTAGATTCTGCCACTTCTACACCACCGCTGGCTGCCCAGTTATCACCCATCTGGCTTACGTCGACGACGTCCTTATCTTCTCTTCGAGGGACACCGGTTCCGTGGAGGTGGTCCGTGATACCCTTGAGAAATACTCCAGATGCTCCGGACAGAAGATCAACCGCGACAAAAGTGTCATCTACACCGACCACAAAGCCGACAAGAACCACTCAGCCACTCTCACCAATCTCACCTCCTTCTCCACCGCATACCCTCCTTTCTACTACCTGGGCTGTCCTCTGGTTTACGGCAGATTAAATTTGGGCATCTTCGGTGGGCTAGTTACCAAGGTTAGGAAGAAGATCGAGGGATGGCACAATGCTACACTATCTCCAGGCGGCAAGATGATCCTTATCAAGTACGTGCTTTCATCAATTCCTATCTACACCCTGGCAGTATGCTCCCCGCCATTGAAGGTTCTCTCCTCCCTTGAGGCTCTCTTTACCAACATCTTCTGGGGTCACCAAGACGTTAAGGATAAGCATCACTAGGCCAGCTGGGACAAAATGGCCAAACCTACGGACGAGGGAGGCCTCGAGTTCACTAAATTATCTCACATCGTGGATGCCAGCTCCATAAAATTGTGGTGGAAGCTCCGATCTCACACTTATATCTGGATGCGGTTCATGAGAGCCAGATACTTCCAACACTTCCATCCAGCGACATCAGAAGCCAACAGTCGATCCTCCGCATCCTGGCATCGTATTCTCCACGGCCGTCACCTAGCCGAACCCCTCATCCGCCTGCGCCTTGGAGCCGGAGAATTATCTCCTAGCCTTGAACGGTGGGTTAGCAATCGAATCTACCAGTTGTCCCTGAATGCCCCCCTAATTGCACGATCAGGGATCTTTGGGACCCGAAGGCGGGATGGAGATGGGAGCAGATCGGAGAGTAGATCGGACAGGAGGCGGCGTCAGAGCTAGCCTCTGCTAACCTCAGGATCATCGATCTTCCAGATAAATGGATTTGGACCCCCAACATCGGAGGAGAGTTCTCGACGGCCTCTGCCAGGCGGGAGGTTAGGGGCGGCGGCACATAGGCCCCATTGATCGTGCCTTTTTGGCAACCGTGCATCCCCAACAAGTGGTCCTTCCGGATCTGGAGGGCTCAGCGGAGCAAGCTTCCGACCGACGATTCCCTCACCTCCATCGCTTACAGCCTCGCTTTCAGCTGCCACTGCTGCACCACTCACAGTTCTAAAACTGCGGAACACATCCTACTCTCCAGATATCTTGCTAATATGATCTAGCGTGACCTCTCCCATCGCTGCAGGAAGAGGCATTAGCCTGGGGGCTTCAACGATCTCCTAGCTAACTGGGGAGACTCCCATAGCCATCAGATTGCTGCAGCCGCAGGTATATGGGTACTATAGAAGAACAAGAACAAATTCAGGTACGAGGGATGCCAATTCAACCCTGATCAACTGACCCACGAAGTCTGCTGCCAAATTCTTAAAACTAGGAACCGTTGCACCCACTCCTCGGAGCAATTCTGGCAAGCCTAGAGTTAGCCTCGCTTTCAGTGCCCTTTAGGCCGCCGGGACCACTCTTTGTTCTCCGGTTCTGCCGTCCGGATTTTCCTTTCTTTGCTCTTTTGACAGTACACTTGTATAGGCTTCGGTATTTTGCGCCTTGTGGTATACTTGTATATGCTCGGCATTTTGGCTGTCATGAATAAAATGGGTTGTTGCTTCAATATATATATATATATATATATATATATATATATATATATATATATATTTTTATATATATATATATATATATATATATATATATATATATATATATATATATATATATGTATATATATATATATATATATATTTTTTTTATTTTTTTTATTTTTTTATACATACATATATATATACATACATACATACACACATGCACATATATTAAATATATATATATATATATATATATATATATATATATATATATATATATATATATATATATATACATACGTACATACACACATGCACATATATTTAAGCTTGTGAAGAAGAGGTTGTGTGTGTGTGTCGATAAAGGGCTGCCAAGATATATATATACATACATACATACATACACACATGCACATATATTTAAGCTTTTATATATATATATATATATATATATATATATATATATATATATATACATACATACATACATACACACACGCACATATATTTAAGCTTTTAAATATATATATATATATATATATATATATATATATATATATATATATATATATATATATATATATATATATATATATATATATATATATATATATATAAGAAAAAAATATATATATATATTTTTTTTCTTATATATATATAAGAAAAAAATATATATATATAAGAAAAAAAAAAAAAAAAAAAAAAAAATATATATATATATATATAAGAAAAAAAAATATATATATATATATATATATATATATGTATATATATATATATATATATATATATATATATATATATATATATATATATATATATATATATATATATTTTTTTTTTTTCTTATATATATATATATATATATATATTATATATATATATATATATATATATATATATATATATATATATATATATATATATATATATATATATATATATATATATATAAAATATATATATATATATATATATATATATATATATATATATATAAAATATATATATATATATATATATATATATATATATATATATATATATATATATTTTTTTTTTATATATATATTTTATATATATATATATATATATATATATATATATATATATATATTTTTTTTTTAATATATATATATATATATATATATATATATATATATATATATATATATATATTTACTTATACATAAGGTAAATAGGGATATATATACGTATATGATGGAAATAATTGAAAGTAAAATTAGTGACTAAAACCCACAAGTCTAGAATCTTAATAACTTCATATAAACTCAGAAAATATGAATTTAAATCTCAGAAATTTGAAATATCACAAAACAATTCAAATATATATATAAATCGATACCCGAAAACCAACTCAATACCCAAAATGCAGTATACACAACTAGAATCCGCAAAACTTGGCAAACATGAAGGTGTCTATGTGTGTGACGTGTTCGGGTACTCACGGGTCGACCCCGTGTCCGTATCGTGTCCATGGAGTGCGTATCGAAACACCAAATTCGCGTATCGTGCACGTGCATTTCGCCCGATTGGATGTCGCACGCAACACGAAAAGCCTCGTGCTCGTCGACATAGCTAGGTAGGGTCCCGAGGTAGGTTTAGGACATGCTGACACGACACCATGTCGCGTCTATGAGACACAGCGACACGCGAATCCCCCGTGGGCGCGTATTGGGTCTCGTGGCTCGTGATTCGAGCCACGCCACGACTCGGGATCGAGTCCCTGGGTAGTCTAGTTATAGGGTTACGTGCTCGTGCTCCTAGAACGGGTTCTCGACGTGCTGTGTCCGCGTATGAAGGCCGTGTCAGCGACACTTTTCAGCCGCATGCACAGTACGGGCTGAACCGTGCGCGTGAGATTTCTCCGCGCACGCTTCACGAAACATCGTAAAATTTTACGGGCCTGTGGCAGAGGTTGCCCCTACATGGTCATAAAATTTTACGTAAAACGGAGTCCTGTGCGTCGAGTTATATCGCTCGGACAGCAGGGCATGCACGGCACCGTGCATGGGCCTCGTGCACGCATGTAAGTGTCCGATTCGGACACTGAAATCGTGTCGATTTTAAATCCGTCTTCACAAAAGTTGTTACAAATAATATTAGCAAGGAATTCATGAAAACAGAATCGAAAAATAACACTTTTTAGTTCTAAGTGGCATTTCGTCGAACACGTGTTCTACAGGACCGACACGTGTCCGATACGACTATCAAACGAACTCACAATCCTACCAAACTTCATGCACAGGTCTGGGGTACCTATATGGATGCTAAAATGCAGAAATTTTAGAAGGAACATTGGTAGAACGAGGTTTACTTATTGAGAGTCAGAATCTCAATAAAAGTGAATCCTCGAGCGCTATGACGACCGGTTTCTCCCGAGCGAATGCCTCCAACTCCTTGCTAGAAATGCTCCAGCAAGTTCTCCTCCTCCCTACGGTTGTAACACAATTCGGTTGGCACGAATCGGATACCGGATGAGAAAGTTAGGGTTTTGAAGGAAAAAGGAAACTAGGGTTTTGATCTAGTGGAGGCTATAAGATTTCTTCACAAATAGAGGGGGGCTGCTGCTATACTTGGCCGAGCATGGATAGGGGGTATTAGGGTTAGGGTTAAGTCATGCGCCAAGCACTCTAAGTTTCTACAAATGCCCAATGACAAAAAAGCTTAAAAAGGGCTTATAAAATGACTTAAAAATCATTAAATAATTCTAGAAAAATAGGTAATAATTCTAAATTAAATCTAATAAGCCAATAATAAATCTAATTACATTATTAGGCTTCTAATCAAGGTTGACTAAGGTTATACCACCTTCTACCACCCGAAACATCAATCAAAGCTACACAACAATCAATAAAAATCGAATAATGCACAATAACTAAAATACCCCTAATTAGAAAAATGAGTATGACAGGTAATTATGTTTCTAATGTCATGGTTAGTCTCTAATCATGGTTATCTAAGGTTAAACCGACTACTAACACAACACCAATTAAAATATTATAAATTAATCCAAAAAAATAAAAATCACATAATTACCAAAATACCCTTATTTTAGAAAAGTGGTGGTTACACAAAACAAATACTTCGTGAAGCTCATGACGGTGTTTGTGGCGCACATCTACCTGGTCCTAAACTACAAGATCGTATTCGCCGTATAGGCTATTATTGGCCCTCAATGGTATCTGATGCAATCGAGTATGGAAGGAAGTGCCGAGCATGTCAAATTCATGCTAACTTTATACAACAACCATCAGAATTTCTTCACCCTATGGTAGCATTTTGGCCCTTTGAAGCTTGGGGAATGGATGTCATCGGTCCTATCAACCCTCCATCATCTTGAGGACATCGATTTGTATTGGCCATAACTGATTACTTCTCAAATTGTGTTGAAGCTATACCTCTAGCTGAGGTTAAGATAAGCATCATCATCAATTTATCAAGCATCATGTGATTTATAGATTCGGTGTTCCTCGGCGAATCATTCATGATAATGGGCCACAATTTATCAGTAAAAAATTTACTCGATTCTGTGATGACAACAGGATCAATAATATTGCTTCTACAACTTACAATCCTGCAGCTAACAGGATGCACTACAACAAATAGGGCATACAATAGCAGTTTATCTATAGCGTTCAAGCCTCCCTGCTATAGAATATCATCAGCAATAGCGTTCCTTCCGCAGTGCTATTAAAATAGAATACAATAGCAGTTTATCTATAGCGTTCGAGTCTCCCTGCTATTATAATATAATCATCCATAGCGTTCATATTGAAGTGCTATTAAATGTTCATACAATAGCAGTTTATCTATAGCGTTGAAGCCTCCCTGCTATTAGAATGTCATTATCAACAGCGTTCATTATGCAGTGCTGTTAACAAAACTTTATATAGCGTGTTATGAACGCTGTTAAAGGTATAGTTTTTTTTTGAACGTTGCTATGCCCGTATGTCTAGGGGTGAGCATTATTTCATTTTTGGACCGAAATCCGAATCGAACCTAATCGAATAAGAGATTCGGTTCGGTTTAAAAAAAATTCGATTCCATTTCAGTTTCGAAAATACTAAAATTTCTTATTCAGTTTTGGTTTTGGGATTCGGTTTCAGTTTAATCCTACTAATCTTTCAAAATTTTTATTTAAAATTCCTCTCCCTGGTAAACCGAATAAGAAAATTTAGTAATATATATACGAAATATATCTTTGTATATTTAGTTACTATATATATTGACAGAAAAATTATAAATAAATTGAAATATTGGTTAAACCAAATAAACTGAAAATCGAACAGATTTATTCCGTTCGGTTTGGTTCGGTACGGTACGTGATATTTCGGTTGGTTTCAATTTTTGTTATTCGATTTTCGGTCGAATTCGGTATTTGGTAATTCGGTTCGGTTAACCGAGTTAATCGAATGCTCACAATTGAACTATCTACTATTCCAATCATGGAAGAAGCAACACAGTTTTCTATTTTATATTAAAAAAATAAGTTACATGAGCGATTTAGTTTTGCTGTATAATTTATAGCGTTCTCGATAGCGGGCGATCTCGTCCGTTGGATTTTTAGAAATTAAATCGGTACCGTCCATAGCAAAATGCTGTCTTATGTTTGAAAAAACCTTAATGTATTCTCCCCCCAACCCTTCAACTCCTCATAACCCGCGCGCCAAACTAAAAACCCCTCCCCCTCCTTCTCTCTTTCACGAAACCCCCTCCCCCTTCCGGAAACCCTCCCTCTCCTTCTCTATGTCACGAAACCCTCCCTCTTCCTCAGGTAACGCTCCCCTCACGAAACCCTCCCTCTTCCTCATCTTCTTCTCTCTGTCTCTCTCCCCTCATGAAAACCCTAAAGACCGACCGACCGACTGATAGATTATTTGGGATTTTCGTGAGGGATTATTTGGATTTTTTGTGAGGGATCTTATAGTGTGTGAGTATTTATATTCGTGAGAGATCTTGTAGTGTGTGATTATTTGGGATTTCACACTACACCAAAACAATCAATTTGTAACACTTTATTTTTTCAATTCATAACAGTTAATACCGTTACAAGTTACCAACGGTAATTACCGTGACAATTATTACATAATTGTTACTAAAATTATTATTCATAATTTTTATCTAATTAATTTTTTTGTAATGGTAGCAAACCGTGATGATAAAAATATAGGTGCGTTTGATTGCAAGGTGGAAAAGATATGGAAAAGAAATTAATTCCATGGAATTTTAAAAAATTTCCGTGGAAAACTTAATTTGGGTGTTTGATTGTCATTATTTTCCATGGTAAATAGTTATTTTCTATGGAAAATGATATTTTCCTATGGGTTGGACAAGTTTCATTTTCCACCATTTTAGAAGAAAATATGGAAAATGATAGTTTTTTGGAAAATAATTCCATGGAAAATATAAGCTATCAAACACTACAATTGGTGGAAAATTTGTGATGAAAATATTTTCTATGGAAAAAAAGCCCAATCAAACACAGCCTAAGTGTTACCAAAATTTCGATTTCCCTCTTCTAATTTTACTTTCCTCCTCTACTTCACCCTCATCTAATATGTAGAACCATTAAAAATTTATTCGACTTCCACCGCAACCCTCCTCGCAGCAATCCAGAGGCCTCCGCCACCACCACGTCGCCGGCGTCATCACCACGGCGACACCACCATCACACTTCTATGGCTCCGTATTCTCCTCCTCCACCAAGCCGCCTCCGGCCCGCAAACCCTGGCTAGTGGAGGAACACGCGATAGATCTACCATGGGTGAGCTATGCTAGCTAGCTAGGGTTTCATTTCTTATCCTTTTTTATTTTAAAAATTAGGGGTAGGGTTCTAATTTGTGTATTTTTTAAAAAAAATTAAGGGGCGTACAGGTGTGTGTCAAAGTTATGGAGGAAGAAGCAGTCGAACGTGATGCAGTATGAAATCTCTCTCAAATCCCCGCAAATCCCTCTTTTTTCCTCGATTTTATTAGGGTTCCTTGGTCGATTCGATCGATTTTTTAGGTTTCGGTGATAAAATGGTTCGCTTGTTGTTTTTGATGTTTGTAGGTTTGTGATCAATGGCTTCAAAGCGAATTTTGAAGGAATTGAAAGATTTGTAGAATGATCCTACTGTTTCCAATAGTACAGGTCTGTGACTCTGAATCAATTTAAAATCTTTTATAATTCTATTTTTTGTTTCAGTTTCATTGTTGTGATCTATTTTTCTTATATGTGTGTTTGTTTTTTTGGAGGATCTCGTGTCTTTGAAGTTGTTTATGTGTGTACGTGTTCCTTGCAAACGGTCCGAATAGGTAAACAAATGTAGCAGCTTCACATGGTGAGGTCTACCTCTCAATAGTCTTGATAACGAAGTTTACTTTGTATTGCTGCCAACTAATGTTGATCAGTATTTAGAGAGGTTTAAGGGTTGATTTTCTCCCACTGATTATCTACAAAAAAGGTTTTGAATTCCTCAAAACAAAGTCAACATGCAAGAAAAAAGGGCTTAACTGGTGAATACTTTGAAATATGTTGGACAGAGACACAGATACAACACGATATGGGCGTTGATACGGACAAAACTTTGATTTTAACATTTTGGAGTATATGTTTTGTTTTGTGGCAGAAACATGTCCGAAACGAGACGAGCATGTAGCTTGTTTCTGCAGTGCAGCTTCTTTCTAGACGCTATCCCTTATGTAATAAAATCAATGTCACTGTCAATGGAAACAATCATGAAAATTTGGCACAAGTTTTCGATGGTCATTATACTTCCAATAAAAGCCAATTTCATGTTAAGGTTTTGGTCGTAAATGGCAGGAAGTTATCATCGGAGGCTACTCACTCCCATGTTAGCTTTTTATCTTGTTTACTATTCAATCAACCATCTGTAATTTCACTAATTATGAATGTAATTAGATTAATGAGTTAGGGTGGTGCTTTTTATTTGAATGAACAATTCATTTCTTACCGATGCATCTTGCAATTATGTAAAGACGTGATTCTGAGCTTGCTTTTAGTTAGAGATGTAAGGTGGAAGATAGTTCAATCCAATTTCATTGGTTTTGTTTTTTGTCCTTTGTTGTGTGCATGAACAAAAAATGGTCTTCGGTGTTAGAAGAAGGAAAAAAAGCAAAGATGGAAGCTTAGAGTTATGAATGATCAGTTTCATCATAAGGCCCTAGATAGAAAATGAGATTACAGTTGTGAAGGTAACTAATTTTGGTCAGAGATGTCAAGTGAGATATGTTTCAAAGCCATTTTTGGTTTTTGTTCTTTGTCTTCTGGTGCATGTTATTACATGAACAAAAGGTGGTCTATCATGTTACAAAAAGGAAAAAGGCAATGATGAAATCTTCAAGCTATGAATTTTTAGTTTCATCAAGATGGTCCTAGATAGAAAATAGGATTATAGCTGTGAAGACATTATTGCCCGATGACACCAGCAGTTCGCAAGAAGCTCGAAGACATTATTGCCCGATGACACCAGCAGTTCGCAGGCGGCCTTCCTCAGAGCTTCTTCCTCGGCGGTACTCCCAGGCTTCACCAGTTTGGCAAGAATGTCCTCCTTCTGTCCAGGGACAGCCGAGCTTTCTCCGACTTCTGGCTGAGAAGGCGGTAAAAGCTCGTCGAAAGGAGTATCGAGGGCGGCTTCGATCTTAGGGATAACTCTCGTCTCTTTAGGCATATCTTCTGAAGACATTTACAAAAGAAAGAAAAGGGGTGAATAATGCTTTCAGAAAAGTTCCACACTATTTATGGATAGAAAAGCAAAACATTCTGTCTCAGGAATTGAAACAACCTTTCCTCGAAAAGGCATGTTCGTTCATCTTGTGAAGAGATCTTTATTTACTAATTGTCTCGAGAATCGAAGCAACCTTTCCTTGAAAATGTATGCTTATTCATCAGTCTTTTCATCTCTATTTCATTTCGTGAATAAGCCTACATTTATTATCGTTTATTTACTTTTTCGTAAATAAAGCCACAAGATAAAAAAATACTCAAAATCCCCTGTGGACACTACCAAAATATGTCAAATTAGCGACAAGATCAGCAACTCCAGTTAAAAACGTTGCTATATTTTGTGTATTTAGCGACGTATAAAAATGACGTCGCTAAACGTCACTATCAACGACGTTTAGCGACTAATAGTGACTAGAATTATGGTTTGGAAAGAATAAGTCGCTATTTAGTCGTAAAACATCGCTGATTTATTTTATTCAGCGACGTTTTGCGACATTTAATCAAGTCCGTTGCTATCCTATTACTAAACAGCGACGTCTAGCAACGTCTCTCTCGGACGTCGCTAAAAACTTTCATATAGGGTTCTGGGAACCCGATCGATTTTATTTTAATTCACCCAAATTTTCGATCTCCCGCCTCGAGCCCTAAATCTCTCTCCCCCTCCCCCTCTCGTCTCCGGCGATCGCTCCCCCGACGAGCTCCTCCCCTCCGGCGAGGCCTCCCCCCGACGACCCCTCCCTCCGGCCCCTTTCCCCTCGTCCCCTGCCCCGGCGACCCCCCTCGCCCCCTGCCCCGGCGACCCCCCTCGCCCCCTGGTGACCTCGTCGTCGCTCCTCCACCACCGAGCCCCCTCGTCCCCTGCTCTACTCCGGCGACCCCGATCCGACCCCGTCCAGGTATACCTAACCCTATCTTCCACTAACACGATGCAGACACACTGACACACTCACTGACACGACACTAACACACGACACACAGACATGTATACATATGTATACTCATTGAAGAAAACTCTTATACATATGTATACATGTATACATGAAACTCTTATACATATGTATATAATATATACATATGTATACTCATTGATGGTTCCTTTATATATATATACATATATACATATGTATACATATGTATACATATGTATACAATCTCAGGAAAAACTCTTATATAACTATAGCTATATCTATCAAGCTACATATATACATATGTATACAATCTCAGAAAAAATTGAACTAAACACACATAGGTATACTCATTAAAGAAAATTGAGATTTCACAATGGAACTTAGGTTTTGATACATGAAACGAGATGATAGTTCCTTTAGTTAGCTTGGTTATGTTACAATTATATTCTCTGTGAATATCGATCTTACCAGATGGCACCCATGACCCGAGCAGCGACACGTCGTTTGAGGAAAACACAGATTGCGGAGGTGGCTCCTCCTACTGTTAAGAAGGAAGTGGCACCGGTAGCTAGTGAGACCGGGAGTTCCATTTATCCGGCACCTGCAGTAGAATGGCGCTTTTTCGCCGTCGATCCTACTTTTTCAAAGATGTTGCGTGATGGTATCATTGAGCGTATGCGTGAGCTGCGTGGTCGTCATTAGTGTAGTTTTATGGATATATTTTGTGTTGGACTATTAGTACTTATTATCAGCTATACTTGTTTTATGGAGATAAATTTATGAACTTATTACCAGCTGTACTTGTTTTATGGAGATTAATTATGAACTTATTACCACGTGTTTTATGGAGATTAATTAGGCTAAGTCTTCTGTGTGGTCAATTCTGATACACTATGGTTATATGGTTATGTCATATGATATACTATTACCACTTGTTGTATCATGTTTACTTGGGATTCTATTTCAATGTTTAGGATATGTCATGATTAATGTGCCTATTTGTCACCCTCATTTCCCGTATTTTCCATATTTTCCTGTATTTTGTATTTATACTCGTATCTGGATTTTGGCATGTATTTTTATTTTCTCAAACTTGTGGAATTTCGGTATTTCTCGTATTTTGGTTTTGGCATGGCTCGATTTTATTGGAGATAGTTCGGTTTGTTTCGGTTTTATGGGATGGAACACCCTAGCTCTAAGCTCCACCCTCAAAAACACCACAACACCCTCTTTATAACTCCACCAACAACCTCTTCTCTCTCTTCATAACCACCATTAAATTCTTCTTCTTCTTCTTCTTCCTCCACACAACTCCCCAACCCTTAGGCAAGTGCATCTTGCCACTACATGAGAACCATATTTTCTTAGTCCATTTGCTAGACTAGGACATGGTGATCAACATTAGTTCTTGGCATTTTATGATTTGGAGCCTCCTTTGTCCTAGATCTAGTTATTCCTATTTTTGGATTTTTGCATGTTTTGATCTATTTCGGTTGGAGTTTTGTGGGTTCTGATGTTTCTATGTGGAAGAGAGTTCAATTTCACCCAAGTTGGAACCTTGGAAATCCGAATTTGGAGTTCGGATGACCAAGTTATGTTGATTTGAAGTTTTGGGTTCTGCCATGGTGTTCTTGCTGTTTGGAGAAGACAGTGAGCAGTGTGCAGAGCTTCTTAGCTCACGCACACTGAGCTACGCACGCTCTTTAGCGTTGCGTACGCAGACTTGGGTACGCTCCCTGTTGGAAGCGTGTTCCCTTGAGCATGCGTGACTTTTCACGCACACTGTTCCCTTGAGCGTGCGTGACTTTTCATGCAGCTGCTCCCTTGAGCGTGCGTGACTTTTCACGCACACTGTTCCCTTGAGCGTGCGTGACTTTTCACGCACACTGTTCCCTTGAGCGTGCGTGACTTTTCACGCAGCTGCTCCCTTTAGCGTGCGTGACTTTTCACGCACACTGTTCCCTTGAGCGTGCGTGACTTTTCACGCAGCTGCTTCCTTGAGCGTGCGTGACTTTTCACGCACACTGTTCCCTTGAGCGTGCGTGACTTTTCACGTAGCTGCTCCCTGTAGCGTGCGTGACTTTCACGTACACTGCTTCCTTGAGCGTGCGTGACTTTTCATGCAGCTGCTCCCTGTAGCGTGCGTGACTTTCACCTACGCTGCTCTCTCAGCGTGCGTGACTTTTCGTACGCTGCTCCCCTGACCCCTTGCTTAACCTACAGACTCTTAGAGTTTTGGTCTTATTTCTTTAAGCTTGGCTTTTCTATAGTCCTGTATATTAATATTTTATTAGATATTTTATGCCCATTTTATATCCTTACGCCTTTTGTTATGAACTTGATTTTACTTAATATGTTTGGAATGACTATTGTACATGGCATGATATGACAAGGAACTAGCATAACACGACAGTGACCCGTAGTGGTGCATTCATGACATGACCAACCTGACATGATAGTGGCCATCGTGGCGCACTCCTGACAAGTACCCTGACATGATTTATCTTGATAATTTAACTTGACCTGCCTTGACACCGTGGGTGGTTCTTCTTGTTTGCTTGTTAAATCTACTTGTCCTGTCTTGCATCATGTCTAGGATGGGACTCCTGAGTACCACGGTCAGGAGTACCTACTAAAATGGATTAAGGCTAATAACTAGAATAACTCAGTAGTCATGAAGAGATGACACAGCTACAGGCAATCCCGTTACCTGGGCGCTCTTGGGATCTGTAGCCTGTCGTCGAGTAGGGCACATTTCCAGCGCACCGTCGAGTGTTGCACCCTCTAAGTCACCTAAGGGTACATTTGTCTCCCGGGCGATGTACCCACCTGAATTCAACCCTAATCTTTCGACCTGGGTAGCCTGGATGGTCTGCAGGGCTTGTGGCTGTGGAGCAATCTCACTGCATCTTGTTAGTAATTAGGCCTGTGATAACCCTAGTTAGTTAAAGTAGTAAGCCGTAGTATCTGCTTGGCCGTGATTGATTGAATGAGGTGTAACCAGTTTAGCCGTGTCTTGATCCAGTACAAGATTGCTCCCTGTCTTGATTTTTTGCATTATTATCTTGCCGATAAATGGTGGAAAACCAAGTTCTGTTCAGATGAAGGGTTACAACCCCGGTCCTTGTTTGGTTTACGGGTTGTAACCTGGCTATCGGAATAGTCCCATGGTTATCTCGTCGTATATCACCCTGCCATGTTTTCATAAATTCTAGTTTTAAATATTATTTCTTCTTGTGTTAATACTGGCTTTTGTTCTTATTTCGTGGCCCCCTTGTGGCACTTTCTCTTTCTGGGGTTGACCCAGCTGGTTTTGTGTGGCCAGATTTTGGAGCAGCTTCCGAGGATCTACCAAGCTTCCAGCCCAATGGTGGCGACTAGAAGGAACTCGGGCTACGAGTGGGTTTTCTATTTGTTTCGCTCACTCTATTGTAAATTTATTCTTTTGAGGCGTTTAGCCGACGAGCACCTGTTAGCTCGATGTACTTTTACTTACTGTCTGCCTACGGGCTGTAAACATGATTAACAAATCCTAGGGTTGATCATGTATGACTTAAACTCTTGCTAGTCCTCATATTTTGTACGACTAGCTTCATGATCAGCTGATATGTAATATTTGGGACGCCTTTTATTGTATATTTGGTGGTCAAACATCTTGTAATTATATTACTTGCTTGAGATTGAGATAATAGGCTTGACCTTAAGAGACTGCTGGCTTGTAGTAAACCCTCATATCTAGACAGCCGTGACCGTATAGTTGAGATGTATTCTATTTCAATATACGTAGCTGGCTATGTCTGCCCCCGCTCTCCAGTATTCTGGTTCTGGGGCGTGACACGGTTTAAGTGGTGGCCCATGCAGGTCTTGTAAATCAAGATGTGTGGGGGTTTACCAGATAGATGTCTCAATCAGTACTCGTCCTTGATCTCTGTTTGTATCCTCTGAATCCCTGGATTCTTGCCCTGATCCTGTGCTTATATCGTTGATCTGTCCTGGTCCTTTCCTTATTGTTTCCCTGTGTCGTCTTCTTCAGCGGCACTGTACCTGGTCCTACTGATCGACAAGGAGGAGCACCTCCCGTGGACCAGCAGCAACCTGGAGATCAAGCCCAGTATTCCAGAGTCGCCTCCAGAGTGATACCCACTGGAGGAGAGTCACCAGTTCGGCCCGTCCAGCCCGCAGAGCCAGATGATGGTACCATAGTAGGCCTCATCAGAACCTTGATAGCTTCCTAGGATCGTCGAAGTGACGCCCTGCACCAGACAGTTCAAGATGCTTTGACCCGAGGCGGACATCCAGGGAACCAGGCGGCCAACAGCTTCAAGCGATTGAACCCTCCTTTCTTCGACGGTACCGAGGACGCGATTGCCGCAGATGCATGGCTTCAGGATACCGAGGTGGTTCTGGAAGTAGCTAGGACACCCGAGAATGAGAAGGTGGCGGTGGTACGCCTGCAGTTGTTGGACTTGGCTCGCAGTTGGTGGGCAGCGCAAGCCATGGGATTAGTGGCACCCATTGCTTGGACAGTGTTTAGAGAGAGATTCCAGACGAAGTACTTTGATGCTGTGGCTCGGTACGACCTGCAGAACAGATTTACCAACTTAAAGCAAGGAGGCAGAACAGTCGACAGTTATGCATCAGAGTTTTCTAGGCTCAGTAGGTTTGCCCCCACCTTGGTGGCGACCGAGTTTGATAGGGCCCAGCGGTTCCAGCAGGGACTGCATTTGGAGATCTTGTTGGCGGTTGAGCAGTTCGAGCACCAGACGTTCGATGCAGTCTTGAGAGCAGCTAGGAGGCATAAGTACACCTCCCAGAGGATCGTGGATAGGACCGGAAGTAGGAAGCGGTCCCACAGTCAGATGCACCAATCATCAGCTCCAGCCCCGGCAGCTAGGGGATTGACCATTGGAACTCCGAGGCGGGCGGCCTCAGTAACGTCGGTTCAGCATTCGACCCCGATGTACCCGCAGCAGCAGAAGCAGAAACAGACTTCCGCGATGGGATGTTCTCATTGCGGGAAGCCAGGCCATGTAGTGGCGGATTGTCGCAGGGCACAAGGATTGTGCCTGGCTTGTGGAGCAGCAGATCATAGAATAGGGGCTTGCCCGAATAGGGGTGGTTCATCAGCATCCAACCCTTCTAGCTCTTCGGTGAGAGGACCTGCCCCATCACCAGTTCAGCAGCAGTAGTATCAGTCTTCGAGGCCCTTGCCGCCTCAGTCTCAGGCATTCCAGCAACAGCACCCCCAGCAGTATGCACAAGCCCAAGCTCAGACCCAGAATAGGCAGAGAGGTTTCCAGCAGAGGGGACTAGCAGCCAGAGGACAAGGTCAGGCCATGATGATGGCTACGGAAGAAGAAGTTGCACCAGGTGAGGTAGTGGCAGGTACTATTCTCGTCAACTCCTTTCCAGCTTCGGTATTGTTTGATTCTGGTGCATTGTATTCATTCATGTCTGCACGATTCGCGATACGGATAGGATTGGAGCCCGAGTCATTATCAGTGAGGCTCAATATACTTACTGGTAATGGTCTTGTGGGAGTAGATCGAGTATTTTTCTCGTATCGGATCGTAGTTAGTGTTAGGGAGTTCCCCGCTAGATTCATAGAGTTTCCTATGGCAGACTATGATGTAGTCCTAGGCATGGATTGGTTGAGGAACCAGTATGCTAGGATAGACTGCCATATTGGCAGGGTTGTCTTTAGTATCCCCGGCGAGCCAGAGTTTTCATTTTCCAGAGGCGTAGTGGAGCCATCTTCCCTAGCATTGTGGATGGCAGTAGCAGCAGTGTAGTTACCCCGGATAGTTGAAGAGTTTCCAGATGTCTTTCCAGAGGAGCTTCCAGGGATGCCGCCAGAGCGGGAGATTGAGTTCACTATAGACTTGATTCCCGGGACAACACCAGTATCAGAGCGAGTCTACAGAATGGCGCCTTCAGAGTTGGAGATTTTATACAAGATGATTGAAGAACTGAGGACCAAGGGATTCATCCGTGCAAGTGGATCGCCTTGGGGAGCCCCGATGCTTCTTGTGAAAAAGAAGGATGGTACGTCCAGGCTATATATTGATTATCGTACCTTGAATTCGGTGACAATCAAGAACAGATACCCTCTTCCGAGGATAGATGACTTGTTTGATCAGCTCAGAGGGGCTTCCGTGTTCTCGAAGATCGACTTGCGGTCAGGATACCACCAGATCAGAGTCAGAGAGCAGGACATCCCGAAGACAGCATTCAGATCGAGGTATGGACATTGGGAGTTCCTTGTTATGCCCTTTGGAGCGACCAATGCACCGGCCGTATTCATGGACCTTATGAATCGCATTTTCATGCCTTACATGGACCAATTTGTGATCGTGTTCCTAGATGATATCCTGGTCTACAGTAAGAGTGAAGCAGAGCATGAGCAGCATCTCAGAGTCGTCCTCCAGACGCTTAGGGAGCATCAGTTGTACGCCAAGTTCAGTAAATGCGAGTTCTGGCTCGATCGCATTTCGTACTTGGGTCACATCATTACCCGAGGAGGAATGGAAGTGGATCCCCAGAAAATTGTGGCTATCGAGTCATGGCCGGTACCCAGCTCAGTGGCAGAGGTTCGCAGCTTCCTTGGATTGGCCGGCTACTACCGGCGGTTCGTTTCAGATTTTGCAAGGATTTCAGCACCGATGACCCAGTTGACCCGCAAGGATATGCAGTTTGTTTGGACAGCAGAGTGTCAGGAATCATTTGAGAAGTTGAAGCGAGGTTTGATAACGGCTCCCATTCTCACCCTTTCAGATGGGACCGAAGGATTCACAGTTTATTACGACGCTTCAGGCAGAGGATTGGGGTGTGTCTTGATGCAGCATGGGAAGGTAATATCTTATGCATCACGCCAACTTTGTGATCATGAGAAGAATTACCCGACCCACGACTTGGAATTGGCGGCGGTAGTGTTTGCTTTGAAGTTGTGGAGACACTACTTGTACGGAGATAGAGTGGAGATCTTTACTGATCATAAGAGCCTGAAGTATGTTTTCACCCAGAAGGACCTTAATATGTGGCAGAGAAGATGGCTCGAGTTACTGGTGGATTATGATATGGATTTGCAGTATCATCCCGGGAAGGCCAACGTTGTAGCAGATGCATTGAACAGGAGAGCCGGAGTTTATCTCCTGACGGTACAACCAGAATTATTGGCAGATCTTCAGAAGATGGGCATTGAAGTGGTTCTTCCAACCAGCGTGGCATTGATGGCCAGCCTACAGGTTCAGTCCAGCATAGTTGAGAGGATCCGGGTGGCACAGTCAACAGATTCCAAGCTTCAACGACTCAGAGCAGAGTGTGAAGCAGGAGGAAGGCTAGAGTTATGTGTCCATGAAGATGGTACCCTTTGGCACGGCACTCGTCTTTGTGTAACCAGTAGAGATATCAGACAGGGAGTCATGGCAGAAGCCCACAGTTCACAGTATTCTATTCATCCGGGTGGTACGAAGATGTACCGTGATATTCGTCAGCATTTCTGGTGGAATGGCATGAAGAGGGAGATAGCCCGGTTTGTCTCTCGGTGTTTGGTTTGCCAACAGGTTAAAGCTGAACATCAGAGGCCCGCTGGACTTCTTCAACCCTTACCGATCCCAGAATGGAAATGGGAACATGTAACCATGGATTTCGTGACCGGATTGCCCAGATCTCCGGCCGACAGAGATGCTATTTGGGTAATTGTGGACAGGCTTACCAAGGTGGCATACTTTCTCCCCTTCAGAGTTGGACAGTCGATGGTACAGCTAGCAGAGATGTATCTCAGGCAGATCGTCAGGCTTCACGGTATGCCAGTCAGCATCACCTCAGACAGGGATTCAAGATTCACATCACACTTTTGGCGCAGCTTGCAGAAGAGTTTGGGGACTCGTCTTCAGTTCAGCTCAGCTTATCACCCGCAGACGGATGGTCAATCAGAGCGCACAATCCAGACTCTTGAGGATATGTTGAGATCTTGTACCCTTGACTTCGGTGGTTTATGGGAGAATCATCTGCACCTGGTGGAATTCTCGTACAACAACAGTTATCAGGCCAGTATCCAGATGGCACCCTTCGAGGCTCTTTATGGCAGGAAGTGCAGATCCCCGCTAGCATGGGACGATGTCGGGGAGAGGCAGATGCTCGGACCCGAATTGATTTCCCAGACAGTTGAAGTGGTCAGGAAGGTCAGAGATCACCTCCGAGTTGCCCAGGACCGCCAGCGTCATTGGGCCGATGCTCATCGGCGTCCCTTAGAATTTGCTGTCGGCGACCATGTATTCCTTAGGATCTCGCCTAACCGCAACGTCATTCGCTTCGGCGTGCGGGGAAAGCTTAGTCCTAGGTATATAGGGCCGTTCGATATTCTAGAGCGAGTAGGAGATGTATCCTATCGTCTCGCTCTTCCGCCGTCGCTAAGTGAGGTGCATGATGTATTCCATGTGTCCCAATTACGACGGTATATTCTGGACCCGAGCCACATCCTAGACCATTCAGAATTGGTTGTTGGTACCAACCTTTCGTATGAGGAGAGGCCCGTGTCTATATTGGACCGGAGGGAGAAGATACTCAAGAACAAGACTATTAAATTAGTCCGTGTTGCTTGGGGTCATCACTCTCTAGGTGAGTCAACGTGGGAGCGTAAGGACGACATCCGATCGCGATATCCCTACCTGTTTGACTCGTGAGGTATAATGTCTTTCTTATGCCTTACATTTTCCCTTCCTTGCATGCATTGTATGATTGTATGATTGGACTGCTTAGTGTAACTTGCCTGTGCTTAGTGTAGCTTGTCGTGACAATCTCTAGCTCCTTGATTAAATTCCGAGGACGGAATTCTTTTAAGGTGGGTAGAGTTGTCACCCTCATTTTCTGTATTTCCCATATTTTCCTGTATTTCGTATTTATACTCGTATCTGGATTTTGGCATGTATTTTTATTTTTCTCAAACTTGTGGAATTTCGGTATTTCTCGTATTTTGGTTTTGGCATGGCTCGGTTTTATTGGAGATGGTTCGGTTTGGTTCGGTTTTATGTGATGGAACACCCTAGCTCTAAGCTCCACCCTCAAAAACACCACAACACCCTCTTTATAACTCCACCAACAACCTCTTCTCTCTCTTCATAACCACCATTAAATTCTTTTTCTTCTTCTTCCTCCACACAACTCCCCAACCCTTAGGCAAGTGCATCTTGCCACTACATGAGAACCATATTTTCTTAGTCTATTTGCTAGACTAGGATATGGTGATCAACATTAGTTCTTGGCATTTTATGATTTGGAGCCTCCTTTGTCCTAGATCTAGTTATTCCTATTTTTGGATTTTTGTATGTTTTGATCTATTTCGGTTGGAGTTTTGTGGGTTCTGATGTTTCTATGTGGAAGAGAGTTCAATTTCACCCAAGTTGGAACCTTGGAAATCCGGATTTGGAGTTCGGATGACCAAGTTATGTTGATTTGAAGTTTTGGGTTCTGCCATGGTGTTCTTGCTGTTTGGAGAAGACAGTGAGCAATGTGCAGAGCTTCTTAGCTCACACACACTGAGCTACGTGCGCTCTTTAGCGTTGCGTACGCAGACTTGGGTACGCTCCCTGTTGGAAGCGTGTTCCTTTGAGCGTGCGTGACTTTTCACGCACACTGTTCCCTTGAGCGTGTGTGACTTTTCACGCAGCTGCTCCCTTGAGCGTGCGTGACTTTTCACGCACACTGTTCCCTTGAGCATGCGTGACTTTTCACGCACACTGTTCCCTTGAGCGTGCGTAACTTTTCACGCAGCTGCTCCCTTGAGCGTGCGTGACTTTTCACGCACACTGTTCCCTTGAGCGTGCGTGACTTTTTACGCAGCTGCTCCTTTGAGCGTGCGTGACTTTTCACGCACACTGTTCCTTTGAGCGTGCGTGACTTTTCACGCAGCTGCTCCCTGTAGCGTGCGTGACTTTCACGTACACTGCTTCCTTGAGCGTGCGTGACTTTTCGTACGCTGCGCCCCTGACCCCTTGCTTAACCTACAGACTCTTAACCTACAGACTATTGTACATGGCATGACATGACAAGGAACTAGCATAACACGACAGTGACCCGTAGTGGTGCACTCCTGACATGACCAACCTAACATGATAGTGGCCGTCGTGGCGCACTCCTGACAAGTACCCTGACATGATTTATCTTGATAATTTAACTTGACCTGCCTTGACACCGTGGGTGGTTCTTCTTGCTTGCTTGTTAAATCCACTTGTCCTGTCTTGCATCATGTCTAGGATGGGACTCCTGAGTACCACGGTCAGGAGTACCTACTAAAATGGATTATGGCTAATAACTAGAATAACTCAGTAGTCATGAAGAGATGACGCAGCTACAGGCAATCCCGTTACCTGGGCGCTCTTGGGATCTGTAGCCTGCCGTCGAGTAGGGCACATTTCCAGCGCACCGTCGAGTGTTGCACCCTCTAAGTCACCTAAGGGTACATTTGTCTCCCGGGCGATGTACCCACCTGAATTCAACCCTAATCTTTCGACCTGGGTAGCATGGATGGTCTGCAGGGCTTGTGGCTGTGGAGCAATCTCACTGCATCTTGTTAGTAATTAGGCCTGTGATAACCCTAGTTAGTTAAAGTAGTAAGCCGTAGTATCTGCTTGGCCGTGATTGATTGAATGAGGTGTAACCAGTTTAGCCGTGTCTTGATCCAGTACAAGATTGCTCCCTGTCTTGATTTCTTGCATTATTATCTTGCCGATAAATGGTGGGAAACCAAGTTCTGTTCAGATGAAGGGTTACAACCCCGGTCCTTGTTTGGTTTACGGGTTGTAACCTGGCTATCGGAATAGTCCCATGGTTATCTCGTCGTATATCACCCTGCCATGTTTTCATAAATTCTAGTTTTAAATATTATATCTTCTTGTGTTAATGCTGGCTTTTGTTCTTATTTCGTGGCCCCCTTGTGGCACTTTCTCTTTCTGGGGTTGACCTAGCTGGTTTTGTGTGGCCAGATTTCGGAGCAGCTCCCGAGGATCTACCAAGCTTCCAGTCCAATGGTGGCGACTAGAAGGAACCCGGGCTACGAGTGGGTTTTCTATTTGTTTCGCTCACTCTATTATAAATTTATTCTTTTGAGGCATTTAGCCGACAAGCACCTGTTAGCTCGATGTACTTTTACTTACTGTCTGCCTACGGGCTGTAAACATGATTAACAAATCCTAGGGTTGATCATGTATGACTTAAACTCTTGCTAGTCCTCACATTTTGTACGACTAGCTTCATGATCAGCTGATATGTAATATTTGGGACGCCTTTTATTGTATATTTGGTGGTCAAACATCTTGTAATTATATTACTTGCTTGAGATTGAGACAATAGGCTTGACCTTAAGAGACTGCTGGCTTGTAGTAAACCCTCATATCTAGACAGCCGTGACCGTATAGTTGAGATGTATTCTATTTCAATATACGTAGCTGGCTATGTCTGCCCCCGCTCTCCAGTATTCTGGTTCTGGGGCGTGACACTATTACTTTTACAAGTGTTTCAACGAGTGCATATATCTATCTTACAAAATTATCCTCAAATGGAAATAGATCTGAATTACTATTTGCGGAATCATTGTTGGATGTACAACTGTCATCCTGATGACAAGTGAGATGTGCGGGATGAATTCATAGAGGGTGTATAACAGTTCCTGCAGTTTGCCAAGGCGTTCCCTCAGTACATAGACGGTACCAAAATTAAGTGTCCGTGTGTGAGATGTCGCAACTTGAAATATCATCCAGAAGTGGAAGTCACGTATCATTTATACTCGAAGGGTTTTACGCCGAATTACTATCAGTGGAGCGCGTACGGAGAACTTGTGTCTTTAGCATCGGTGTATAAGCCTTACGTGGATGTCCACAACCATGCTGCTTACGACGATGGGTTGGTGAACATGGTTTTTGATGCAGCGGGGCATAGTTTCGATCCGGACAATCATGATGCACCTGAGGAGGCACCGAACGCCGATGTTATAAAGTTTATGGAGTTGCTGGAGAATGCAATGACTCCATTATATCCTGGTTGTGAGGATCATTCACCCACTACCAAACTAAGTCATATCAGCGACGTATTTAGCGACTCCAAGATAGACCGTCGCTAATTTTTGAGGGTTTAGCGATGTTTATCTAAGACGTCACTGTTTGTCGCCAACAGCGACTAATAGCGATGTCTAGCAGCTACAATTTATTAAATGGGAATCTACGTCGCAAGTTCGTCGGTACACGTCGCTGATATAGCGACGTGTAGCGACATATTTTAAGCAGCATCGCCGTTTATTAAATATCAGTGACATTTAGCGACGGCCGAAAAGGACGTCGCTAAATGTTTCATATAGGCGGCGAGGGTTTTCTTTTTGATCATTCACAAATTTTCCCCCCAATTTTTCGTGCGCTCCTCCTCCGCGACACTCCTCCGGCGATTTCCCTCCTCCGACCTCCTCCTCCGCGGCACTCCTCCAGCGATCTCTTGTAGGACCGTTGAGCACCTCTAGAGGGGGGGTGAATAGAGTGCGTGTGTGCAGCGAAATATAATCACCAATTAAAATTTAAACTATGCAGATATGTAAGAGACAGTAAATAGAGGTAGAAAATTCAAACTCAGTGACACGGCGATATATACTGGTATCCCTCTGAGAGGACTAATCTAGTCTCGAGTACTCTTGCTCGATGTTAATCCACTATGGCACAAGCTTTAACTGAGAGCTTGCAGTCTCTTACAACACCGTGCTTGGTGACGAGCGCACGACCAGCTCCACACACACACCGTGCTTGGTGACGAGCGCACGACCAGCTCCACAACAAGAAAAGTTGTTAAAACTTGGAACGACCTCTTTACAACTATTGAGTAACCAAAAGACTCTAAATCAACTCTGATAGTACTGGCTTTTGGCTAAGAGATGTATAGGTGAGATTTGAAACTCTTGGATCGTTTGAAAACACTTGAGTAATAGAGAAGAGAGAATGAAGAATGAATTGATGATTTTAACTGAAAAGTTCTTCTCTATTTATAGGTGTTTTCTCTAACCGAACTCGGGCAGAACTCGGACAGAGTTCGGATGCAAATATCTCGCAAAGAGACGTTGCTCGCATATTTGGAGGCAACAGAAGTTTGAATAACTTTTGACCGAACTCGGGCAGAGTTCGGACCGAACTCGGGCCGAACTCGGTAAGGAGTTCTGTCAGGAGATATTTGAAAAATCTTTTGCAAAAACAGTTTTCAAATTTGTTTTTGGTTATTTGTAAAATCATTTTGAAAGACTATTTTCGAAATATGTTTTTGAAATACTTGTAAACGAAAATACGAATGGTAAATAGGTAGGCTTTTTGGAATGTGGACAATTTTAACCCTGAGCCAGTAATACCACAATTGATTTTACAAAATAAATCCTAGACTCAATAAAATATAAAATACAGAATAAAATAAGAAATGAGTCTCCAGTAGATTTGATGAAGTTGACACTTTGATTGATGCAGTACATCGTCCGTTGAATATGATTTCATGAATCCTGAAATGATTAGCAGTATTTTCTATATTTTGTGTATTGACTAAAGTGTATATTGATTATCGAAATCGGGTGTGACCATGGAATGGGCCAACAATCTCCCCCATTTTGATAATTGACAAACTTGAGTCTATACCAAAATATATGTATATCAAATAGAACAAAATACAAAGTACCTGAAAAAATATTTGGATTTTGTTTTTAGATTGTTGTATATGCTTGCGCTTTGGTATATACTCTTTTTCTCCCCCTTTGTCAAGTAGGAAAATGAATAGGCTCCCCCGTAAATCGTGAAGCCAACAATAGACAAACACAAGACAAAGTGAAGCAAAAAGAAATAATCATAGCATAGACATATATGAAACAACTAATATAGAATAAACCAACTAAAAATAAACTAAAATATCATAGAAGTTTCCACTAGAAATCCAAAGAGTACAACTGATAATGTCTTACTAAACAGTTTAGACATAAAAAGAAATAAAAAACTACTACATCAACTGCATCAACTAGTCAAATCAATATCCACTATCCATAGCTGAATCCACGTCATATCGTGGGGTCGTCCGCACCGGGAGGATCATGTGGGAAGTAGGCGGCAGTCGGGTCAAAATACTGAAAGGTAACCTCATCAGTGAAACGAGGACCCGAAAAAGCAGGGTGAGGAAGGATGGTGACCGGATGGACTGGATCCTGAGCCAGGCTATAGTGGAGATCAGCAATACTATTTCTCAGCACCTGGGCCTGAGAAATGTGCCTGAACTCTGAGTCCTGATGACGTTGCGTAGAGACCGCAACAAAATCATCGAAGTGCTGGTAGAAAGTCGGATCGAATCCTGGGGCTGGGGCCGGAGCAGGATGAGCATCAGCTGGAGGGACCTCAGCAGCAGCAGCTGGAGGAGGAGCAGCTCCAGGTGGTGCAGGAAATCGACGAGAGCGAGTCAGCTCAACAGGAGGAGAGGAGATGGCACACGTCTCAAGATCAATCTCGAAACGTCGAAATATGGAAGCAAGGTGCATAGGATATACTAGATTCCTACCTGCATTTTTGCAGTTAAGCATCCAGGACATCATAGTTTTGGGAACGGAGAATGGGATGCCAAAGTGGATGTGATATAGAGCAGATAGTTCCAAAAAGGTAACTTCATCGGTAGAGCCTTTCTTCGGAAGAAGAGCAGAAAATATCATACGATGAAGCTCATAAAAGGTTTGGTTCAGATGTTTGGCAAAAATTCTCCGGGGAGGAGGGTTAGGATGACAAATTAATTCCCTAAAAGAAGCCAAAGTGACATCAGCAGGGAACTGAATGTGGTAGATGTCAACTAATGCATCACCAAGATCAGGAATATGAAAGTATTCACTGATATCGGTGGCGCTGAATTCTAATTCTTGCCCAGCAATACAAGAATAGAAATTGCCGTTTGGTTTTACCTGCAGATTGCAGTAAAACATATGGACTGCATTGTCATAAATGCTCTCTTGGACCTCGAAGAAATTGCGGTATCCAAGTTGCTCAAAAATTTGAGCATATTCAAAGAAAGTAGTGAAATTAACGAAAGCTCCAGAGCAAATACGACGACTAGAGAAAGAATCGAACTAGAGATCCGAGAAGTCTTTGTCGGGAAACAAAGTAGCATCGTACTCTTCGGGATCTCTCGGTCGTGCTGGACTAAAGAGACTAGCAGGGTATAGTCAGAGGAAGAGGAAGCACCTTGAGAAGAGGTTCCTCTTTGACGTTTGGGGGCCATGAGAAGATGGAGAAGAAGGAAGATGACCGCCCACTGGAACTCGTCGAACCCTTGCTAAGAAGGAGGAGGAGAGGCTTCTAGTAAGAGAGGAAGGCTTTCCACGTTTTGTTGTGAAGAAAAAGTGGAAGGAAAGTTGGATTATATAGGCACTAGGGCCGACTGTTCGGTTCTGGAAGTTACCACAGCGCCGACCGAACTCGGTCCGAATTCGGTCCGAACTCGGTCAGAGTTCAGGCCGTCTGTGACTGTAATAGCTTAGGTTTTCCTGTCGTTTTCTGGTTTTTCGTGTTTTTACTGTTTAACGATTAAATGATTAAAAAGATATTTTTCGTATAAAATTAATTATTATTTTCTCACTTAAAATTGACAAGTTTAGTATTAAATAAAAATTTTGTATTTCTTACTAAATAAGAAAAATTAGTTTTATATTATATTTTATAAAATTACCAAGTCTTCGTAATAATCTAGCAACGACGAGTTTTTCCCCAATTCAAAAGTTAAAATAATCATTTTCTCTCGTATTAAGTCAATGCACATAATAAACGTGTTTTCTGTGTTTAGTTAATTAAATAACTAAAATTGGACTAGGACACAAATAGAGATTACAACTAGCATCGCTTAGTTGGTTGACCTGACAGCTGATTCTATCTCTCGAATGTAGGAATTCGAGGACAACTCTAAACTTTCCGTCTCGGAGTCGTCCACCTCTCCAGTCATTTTACATTGAGGCAAGTATAGTTTATGTCAATTTACAGTTATTTACTTAATCGTTTTAATGCATGTCTAAACCACGACTCAAACACGAAACTCTCTCCGAGAGTACTGTACTGTAACAATTGGGGACTGGGGAATAGCGTAATGATTATGACCACTACTGTAACAAAACCCAATATCCCTCCTGTAATAAACCTAAGCCGGTCATATGTCATTACCTGTTCAAATCACTGATTTCTACTGTAACAAGCCTGTTTTAAAAACTGTTTAGAACTGCATGATTCTATTTCTTACTTAGATGTTTAATTAGCATGAATTGTACTTTGCTCCCTCCTGACTGGAGATAACATTTTTAGGGGATGATGCTGAGCTGTGTTACAACAGCTATTACGACCCTGAGTTGTACCCGGTCGTGCTGCCAGAGTCCCCGCAGGAGGACGATGGAACTGAGGCTGATAGATAGATTTCCATTCTGCATTGTTTATTTCATTTTCAAAATTCTGTATTTTCCCTTCAGAACAATTTCATTGTATTAAATTTCAGTTTAAATAAAGTTTATTTCCGAAGTTGAAGTTGTGACAAATTATAGTGTTGTTGTATGGTTACCTGCTACAGAACAGCTTACTGTCGCCGTCTCAACAACGGTGCAGGCTGGGCATGATCCGACTAGACCCAAATTATTGGGATCGGGTCGTGACATGTTTTCAAACTAGAAGCAAGAGAGAGAGCTAGAAGACGAGAAGAAACTAGAAAGCGAGGACAGGGGAGAGTTACCTGAGGAGGAGCTACCTGAGGAAGGAGAAGGAGGAGAAGGAGGAGGCTGGAGGAGAGAGATGTTGGCCCATTCCATGGTCACACCCGATTTCGATAATCAACATACACTTTAGTCATACACAAAATATAGAAAATACTGCTGCGGGGGACACGAGAGCGTGGACTCGCTTCTAGTTCATGTGACACCTATTTTGTCAGTTTGGACACGTCGTGTCCCACTGTGTGGACACGAGACTCACAGTATGACACCTATATACTAATACTGGAAGTTTTTTGGGCATATCAACTTTCAATTTGATGTTTTGCTTGGATTCAAATTCTAATTTAGGGTTCGAGCCCTATTTACTGATACTGGGAGTTTTTTGGGCATTTTCAGGGTTTTGAAATGATGAATAAATTGACTAATAATTATTATCGAGCCCTATAAAATTTCAGCTATGTCACGAAGGATGGATACTAATCCTGTGAATAAGTTTTCTCCTAAGTATTCTCGACAGTTGAGTATGATTTAGCTCACTGACATTACTGAAATATGGAATGATTAGTGTAGGGTATGTTGGTCAGGTTTTGGCAGAGTTGGGATATGATAGTATGCATGTTACAATTAACAAGGAATGCTGTTGACACCAAATTTTGTACGACAGGTTACTTGAGTAACCTGGAATGTTTTACCTACTGAAATAAATGGTTTGGGCAAGGGTGTGTATAGGTTTGTCATCAGATGGTATGGGATTTTGCCTGCCAAGTTCTGAACAGCAGTCCAGGCTGCCTGCTTAGTTGAAAGTCTTAATTAGACTTTCTGTTCAGTACCCTTTGACTGAATTAAGTTAACCTGAATACTATATTTTAAATCCTAAATCTAAGTCTTCCTGCTGTTCAATTTATGACAGGTTATCTTGTTAACAGTAAATGCCTTCCTTTTTAATATGTGTGAAACTCAGAGGTAGGATAAATCCAGTACAAATTTGGGACTGTCATATTCAGGCAGTTGGTACCAGTATTTAAGACTAGTTTGATTTGTATAATTTAATGTTAAAGACAGATAGTTAGGTCCTGTATGAGAGACTGGATATCTAGGTAGAAATACACATACAGCCATTCGACTGGCGAGGTAGAATGTCAGGCATTTTGGAAAAATAGTGAGATACAGCAAGTCAGACACTATCCCTACAGCCATTCGACTAACGAGGTAGAAATCTATATACGACATTTGCTATAAGGACTTTGCATTAATCTATGGTACGACATCGTGATCAGGACATAGTCCCTGCAGCCATTCGACTAGCGAGGCAGAAACTATGTAGCCGTAGATAAAGTTGACTGTCCTCCGACCCTCATCCCTCGGCAACGATGATACGACAACCTATCACTATATCTTATATAGTAGTAGATGATGGCTTAGTATTACATTATGTGACTTCATCTTGATTCTGTTATATTCTTCAGATACTAGATACGATAAGAACATATACTACACCATATGTACAGAACATAGATGATTCACACTAATGTATGCTAGAATGAATCTTGGGTTGTGTTCTGAGCCATCCGTTCTCACACTTGGCAAAAAATTAAATTTTTTGTACTTTATCTGCTTTCGAAAATGTACTCAAATTACATGATGGTTCCTTTAGTTAGCTTGCTTATGTTACAATTATATTATTTGTGAATATCGATCTTACCAGATGGCACCCATGACCCGAGGAGCGGTACGTCGTTTATGGGAAACAGTGCATGCTGAGGTGGTTCCTCCTACAGTTAAGGAGGAAGTGGCACCGGTTGCTAGTGAGACCGAGAGTTCTATTCATCCAGCATCGGTAGCTAGTGAGATCGGGAGTTCTATTCATGCAGCACCTGTAATGGACTACATCTCTTATCACGCCAAAGATCCCGCTTTTTCGAGGTGGTTGCGTGATCGTATCACTGAGCGTTTACGTGAGCTGCGTGGTTCTCATTAGCTATTAGTACTTATTTGTATTGGATTATTTTTGTACTAGACTATTTGTATTGGACTACATATATGAATTATTAATGTGTCAATCTCTGGATTGTATTGGACTACGACATGGTGATCAGGACATAGTCCCTGCAGCCATTCGATTGGCGAAGCAAAAACTATGTATCCGTAGATGAAGTTGACTGTCCTACGACCCTCATCCCTCGGCAATGATGATACGACAACCAACCAGAGAGGATACTCTGAGAGATCCATCCGAGTAGGACGTATACTCTGAGAGATCACCTTTACAAGAATAATATCAGTAGTGGGATTGAGTGTTGGAGGAGATATTATCAGAGTATACATCCTACTCAGATGGGTCTGTCACCGTTACTATTTTTTTTGACAGCATGGTGGATGTACTCCGTCAACAGATTCTTGCTCCGAGCCAAAACTTTGCCCCGGAGCTCAAGTGGACATCCTTCGTGTAGAGCTCGAGTGAGAGGTTCCTGACAGCATTGTGGTCTCCTTTGTCAAAGTATCCGTGCTCATCCCACATTGGTTATGGGACGAGCACGGATACTTTGACAAAGGAGACAACCATGCTGTCAGGAACCTCTCACTCGAGCTCTACACGAAGGATGTCCACTTGAGCTCTGGGGCAAAGTTTTGGCTCGGAGCAAGATTCTGTTGACGGAGCACATCCACCATGCTGTCAGAAAAATAGTAACGGTGAGAGACCCATCTGAGTAGGACGTACACACTCAATCCCACTACTGATATCATTCTTATAAATGTGATCTCTCAGAGTATACGTCCTACTTAGATGGATCTCTCAGAGTATCCTCTCCGGTTGGGTTGTGTTCTGAGCCATCCGTTCTCACACTTAAAATATATATGAATTAGAACTGTGTTTTATATTTTCGACGAACCCAGGGATTTGATTCTCTATTTTATATTTTGGTTTCTGTATTTTGGCTCCAGCTCCATTTGCATTAATCTACAGTACGACATGGTGATCAGGACATAGTCCCTGCAGCCATTCGACTGGCGAGGCAGAAACTATGTAGCCATAGATAAAGTTGACTGTCCTCCGACCCTCATCCCTCGGCAATGATGATACGACAACCTATCACTATATCTTATATTGTAGTAGATGATGTTCCTGACAGCATAGTGGTCTCCTTTGTCAAAGTATCCTTTGTCGTTCCAGATGGTATTCTTGAGGATGTTGAATATTTCGCCTTCCTTTAATGACCGTGCTGCCTTTCTCTTCGACCTCGTCGGCCTCACTTCATCTGCCCCCTTCCCTGTCCCTCTCGTTATGTCGCGAACCTCTTCCTCTATGCCATCAAAATCAGAATCCTCGACTCTCTTTCGCTTCTTAGATATTGACCCAGCTTCCAATCTCTCATTTCCCTCCGGGTCCACTCTACTCCCAATCTCTTCCTCTTTTATACACGGATCTATAGAATCAATACCATCTAAGGAAGGCAAAACTGAATCAGCATTGTCTTCCGGATCGTCCTTATCAAGGCATAACGGGCTGCTCAGCGTGCCCAGCTTCTTCAACTTCTCGCTGGCTGCAGAGTCGAAATGGGAACGGGTCCTCTTTGCCGATCCGGAGCTCTGACTCGCACTTGTCGCCTCGCTACCGGTTTTCTCTCCTCCTCTGACGCGGGTCATAAGAAAAGAAATTTCGTACCTCTTCTTCACATAAACATCATTGCCGCCTTGTACTCGAGCCTCCTCGTTTGTGACGCTATCCAACTTCTCGGTGCCTACATTGTCACTCGAATCTCCCCTTCGACTCGTATCGTCCTCTTCTTCGCCTGTCTTTTCGCTCCCTGTCTTGCAATCATCTGCTATCACCGTCGACTCATTCGACTCCTTCTCCGAGTCTTTTTTCTCCTCCTCCTCCTCCACATGTTAGTCTTCTGACACCGTGGTAACATGGTTGTCACATTAAGGGTCTTTGACAAGGTGATATGTTGTGAAAAGATATATCCTTATAGTTCTCCTACGGATGTTGAAGAAAACCTCTGTACTTCCTCCGGGTCATGCCGTCGGCTGTGCTGCTTCCCTCTCCTCTTCCTGCCCACTTCTTCTCCTCCGACTCTACACTTGAGGTGGATATCATATGTGGCTGAGAGAGTCAAATAAGAAGAAGGGAAGTATGAAGGAGCAGTTGGGTCCAGAGCCATGGTGGTGGAGAGGAGAAGGAAGATGCTTGATCAGAACTTGAGGTGGAAAAGTTGTGATGTTGATAGCGTGAGAGAGGAAGAGGGTGAATGGAGGCAGGGAAGTGGCTGCATGCCTTTGGCTCACTCGAGCGGTATTTGTCCTCCGACCCTCATCCTTCGGCAATGATGATATGACAACCTATCACTATATCTTATATAGTAGTAGATGATGTATTAGTATTACATTATGTGAGTTCATCTTGATTCTGTTACATTCTTCAGATACTAGATACGATGAGAACATATACTACACCATATGTACAGAACATAGATGATTCACACTAATGTATGCTAGAATAAATTTTGGGTTGTGTTCTGAGCCATTCGTTCCCATACTTGGCAATTAAGTTGTGGACCATTATGTTTGACATTGTTGTTACAAATTTTCATATATCTGTGTTGATTGATGAGATTGTGTTTCAAACGTGTTCGTGATTGTGTGTATCTGTGTTGTTTGATACTGTGTTCGTGATACACACCGTCATTGTTGTAACAAATGGTGTAGGGGATGCTGCAAATGCTGCATGGGATGCTGTAAATGCTGTATTTTTTCAAGCTTAGCGACGTTCAGCGACTCTTAGCGACGTTCAGCGACGAAGGTAACGTCGCTAAGTAAGTATCACAACGTCGCTAACTGTGATGAATACCGTCGCTGATCGTCACTAAACGTCGATACGTAAGACGTCGCTAGACGTCGCTATATGTCGGTACTATAGCGACGTAACAAAGTCACAGAACATCGCCATTTGGCTCTCAAGCCAGGACAGAACATCGCCATTTGGCTCTCAAGCCAGGTCAGTATCGAAGCATGTCAAGTCGCTCAACGTCACTAGGTTGCGTCGATAGATGATGACGTTTTACGTCGCTGGTAGTCGCTGAATTAGCGACGTGTCCGCGTCGCTGAGTGTCGTCGCAATAGCGACGTATTGCGACGTTTTGTTGTTTAGCGACTAGGTTAATCGCGACTACATGCAAACGTCGCTAAATACATCGCTAATCGATATTAGCGACGTATTTTCCCTATTTAGCGATGTCCTGTGGCGTCGCTGATTTGACAGATTTTAGTAGTGACCGTTGGAGGTGGTTACAAGATTATTGAGCATCAAGTTCGATTTTAATATATCGCAAGATTGCTACAACCGAGTTATGGAGTTGATTATAAAAATATTGCCTGAGGGTGCTAAGTTGCCTAAAGACTTTTACCGGTCTAAGAGATTAGTGAGATCGCTCTGGATGGGATATGAGAAAATCGATGCATGTCGCAACGGGTGCATGTTGTACTACAA
The DNA here is from genome assembly GCA_029216955.1 of Iris pallida. Lineage (NCBI taxonomy): Eukaryota > Viridiplantae > Streptophyta > Magnoliopsida > Asparagales > Iridaceae > Iris > Iris pallida. Next base: position 4,442,944 of record JANAVB010041820.1, on the reverse strand, counting down.
AGATGACAAGGATGAAGATGCCTGCAGATTTTGTGGTGCTGATCGCTACAAGGGCAGTGGTAGAGGAAAGTCTGTTGGTGAAAGGAAGCCTACCGATTCGATACACTACTTGTCGTTGACGCCGCGGTTGCAGCGGTTGTTTATGGTGAAGGAAACTGCAGAGAACATGAGTTGGCATAAGCGAGAACAGACCGAAGGAGTGTTGGATCACCCATCTGATGGAGAAGCATGGAAGCACTTTGATCGAGAGTATCCAGATTTTGCTTCTGATTCGCCTAATGTCAGATTGGGTCTCTGCTCCGACAATTTTACCCTATTCGGACTTTCGGATCCCAGTATTTGTGTTGGCCTATGATCGTCACTCCGTACAATCTACCACCTTAGATGTGCATGAAGACTCCGTATATGTTCCTCACCGTTATTATCCCAGGTTCGAACAATCCGTAAAGAAACATCGATGTGTATTTATAGCTATTGATTGATGAGTTGAATCAGCTGTGGAAAGTAGGTTCCAACACGTACGATGTATCTAGAAAACAAAATTTTTAGATACGGGCAACACTTATGTGGACCATCAACGACTTTTCGGCCTATGGTATGTTATCTAGATGGAGCACGCATGGTCGTCTTTCATGTCCGTATTGCATGGCCGCACTAAGGCTTTCCGTTTGAAACATAGAGGCAAACCATGCTTCTTCGATTGTCATCGTCAATTCCTGTTGAAGGATCATCCATACCGGAGGAACATGAATGCTTTTCATGCTGGCGTTGTGGAGAAGGCTAATCCCCTACCAAGGTGGCCCGGATACACGATATGGAAAGAGGTAAAAGATTTACCAAGAGCTATTGAAAATCCTGCTATAGGCTACAAGTGTGACAGATTTGGTCGCACTCATAACTGGACGAAGAGGAGTATATTCTGGAATCTGCTATATTGGAGCACCATTCTGATTAGACATAACCTTGATGTCACGTATATCGAGAAGAATGTGTTTGACAACATAATTAATACTGTAATGGATGTAAAAGGGAAGCCGAAAGACAATCCAAAGGCTAGATTGGACTTGAAAAAATATGTAGACGTCCTGCATTGCATTTGATAGAGGAAGAGAATGGGAAGTTGAAGCAGCCTAAGGCAATTTTCTCACTGGAGAAGGAGGATAAAGTGAGACTTTGTAGGTGGATTCAAGGTCTAAAATTTCCAGACGGGTATGTTTCGAACTTGAGAAGATTCGTCGACCTCAAGGAGAATAAACTGACAGGTATAAAGAGCTATGATTGTCACGTATTCATGGAGAGGTTAATTCCGATTGCATTTCGGGAATTTTTACCCTAGGTTGTTTGGGATCCATTGACCGAGCTTAGCATATTCTTCAGAGATATTTGTTCTACTAAGTTGCTCGTCGATCGTCTAGAAAAGCAGGAGAACGATATTGCGATAACACTGTACAAGCTCGAGAAGGTATTTCCTCCTGGATTCTTCGATTCCATAGAGCATTTGCTAATTCATTTTTCCTACGAGGCACGTGTTGGTGGGCCCGTCGGTTATCGGTGGATGTACTCGTTTGAGCGTCATTTGAACCACCTAAAGAAGAAGGTAAAAAAGAAGGCTCGGGTCGAGGGTTCTATTTGTGAAGCCTATATTCTCGAGGAGATTACAAACTTCTGCTCGACGTATTTTAAACCTCATGTTGCTACGAATATAACGAGGGCTCTGAGAAACGACGACGGATATCAAGAATCTAATGATGGAATACTGAAAGTATTCAATACGTCTGGAAAGCCTTCGATGAAAATGAAGAAGAGGTATTTGAATGACGAAGAGCTAAGGGCTGCTCAGTTGTATATATTACTCAATTGCGATGAGAATGAAGTAGAGAAGCTAGAGGGATAAGTAATTAATGATAAGTTTATGTCATCTCAATGTAATAGTATAAGCTAATATTATTGTACTAATCGGCGGCTGCTTTGTTATTTTTCAGCACATATAATGATGAGTTGAGGTCGGTTAGACCCTACCTAACAGATGAAGCATTAGAACAAGAAATGAGACATCATTTTCCTTCTTGGTTGAGCGAATATGTAAGCAACACGGCAATTACTGGCCTCTTCTAATGCAACTACGTAATAAATAACTTACTATCTCTTCTTTGGTATTCAGGTCGATCGTCTAATTTCACCAGAGATTGAATTAATTAGAACTCTTGCCAATGGGCCAATTACTTTTGTTAAAATATGGCCAAGTTATTGTGTCAATGGCTTTAGGTTCAAGTCGACAAGTTCTCCTATCAGAGACAGCTTCCTGGATCTTGATTCCACGAAAAACAGTTGTTTGTGTATCAAATCTTTGAACTACAAAGACATCGATCCAGGAAATGATTTCTTTGGCATCTTGTGAGAGATTGTGGAGTTGACATATAATTATGGCAGAAAACTAGCAAAGATCGTATTGTTCAAGTGTGAATGGCTCGATCCGATTAAAAATCAAGGTTGGAAAATTGACAAGCATGGTCTGGTGGATATAAACTACAAGCGTAGATATCAAGGCTACGAACCATTTATTCTATCAACTCAGGCTCAGCTTGTGTACTTCAGAGCTTATCCGAGACGGGGAGTAACGAAGTCTGACTGTTGGGCAGTATGCAAGACTAAAGCTAGAGATACTTTTGATGGTGACGGAAAAACTTATTATGAGGACGAGCTACCTCTTTTAACCAATATTGTTGATGTGGACTCCACGGAAGTTACGCATTACACGACTAATATAGAAGATGTAGAATTATCCGAAGAGGAAGGCGAAGCCGACGAAGGCGAGGATGAGGAGGAGGAGGAAGAGGAAGATGAGGTCGTGGAAGACGAACAAGATGAATATTCTGAAGATGATTGAGAGAGATGTACTTTTATTTTCTTATTATGTAGAGTTGGTTATTATCTAGTTTTGGTTACTATCTAAACTTAGATATTTCTTTTAGAATGTACTATCTGGACGTAGATGTTTCTTGTAGAATGTACTATCTGAACTTAGATGTTTCTTGTAGAATATACTATCTGGACTTAGATGTTTCTTGTAAAATGTATCATCATATGTTGTCTTGGTTATTATCTTTTCTTTGCTGTACTTTCATATTTCTAATGTACTACTATTTGTTGTATCTCATCATATGTTGTTATCAGGTATGACAGGTCGTCACGGATCGTTCCGCATGTCCCGACATGGGGCACGGGGTACTGGCACTGGCAGAGGACAGGGTACTCCTTCGGTACCTCCTACTGGTACCGGCTCTGGATTCTCGTCGCCCAGTACTCCTGTGTATCGGACAGTACCACCGTCTGCCCCGACGCTATGTGGCATATCTCCTGGGACGAGTAGTTCCAGGCCTAAGACTACTCTGTCGTCTAACATTCCTCCTGCTGATACGATGATGGAGACAGATGAGCAGATGGAGAAGGCTGAGCCGACGGCCGACCAGTATCAGGCAGATGATGCATGGGCACCTCCGGAGGAGACGAGCACGGAGATCTGGGCCGACGGTACAAAGTAAGTGTTTTGGTTTATCATTTTTTCTGTGTTTATCATAAATTAACTTTTCTCATGAATATAATATATCTGTATAGATATCGTCCCCCATCGGTACAGAGACTTCTAGGCCACTTATTGAGGACTAATTATGGTGGTCCTTGGATAAACTACTCTGATGCTCCAGACGAGAGGAAGGCCTACTGGTTTGCGCTCTTCAAGGTTAAAATATATTTGCTTTTAACATGAATCATATACTTTTTGCATATTATATATAATTGATAAATATTTGGTTTGTACTCTTCTAGGCTATATCTTTCTATCCACCGCACTGGGCCGAGCTGATCGAGGGGATTTTTCCTGCCGTCGCTGCTAAGCTGATCCGCGATAATCAGATCGTGATCGTGCCAGAAAGCCGATCCAAGGTTGGATCACCCCTAATCAGTGGACTATGATGAAGGCTCGATTCGACGAGCCAAGGTACAAGGAAAAGTCTGAGAAGGCTAAGGCGGCTAGGAAGCAGGGATCAAAGTGGTGCGGTGGGTCGATTCCGATGACGGAACATTTCCGTCATTTGGTATGCCTTTTTATTTCAAAAATATTATTTTAATGCAAGTCCGATAAATTAGTAAAATGTGATATATGTAATTACAGGTAAAGAAGGGTGATGATGCCAATATAGTGACTGTCTTCCTGGCCACAAATCGGAAGGGCGGGAAGCTTATTGACGAGAGGGCGGAGCAGGCCTATGTAAGTATTACAATTCTATTTATTAATTTTAATACTTTGTGTTAGTTTTGATATAACTTAGTAAATATGCATGCAAATATATATTCAAGTAGTTAGTAATAATAAGTACATTAGACATTAGGAGTTATAGAGTATCCATGCTTCTAGGCCAAGTTTCAACGGCTTAAGGAGCGGGTGGTTGCTAGTGCACCTGCTGCGGGAGAGGTCGATATTTCTTCGTAGCCTGCTCCAGCTCCGTCGGAGGACGAGCTGTGGGTGACCGCCGCTGGTGGTCTCCACAGGGGTACGTACTACGGTACGGGATCCTATGGCGCCTTAGTTGCGACACAGTCCTCTAGGGCCTCCTATGCTAGTGTGCATGGCCCACAGCCCTCCCAGGTGTCTGCCCGAGTCCAGTAGATGGTGGAGTCTGTCCGTGACGAGCTGCTACGTCAGATCCAGAAGCAGCACCAGACGGACGATGCTGCGCTCATAGCACGATTGGATACGCTCGATCGTAGCATTAGGGAGCTCAGGGATGTGACTGAGAGGACAGAGCGGGGCGTCACTGATCTTAGAGGGTCGACAGAGCGTAGCGTGACGGATCTGCAGGCATCACAGCTGTCCATGGGTGAGAGGCTGACGTTGATGCAGGAATCGATGATTAATAGCAGTACAAGACTGTTATCTACTATGGATTCCTACCACCAGCGACTAGCAGCGTTGGAGCCTTATTGTCCTCCGGGTGTGCCTTTATCATCGTCGACGCCGCCGGCGTCACTACATCCGACTCCACCGACGTCACTACCTTCTTCATCGGTGACAATTTCACGGGAGGAGTACGAGATGTTCCTATCCTTGAGGCGCGGCGGTGCCCCTCCTCCTCTAGATCTGCAGTAGTCCGAGTTAGGACTATTTTATGAGATGGTAGTATTTTTTCAGTGTTTGTTTATGTTGTTTTAGTATTGGTTGTGGATTATTTGTTTGTGTAGACTTTCATTATTGGTTATGGATTCATGTGGATATTGATTGTATACTTTGGATATTCGTTTACCGACTTTGGATATTTTAGTGTTCGTTGTGTTGGTATCTCATCATATGTTGGTTGTAGACTTTTACTCTTGTTTGCGTCGATACATACGTATATTATGATGTACTGGTGTTGAGTGTTCCACCGAAGGGGTTGACGAACCCAGGAAGAAAATGTGCTTGTGGTTTTTTTGTTATTTATTGAACTGCAGGTAGAAAATATGTTTCTGTGGACATTCTGTAATTTTTTTTTGTAATTTAGTGACGTTTAGCGACTCAGCTAAACGTCGGTACATCACCAGGTATACCGACACTTACCGACGTAAGGTTGCGTCGGTAAACGTCGGTAACGTCGGTAAACGTTGGTAAATGTCCCAGTATTTCCCTCGTCTACAGTGTCGATGAACGTCAGTAAAAACTAGACATACGTCGCTAACTGTTGCAGGATTCACCGACGTTGACCGACGTTTGGGACGTCGCCATATTTCCGACGAGGCGTCGGTGAACGTCGGTAAATTACCGACACTTAATGACATCAGTAAGCATCGGTAAGAGCGACGATTACCGACGTTTTGCCTGTTAGCAACCTGGCTTTCCGCGACCATAGGAAAACGTCGCTAAATACGTCGGTAAATAGTTGTAGCGTCATTTTTTGTCATTTTAGCGACGTTTGATGCCAGTTTCTTGTTGACTCAACCTGAAGCATCGAGCAAGGCAACGGAATCAACTCTAGTCTTCTCAATCAAAAAGACGAGAGGAGAACTACGGAGTGCAGCAACTCGAAGAAAAGTTTCTGTCAATACAACTGGTGGAGAAGAGACGACCCTTCATGAGAAGTAGGAATGAGATCACCCTCTGTCTATCCAAATCATCAATTCCATCTTTTGAAATCCAGTTGTTTTAAAAGATGTCTTTCCTTTATGATAAATACGTATTATCACAGATATTGTCTTTTTAGATATGATATGCTGTCTTTAAGTCCCAAAGGATTTGAAGATCATTTGTAAAAAATAAGTTCACGTCCATATTACCTCTGGATTCTATTTTCTCTATCATCACATCAAATCAGATCAAAAAGAAGAGAAAATTATTCTTTATTCCTTCTTTAAAAACATAGATACATCTTGATGGAAATCCATTACATCTCAGATTTTCATTCGAAATCTAACAAATGAAGGTCTATTACATCTTTGGATCTTCTTGTTGATGCCAGTTCCTTGTTGACTGGACCTGAAACAGCGAGCAAGACAATGGAATCAACTCTGGTCTTCTCTCTTAGAAAGACGAGAGAAGAACCACGGAGTGCAGCAGCTCAAAGAAAAGTTGCTGTCAATACAACTGGTGGAGAAGAGATGACCTTTCATGAGAAGTAGGAATGAGATCACCCTCATGATATGATTTCTAATTTTGTGTCTCTACCGTCCAACTCTCATGTATAAAGGCCCTTCCCTCCATCTTGAGGAACCCCTTTTAAGGATGAAGTGTTCTGAGCTCTCTGATGTGTGTCAAAGTGGTTCAACTTCATAGCATCCAAGATCACCGATGCCAGTTATGGGGATTTTCGTCAGTTGGTCTCCTGCAAGCATCAGAAAGAAGAAGAGAATACAATAAATGTTCTTTTCTTATTGTAACTATTCATATGCAATTGAAGCTGAAACATTTTGTGCGTCTATAGGTGTATATTTCGGGAAAAAATGTCACGTGGTATTCGAAAGTTGATGTTGTCAGAACTGAGAAAGTACGGCATATATCAAGATAGTAACATAACAAAGCTCACATATGCCTAAAATTGGGACGTGTCAACACAGTTACTCGACAAAAGTTCAAATGTGCCAGGATTTATAAAGTTAAACTGTTTTTCATTTCATAATGAAAAGGAGAAACACAGACACTAAAAGGCACTATTGCTATTATGTAAAAATGATGATTTTATGTCACGTTATTTTTTCTTCCCATTATCAGTTTGGCGTATTGCAGCGCTCAACTCCTCTATATTGTGGATCCCCGAGCGATACGTTAGACGGAGGAATTCTTTCCTCTGTTCCAGTGTGCCACGATCTTTGGAAGATGATGGCCCACCTTGGGAACGAGCGAAGACTGCTGGGGTCAGGCTAAAGCAGTTCAGGAAGTTCTCTGCCCTCAGGGACGGGTCGGCTTCTAGCAGATACGCCATTGGCACAGAATTCGACTTCTCTTCAGAAGCCTCGCCATCGACAGTGAGGTTCACCTTCTTCTTCATGCTCTCCTTGGGCTCCATGAGAGTGGTGAGTGAAGATGAAGGATAACAACCTCATACCTATATATATACAGTTAAGGTTGGTCTCTGCCGACTCTTTATCTTCCCAATAAATGGGCACGTATTACTTAACGAGGGAGAAAATGAAATTTTTTTTTGAAAAAAGAGCATCCCATAAATAGGTTCATCGTTGGGAATGAATCGAGTATTTAATACTCTTTTTAGTCAGGTTGTGTGATACTCACATTGCGCCGTACTCAGCATGCGCAGCTATCAGGTTGCACAACAATTATGATTATGCCGCATCTTGCCGCTTAATGCGTCAAAATTGTGCTCAAAATACAACACAGATTTTGAAGCGTCGCGTAACATGGGTCGACAGTAACCAAACCCTAAAAAGGGAGGCACAAGTTATGAGTTGTGCCCCACTCTAAAAAGAGTGGGTGCACAACGTCAGGAGCCGGCCAAACCCTAAATAGGGTGATCGATGATCGGGTCTAATGCTTACCTTCTATGGCTGGGTTAATAGTCTCTCGTCGTGACGAAGGTGGAAGGTACTGACACGTATGTCGCTGCTCTCTGCATTATGAAGCATGAGATACAGGCTCGACGAAGCCCTTTCCTTTCTTAACATCGAATCTCTTGGGTGCCATTAGGGTTTGTCGAAGAAGCTTCTGAATTAGAAAGAAGAAGAAACAAAGTGGTTAAATAAGGAGGTAGGGTTTCGAAAAAATTACGTTAGTGAAATGAAAGGCACAGAGGGTACAGCTATTTATAGCCCAAATAGTTACACAATCCATGCTGAAGAATCGGGCTCGAGTTGACTGGTGCAACACAGATAGTTCACTGGAGCAATCCAAACAAAACTAGCATAATTCAAAGTATTTCAAAACCTTGAAGTATTTTCAAGTTTTGAAAACTTCAAAGGAGGTCTTGTAGAGGCTAAAAATTAAGCTGTGCCACCCATTAAAGTGTTCGATCATCAGATGGCACCAAAAATTATATTGTGCCAAACAATCAAGTTGCACAGCATCAGGTTGCACCAACGCCAGGTTGCGCTAGAGTCAGGTTGTACGAGCGCCATGTGGCACACTTTCTCGAGAAGCTGTAACGGTATCATCATTACATGACAACTAACAACACGGAGATTAAGAAAAATCCATTCAAATCCCGTGCAACGCGGCGCTCGAGAAGATTTTGTCAGCATGTAATTAATGCTAACAGCTGGTTCGTACAAGTCATTGTTTGGCACGAGGATTAATCAGTACAACATAGAAGACCTAGTCAAAGGTGCCAGTCGTTGCGTTGTGCCCATGCGCAGCCAGACAAGTTGGCGCCACTTGATCAACTCTTATTTTAAAATAGGGTGATGTGGTGCACAAGCTACCAACTTTGCAGAGCGTGGCCACTACACTACCCACGACCACATACATCTCAATTAAACGATGCCACGCATCTATAGCAGTTGGTGCAAACCGCTCGCACAGGTTGTTACATTGTGCCCACGGGCAACCTGATAAAGTACGTACAAGGTGATGAAACAGTGTTAAAGACAAAGTGACGTGGCACACAAGCTACCAACTTTGCAGAGTGTGCCCACTGTACTGTCCACGACCATGCGCATCTCAATCAAACGATGCTACGTGTCTAGAATAGCTGGTGCAAACCGCTCGTGCAGGTTGTTACATTGCACCTACGTGCAACCTGATGAAGCACGCGCAAGGTGATCAAACAGTGTTTTGGACCGAGTGACGTGGCGCACAAGCCACTAACTTCACAAAACGTGTCTACTACACTGCTTACGACCACGCACATCTCAATCAAATGATACCATCTTCCACAATAGTTAGTACAATCGTTTACGCAAGTGAACATGAGGCACGCAACCTGAAGTGCGTGCAACCCAGAATAACTGCTAAACAATTATTTCAAGAAATCTATAAATAGAGTTTCAAATCAATCTCAAAGCATAAAGAACTATCATAATCTCTTGCTAAAGTGCTGTTGTATCCTCCAGAGACTTGTGTCTTCAATATCACATCGTCCAAGGGATAAAGTGATCGTCTTGTGATCAGATTCCTATAGTTGTACTTCCCCAGAAATCAATTATAATGTTGTATTCTTTTCTAAGTTTGTAATAAAACTTTTGTTTTTGCAAACATTATTTCCATGACATGTTACATGAGTATTCCTATTGATACCTAATACACAGATTTTTGTTATATTACATGCTAGTGCCTCGTATTTACTTGTATATATGATTGTACTTGGCTTTTTTACTTAGTAGTGTTATACTAGACGCATCGTGGATACGACTCGACAATAACATTAGTTGGGGAGGAAAATCAACAAACATATGAGCTACTTTACAATTTTCCTTTGTAACCTAGATGCTCCGCGAGAGATATAGTTTTGATAAACTTAGATATTTATCTGTAGTAGTGCTCCTATTTTACCAAAGGGGAATTATTTTGATCCTACTTTTAGCTAAAGATCCCATGCGTGCGAACATTTTCCTCAAATGTGCAAATTTATATAATTTAGTTGTGAGTAGTCACTCATGAGTTACTTATTATTCTCTTGATTGATATTTACTATTAATCATATATGGCATGCATGTTATGTATCTTGTTACATACTCTGAGGATCTAGTTTTCTTTCAGGTATATGTTGATCTGCTTTTATGAGATTCTTGGGGACTAATACTTCGAATTTCAGGTATACTTAGGCGTTACCTTCTTCCTTGTTCTTTTGTATTACTTTTTCCTTATAAAGTTCATATTTCATATATAGTATTGTGGCTATATTTAGATGGTTTATATGGATAGTTGTTATGATATGGACAATGTACACATATTCGAGTTGGACTGGAGTCCACTTGATACGTAGTTGGCCAATGCCATGTTGGTGCTTTTGTCTTTGGACTAACATAAAATAGTCTATATCAGCTAAACTACCAAGTGGGTATCTCAATATAATGCTTTGCATGTGTTGAGGTGTGCACATGGGGTGTTATAGAGCACATGTGGGTGCCATGTCGGGGTATTTTCTAAGAAGGAAAAAGGATTAACTTCTCAAGGAAGCATGTTGCTTTTTTGTCGCTAGAACGCATACTAGGACACGGGCTCACGAGCGTAAAATGGCGCGTCATGCATGCACGGGCGCATATGCGGGGGTAGGCGCGAACTAGTGCACGACTTTGCTGATTATGAGATGATCTAGAATATCAAACTCATTTTTTCAGTATTAGTATTTTAGTCCCACATCGGATAGGCGAAGAGGTAAAGTCTCTTTCCTCTCTATAAATAGATCCCCCTAGCCTCTTTTTGGAGACACGTAAAAATATAAAAGGAAAGGGAGCCCGTTAATTCCAGGATCACATTAGAGTCACAAAAAGTTGACTACGAGCATTCCAGAAGTTCTTTGAGAACTACTATGCAAACCTTTTCGATACAAATTTTAACAAACTTAAGAATATTGACGGGCATCACTTCGAACATTTGGATGAAGAAAAGTTTTTTCAAATGGTTGGATGAGTGTTGGGCCAAACTATCCAAGAAGTTTGATGCATAGTACAAGATAGTGCATGGAGATTACAACTTATGCTAGAGAGGATGGAGAGGTTTTCAAGCAGCATCACAAGTCAATTGAGAAGAAGATCAAGGCCTTTTTGCACTTGGGTTTTGTTCAGATTAAGCATATGCGTGTGTGTCAATTCAGATTATGCGCATAAGATCTGTTCAGATTATCCACTTGGGTTTTCTCAAATGATGCACACAGGTTTTATTCAGATCATGCATTTGTGTGTGCATAGATTCTGTTGCACATAGGTATGCTCAGATGAGGAGCATGAGTCTACTAGAATGAGGTGCATGGGACTGCCCAGATGTTGCGCATGGATTGGCGTATATGTTTTTTGCCAGTATGCGCATGGTTTCGACTGTATATGTGCATAAATTCTCCAATAGTGTAATAATCCAACATGAAGACAACCTTATCTTGGTGGGTTTAGTTACGGTTATAGCTTAGAAGGTCATTTGAAGAAGATTTACAGATCCAATTCAAAACCAAATAGCAAGGTAAAGCTAAACTTGGTTATTTAGATTACTTAACTTGGTTGCTATTTTTGCACAAGTTGAGTAATCTAGAGTGGTTGCTGACTTGTTGGAGAACAATAGTGCATCTAACCACGTAAAGAGCTATTCACCAAGATTGAGCCTATTTTCAAAGAATGTCTCGATGGCAAACAAGTCTTAAGTAGAAGAACTAGGGATCATGATCGTAGTTTTGGACTTTCAGAAAGTTGGTGACACTGGTGTACGTGTAGCATGTACCAATTATTTCTGAGGTCCTGATCTTAGGAAGTTTGTTGTTCAATACGGACTTGAAGATGGACATTCATGCTACAAGAGATTGGTTTCTTGGCCATGAACATGCTTTGGAAATATGTTCAATATCAAGAGAATGTTCAGACTTCTGCTGATGATGCAGTTTCTTAATTGTGTTGTGATGAATGGACTAGGACATGAGCTATGTAATAGCAAACTCATGATGTCTAGTCTAAACCTTATCTCTAGATTATGAGGGTAAAGGGGTGGAGGATTATGAATTCTGTGTACGGGACAAAGATTGTCAGGAGGCTGCTTAGATGATTATACTAAAGTATAGATCTTAAGGAGTTTGTACACCCAGAAATATGTGACTTTTCATTAGTTCTCCATAGAAGCTGGATTAAAGTGTATTAATAAATTCATAGATGATTTCTCGATGTACTTATATCGGAAGATGAAGTGTTTGAGAAGTTTAGGAACTTCAGGGGCAAAGCTGAACGTCTAGCCGAATTGAGAACTCAAGTAACTCAGAAGTGGTTCAGACAGAGAGTGTTGTTTCTTGGATTCACATCATTCTGATATGAACATAGAATTGCCTATGAAATGATTGCTCCATATTATCTCCAATCTAATGGGGTTTTAGAGAGGAAGATCAGGACATTGTCAGGGATTATAATATCTATTTTGTCGATCTTCCAATATGCTTCTGGGAATAGATTGAGCTTGCGACTATATTTATTTCCAAGTAACGTACCATTCGTCACATCTATCGTTGCTTCTCATAAAAACTGGTTCAAGATTAAACCTGGCTTGAATATCATTCAAGTGTGGGGATGTCTAGTGTACGTCAAACTTTTGGATATCAAGATTCAGAAGCCAAGAATGAGGACCAAGATGACAATTTCTAGAATTTGTTATTGAAAGCTATGCTTGGAGTTTGCCTGATATTGTATCATATCACTGAATGTCTCACGTCATAGAATTCTTTGTAGACAAGTTTTCTTGGGTCAAAGCATCATTCTCGTGGATGTTCCGGAGAATGTCGTTAGCTCTAAAGAAGCTAAAATTTTGAAAGAAGCGATAGTCCAAAAGGTGGTTGTCATTGATAATGACAACACTTGAACCAGTATTCGCGAAGGGCTACAACCAAATCAAAATATTCCCCGACGATGAAAAGCACAGTTCATTCCGAACGCTAAAAGGAATCTACTGTACAGTAATTCCTTTCGGTTTGAAGAACACTGGGGCGACATATCAATAGGCTATGAGCACTATATTCCGCGAACACATCCGAAAAATGGTTGAATGTTATGTTGATAACATTGTTGTCAAAAGCCGAAAAAGGCTAACCATTTGGAAGACCTGAAGACTGTTTTCGACTTGATACGGGTACATCAGCTAAAGATGAACCCAACCAAGTCTTTCCTAGGGAATTCCAATGGCAAGTTCCTGGGCTTCATCGTTACAGCTAAGGGTATTAACATTGACCCTTAAAAGACCAAGGCCATCCTGAATATGGCTCCCCGATAAGCCTTCGTGAGCTTCGGGGCCTACAAGGACTCTTGGCATACATCCAAAGATTCATAGCAAATCTTTCTGGGTGATGCAAACCCTTCACTAAACTAATGGAGTGGGGAGTTTCTTATGTCTCGACCAAGGAATGCCAATAAACGTTAGACGACATCAAAAATATCTCACCAGCCCCCAGTCATGGTAACCCAGGTCGTAGGGAATGCCTTTTTTACTATATGTCCGAGCTATGGACCATTCTCTCGGTGCCTTACTAGCCCAAAAAAGTAATGAAGGCCACGAGCAAGCAATCTACTATTTGAGCAGGACCATGATTGGTGCCGAACTTCGGTATAATTCTATTGATAAATAGTGTCTTGCTCTAGTCTTTGTTGTCCAAAAGATGCGTCACTATATAGCTGGACAAACAATCCATATTATCTCTAGGGTCAACTCCTTCAGAGTCCTCATGACCAAGCCTGGAGCACTAAACTCGCGGTTAGCCACATGGGCAATCCTGCTATCCCCCTATGACATGTGTTCGTCCCACATAAGGCGGTTAAGGTCAAGCATTGGATGATTTCTTGGCAGAAAATCATGTTCTGGAAACATAAAAACTCTATGATGGGATTCCAGACGAGGTCTTCGAGTGCAATGTGGTTACGGAAGATCCTGTTCGGCGAATGTTCTTTAATGGTACTTCAAGAACAGGGCCCAAAGACTTGATCATTGTGGGAGTAGGAGTGGTCCTGGTCACTTCTGAAGGCCTAATCATTCATCGTGCATATTCTCTCATGGAAACATGCACCAAGAAGGTCATCGAGTATAATACCCTTATCATCGGACTCCAGCTCGCTAAGCAGTTGGGAGTCGACTACCTAGAGGCTTATGGTGACTCAAAGTTGATAATAAATGAGGTCAGAGGCTAATACGAGGTCCGGCATAAGGATCTGGTCCCTTATCATCAAGCGGCAATCGATATCATCTCTATCTTTACAAGGTTTTTTTTATAGAACATGTACCTCGATTGTAGAATATGGAAGCTGATACCCTTCCTGGTCTCGCTGCTTCTTTATCAGCTCCTATCGGGATCCTGTACTCCGTCACTGTGATGAGTCGAGAATTGGTTTGCCCAAAGAATAACCTATACACGTGTCTGAGCTACTCTGTATAGACAGACACTATTGTTGACATTAGAGACTAGCGATTCCCGTTCATAGACTACGCGGTCTATGGGATTCTACTCGAGGACTCGAAAAAACCCACTTCTATTAAGAGACGCTCGCTCCAGTTCTACTATGACGCAGCTACTAAAATACTATATCATCGTTCATATGACGGACTCCTCCTTCGTTGTTTAACTGATGTTGAAGCCAAAAAAGCACTCCAGTAAGCGCATGATGGCACTTACGGAGCTCATCAACCCGGTCCTAAGTTGCAGGAGCGATTACGATGTATGGGCTACTATTGTCCTACTATGATGGCAGATGCTGTTGATTATGCTAAGAAATGCCGAGTGTGTCAACTTCATGCTGACTTCATTCATCAACCTTCCAAATTCCTGCACCCCACGGCTGCGGCTTGACCATTCGAAGCATAGGAAATGGATATTGTTGGACCAATTAGTCCATCCTCTAAAGGACATCGGTTCATCCTCGTCATTACTAACTACTTTTCTAAGTGCGTGGAGGCGATACCGTTGGCAGAGATGAAAACCTCGAACGTGATCAGTTTCGTTAAGCACCATGTTATCTACCGCTTCGAAGTTCTCCGAAGAATTATTCACGACAATGGCCCCCATTTTGTGAGGCATACCTTCCATCGGTTTTGTGATAAAAACCGAATACATAATATAGCCTCGACAGCCTACAATCTAGCGGTGAATGGGCTAGCAGAAGTATTTAACAAAATAATCGTTAAGCTACTCAAGAAGGTCATATCATCTAATAAATATGACTGGAATGAAACGCTAGGCGAATGTCTATGGGCTTACCGTACAACTGATCGGACACCCACAGGCCACACGCCATTCTCTCTTGTCTACGGGAGCGAAGCGGTACTCCCTTTGGAGATATAGATTCCATGTCTACGGATATCCATCACCAACCGGTTGACAGATGAAGATAACCAACGTCGTTGGCTACAAGAGTTGGAAGCGTTGGATGAAAAACGTCTACTAGCTCAGCAGCGTATCGAGCTATATCAAGATCGAGTTTTCGGAGCCTTCAACAAAAAGGTTAAGGAAAGGACGTTTCAAGTTGGCGACCTCGTGTTATCAGTTCGAAGTCCAATGGTAATGACTCATAAATCGGCCGATAAGTTTGAACCCAAGTGGGAGGGCCCCTTTGTCATAGAAACGGTATACTCCAACGGTGCTTACCAACTCGCTAAGCCTAATAGAGATCTGCTAAGGATGCCGATTAATGGCAAATTTCTAAAGAAATACTGTCTAGTTTTGGCGTGTATGTCTAATAAAATCCTCAGAAAGCGATCATTTCCATATTACATCTGAATCACTCTCCACAATTATATTTTGCTATGTTTGTTTAAACCTCTGAATGAGATGTTATGTTTCACCATATCCACAACCTTTGAGTGAACGTTCTTATGTAGCCACCCCTACTTCGCTATGAACCCTACATAAAGACATCCACGTTCATATTACCTCTGAGCAATTTTTATACCCACAGAGTCGTGTCCTTCCATGTTCATATAACCTCTGAGAAGGTTGACCCTATCACTAAGATAAATGTTTTCCATGTCCATATTACCTTTGAGTAAACATCTCCACAAAAATATCCCCATCGGAGTTATCTCCACTCTATCATGTTGTAACTACCTCTGATAGAATTCCTACTACCACAAAGTTTGCAGCAAATAAATACATAAGAAGGAAATAAGGACATTTATTTCTTTCATGCTCAAGGAAAGGAAAAAGTTAGACTACAGCAAAATAAAAATCCCCTCTATAAGACGGCACGAAACGACAAAATAAGAAGTCAAAAAATTGACCAAGATGGTCGGCGCGAAAGGTCACTAATTCAACTCTTCAGGAAGGCAATACTTGGTTCGATAGATTCTTTAGGCCGACATTATGCTTCTTGACGCCTCGCTACCTCTTCTTCAAATTGAGACACGTTCCGCCAAGCATCCTCCAGTATTTCCCGCCGTGAGCTGACATTTCCAGCAGCTTGGACCAAGGCCTCAGACTATGATGAAGGGACATCTGTTCGTTCTGTGCCTTCTCTAGTTCATCCTCCATGATCACCAATTTTTCTTCCAGAAGCTGGACCTGCTCGCAGTAGTTTTCACACTGCTCTACCAAGATTTTTTGGAGACAGGTTTTGACTTACTTGGCAGTGTCCAGCTCCGCCACTCTAACCTCCACCTTAGCTGCCTCACGTGCAAGGGTTTCCCGACTAGATTAGCATTGGGATATCCCGCTGGTCAGCTTTTCCAGCTCCTCGTCCACCAAGGGCGAGAGATCACGTTCGAGGCCTTGAAGCTCCGTGAGATTAGCCTCCAACTCCACCATCGAATCCTCTGGAGCATCAACTGTTGCCTCATATCTGAGATGGTCTCGTAGCACCGAAAGGTAGAGTGCCAACGAAGATCGGGACGGCATATAAGTTCGACCATGCTCCAAGATATTGGTAATGCCTCATCTGAAAGCAGTATAAATGGTCCCGATGATCAGTCCGGCATATAATCATTGTCAGCCATGGTCATCGGAGTCATCGGAGGTGCCACTTTAGGAGGTCTAAGCAGAAGATGGGCAGGAACCAGAGTAGCCACAACCGCTATGAAAACAGGAGCTGTTACGGCAGAAGATTTAGCCACAGCTATTACAGAACTGGCAGATGGCACGACCGAAAAAACAACCATGCTAGGTACAAAAATAGAGGTTGTTACAGGAACAACCACATTAGTCCCGGGCACGACATAGTCAAGCTCCGGTGTCACCACTTCAGGGGTAACCCCGTGGGTGGTTCCCCAAGAAATGTACCCTGGGTCGGGACCCTCCAAGATCGAGGACACCTTCTCCATTGTATTCGTCTCTAGTTCCTCGGCAGGCAAAGGCTGATCCGATGACACGGCGGCAAACTTTTCTATATTGACCGAGTCAAACGGTACTTCTTTGGCCGACTCGTGGGCTTGATCCCCGACAGCTCCCTCGGCCGCCTCATCGGCCATTTTATTTTCCTGGCCTTTCACCAGTATCTCTTCACCCACCTTACCAGCCTGATCTTCAATGGTCTTCCCGGCCGCTTCATCAGTATGGGGAGGAGGTCTGTAAAGGTATCCTGGGCCACACTTCCAATATCCTCGACGGTCTTATCTATCCCAAAGGTGGGCTCCTTGGCTTTATCTTCGGACACTGCTAGATTCGCCCTGGGCATCACGACGGTCACATTTGCCATCACCCCCACAGGCGCCTCTTTTTGACACGCCTCTAACAAATCTGAGAAATCTCAATGCTCGCAATAGAAAGTGGCGATTGGAGCAAGCGAAAGCACCCTTCCGGCTCAACGACCTTAACAACATCGGTCAATATAATCTCTTCTGGGGCAATGGCCTTCTCAGCCTCCTTAGTCGCGGGCACCTCATGTAGCTCCCCTTCCCGGAAATTGTAAAATATTTTTATTATTAATTTATTTAATTTAAATGGTAATTTTTAGATTTATAAATAATTAATTATTGGCTTATTGAATTTTATTATTATTATTATTATTATTTTATTGAGGTTATATAATATTAATATTATTATTGTGGTTATTAAATATAAATTATTTATTATTAATAGTTATTATCATTTTATTCTTTATCAAAAGATATAGGTGTATATATAAATGTATGATATATATGGGTGGATGTATAGATAAATATATGAGAGTGATTATATAAATGAATATTAAATAGGTGTATGTGTATTAATATATAAATATATATTAAATATGGGTGTATGATTATCTAAATAGAAATATACATTTATTAATGAGTATATATATAATATATAATTATGTGTGTATGAATATAAGAATATAAAATATATATGGGAATATATATAAATATATATATATATATATATATATAAGCGTATATGGTATGTATATATTAATATACATATATATGGGTATGATAGTGTGTATATATATAGGTATATATATATATATATATATATATATATATATATATATATATATATATATATATATATATATGTGTGTGTGTGTGTGTGTGTGTGTGTGTGTGTGTGTATATAATACATGTGAATGTATGTGGGCTTGTATATATAAATATATATAAATATAGGTGTGTATTTGTATATATATAAATAAATGTGTATATGTGCATATATATTAATATATATATTAGTATGTATATACATATATGTATATATGTATAATTATATATGTGAATTATTTCGAATTAGAAAAAGAAAAAGAAAAAGAAATGGAAAGAATTAACTAAGCAGCAGCAATGCTCAACCAAACAGAGCCCGACCACAGGCCAGCAACCCTGTGCCTAACCAAGCCCAGGCTCTATTTCCCCACACAAGTAGCTGGGCCCAGCCGAGCCTTGCTGCAATATATACAACTGTATATATATGCAGAGATGATCGAAAGAACAGAGAAGAATCGACAAAACCTAAAAACCCTAGCTCCACGACCACACCACACCTCTCCAGTATCCTGGGCGGTCACCTCGATGCCGGAGCGCCACCGTGCGACCGCCGGACGGCGGCCAGGGACACCGCGCGCGCCCAGGCGCAGGCAGGCTACGGCAGGACGCGAACACCACTTTACGGATGGATTTCTCCACCTCCATTAGATCAATCTATGATCTAATTCCTCAGGTACATCCCCAACCTATTCGTCTTTGAACCCTAATAATTAGTTTGATTTATATCAGCGGAGATTTCGAGATAAATAGGCTCGAAATTAACGAAAAATCGGACCCGAAACAGGACAAGGGAAAGTCCAGGTACCCGTGTTTAGGAACAGTTTCCCATCAACCTAGTAGAAATTTTAGGAAACTATTTGAACACAGTTGTAGTCAACATGTAGGGATCCATGACCCAATTCGCAGAAGTCGATTTTATTGACTACGCGTCGAGAAATCGGATCCCGAACATTGACAAAAACCTGTTTTAAAATCAATAAAATTGTCTGATACCACGTGCGTCCTGCCGTTCCGAGCGACGTGGTCACGAAACGAAAGCATCAAAAGTTGCGTAACAGCTTCGTGGATGTGCGGGCTTTGACGGAATTCAAATTGGTCGTGTGTGCGCGACGAATTTGATGCATATCCGTCAAAATTCACCGTATCGGCCTTTGTGTAAGTTTCTCAATTACTTCGTGCACGCTCGTCAGATCGAGACAAAACTTGCACCAACAGGACCGTATCATTTTTTTGGTCCTGTATGCCAAGTTTGGTCCGATTCTGAGACAGTTGATAAAATCGTCGTTTTGCGGGCCCCACGGTCCCACTCAACGGATGATTTTGTGCACGGCCCGTCGGAATCCAACTTTGGATATACGGTTGGGTTCGTATCAGAAAACAGGATCCGTAGACATGTAGTTTGACGACTTTAGAGACCTTGGACTCTGGCACGCTTTTCGGTACAAAGCGGGTCCAACGACGGATATCGTTTTTGTCCGAAATTACCGTTTTGCCCCTGTGTCCAGAATTGGACTTAAAGACAGGCAATCCTAGCTAATTTGACTATTCTGAGAATGTTGGTACTATTTATTTCAGCATCTGGAGACTTCTGCATGTGTTGACTGATTGTGGCTCATTGAGTGGTATAGTATTATTGTTTTCTCCAGCTAAGGATCTCAGGCAAGTGCACTTTCTGATTGCTTTCGATTCATAGTAGTTTTCCTCATTTCATGTCTATACATATATCTTGCTGCTTGTTGACACGCTCGTAACACGGAGTAGTCGGGAGGGGAAATATCTTAGTAGACATGTGGACTACCCAGAACTATCCCCGTATCTTTCGTGAATGCTAGCAGCTGCACACGACACGTGCAGTGAGCCTTATTTACCCCCTAGCCGTTCATATGTCGAAACAGATATTTCACACCACCTAGATAGATGTCTTTTATTAGTTTTTCCTTGTTTTCTTCTCTACCGTGCCATGTCATCAGTTCTTTCCAGTTTTTATATCTTATATGTTATTTCATGTCTTGTTAATTCTATTGTGTTTTTGCATTGTCGTCGGTTTGTGTACTTGTTCCATTCTTGACTGGAAACCAACATTTTTCAGATTTTATCTGCGATCACTTTTAGCACTGGGGGGGGGCATGGGTATGCTGATGTCAACCTAGAAATAGATAGCAGATGTATCATTTCCATTAATTGTAAAACTTTATATTTTTCTTAAATATAAATGTTGTAATAAATCTAGAAATGTGAATGAGCAATAATATTTATTTTGAGCATTTGTTTCTTGCGGGCTTGACAGCGTTCTACGCCGACTCTACGGCGTAGGCTGGCTTGGACACGTCTCGTATCCGAAAAGTGGGTGCGGGTCGTGACAAGTTTTATAGTAGCCCATACAGGCCATTTTCGCAAAAGATTGTGAACTAGTGATGGTACGTTAGTCATACTATTGCGAGCCTGCGCTCAGGAAATGCTCATTCACAATTAGGATTGAAATGATTTAGGAGGATAACTAGGACCTGGGTCCCTATTATTTTGACTAATTGGGTAGTTAACATTGCCTGATAAGTCATGCCACTTAGATTCAGAATTGTTAAATTTAGGTAGCTTGTCAGATCTTTACAGAAACACTATTACTCTGATATGACGACTTGATCCAATGTCGGTATACTATTCGCTTGGTATGTTAGACTTGCATAGAATTAAGGCATTAATTTTGATAAACTGTTCAATTTTCTTATTTAGATATAAACCTCATATCATAAATTAGAATTGCCTATTTAAATTCTGTTTTGCTGTAAGGAACCGATTTAATTAATGATTTTTTTATTTGTATAAAACCCCGAGTTAGATTTGATTTAAAGTTTTCCTCCAGCCATCTGAAATATATATGAGATAAATGTTAGGATGTTCTTATTTTTCTGTCTTCCATTATTTTGTCCCTGGTCAACCTTTTTACTTTAAGGATTGAGACTCATAGGTAGATGTTTACGCTCTATCATAATCAACTAGCTTGAAACTCTAGCAGCTCCTTGAAGTCCTTAGTTAGAGTAAAAACGACTGCGATGGTTAGACAGCAGCACACTGTTGTCAAATATCTGAGAGTGGAGAAGGTGGGTCACTGCCGCCAGTAGCGCACTGATGAGGCACAGCCCATAGAAAAGAAATCATTCCGAAGAATCATAGTCTATGGAACATTGCTAAAACTATACCTTCGTTGACCTCTTTAGACCTTGTGTCAATATATGGTAGAGTATCAGATAGCATATCATATCTGAATCACAGAACCAAGGATTTACCTATAATATAGAATTTAGAGTTCCACAACCCATTAGTCGACCAAGGCCTTAGGGATAGGAAGAATCGTAGGAAGACCGTATAAGCAAACACCAGGTAAGGATTTGATTCTCTCAAAACTCGAATTACTTACCCCTCCTTCCAAAAATCCCGCATGCTTAAATTTTGACTATCTTGACCAACGCTGCTATTACAGCCTAGTTTTACAAGCTTACTCTTTTATCGAGCTTGATTCGAGACATATGTTTAATGGGGACGCCCGCTAACATATTATCTAATCAGAGTCGGTGTATTACGGTCTGATCAACCTTAGTACTTTTGGTTCGCTCTTCATCTAATATCCTACGTGGATTGAGATGTATGTCTCTAGGATCTCATCCGCGACTGCTTTGACAATTCCTCTTAAACTATACGTTCGCCTTTGAATCACGTAATTGTATTCAGTGCCATCTCTCTTGAACTCTTTTTTTGTCTTTCACTGATTAGAAAGACGAAACTCATAATTGGTAGATAGATACGGAGTACCATATGGCTATGATAGCTGTATACACAAGTGTGGCTATCATCAACCTGCCCATACCACTAAAACCCTTATGACCATAGTCTGGCAGGATTGACACAAATAGGAATTCGCGACTCAGTTGTTAGAAATCTTTTCATATGATGCGCCTTAGAGTTGGATTACCCCGTCGACAACTCATGTCTACTGTGGACGAGTAGGTCATTCTATTTTATCGACCATGTGTCATTGCACACGCACTCGTTTTCTATTTATTGAGGAACGACGCTTGACTTGACTTATATCTACTGTGTCTCGTACGTCGTGCCTTATTCTCTATTAAGCAGAGTCGAGGAATAATATACGGACCTTGAAATCCTTCTAACCCCATGATTCCTAAAACCATATCCTAACTTCTAAGGTAAGTAGACTGTAAGCCCTAAAATTTTGGAATTATGAAGATTACTGATTGATCGGAATAATTCCCATTAGGATGATAATTAGTGCCCTATGGACTCCCACTTTTCATTTAGACCATTTTGTGTCCCCGGCCATGTCATTAATATTCGGAGCACGAGACCAGCTGTCACCTGCCGACAAACTTCATATGCAGACCTAGACGAGTCCACCTTCATCTAGGCATATTCCCACTCAAACACGTTCCCTTATACTCTATTTTTGTGGTACGACTTTCAGGTCAAAAAGGACTGCTATAACTCTTACCATAGTACCTACCCGGTATACTTTTCGACTTCCATTAGAGCCTCAACCTTGACTCAATTCATTCGACCCAATATGTGTTGGTGATCTACTCGAAGCCCACTATGCGCATGCCACTAGTATGCCACTCGATAGAGGTCTCTTTTGCTACTTAAACACAAAAGTCACTGAAGGCACATTTTGAGCTTTAGGAACCTAGCTAACCAACCTGGTTGGCAACTAGCTCAACCCTTGGTGGAATCCTATTCTAGGCTACCATAATCAAGTAGGAATAGTTTTATCATTGGTATCTTGTCTAGTCCATACAGATTGAAACCCAATGTTCTTCCAACCAACGACTGATGTCCAAATATAGAACCCATTAAGACCACAATCTTGATTTCTTAAATTTCGTTCCATTATGGAACCTTGTTTAAATTAGAATTTCGAGAGCGAGACTTCTATATTGCACTAATGACAAGCCTCTAAGAAACGAAAAGTTTTTCGATTTAGCGAGTGACTGGACTAGAGTAGCCCAATCTAGCAAATAAGTCAATGGTTCATAAACTCTCTTTTATCTGCATTATTGGATCCTCTCCACTGCTCTTGAAACCTCACAGTTGCTGCCGATTATTCTGCCTTACCTTCCTGTCCTCCCTACTTCGGGGCGACGAATAGTCATGCTTAATAGAGTTTATCAATATTTCTTAGCTACTTGTGTAAATTTGTTGCTTGTTAAATTTTGGGTTGCTGATAGATAGGAGAGGGTTGTAGATGCCTTATGCTATAGATATCCGTCGGTAGTTACTTTTTGCAATTAGCTGGAGGGTTACAATGTTTGACGTCAGGTGTTTGAAGTAGGTAGTGTAACCAAAGGTGGGTAGAAGCCCTCGAGATTTCGTAAATACCAAATGACTAGAAAAGGATATAGACGAGGTGTGAAGTTGAGGTTAAGGCAGACTTCTTTTAGAATTTTACAGAATGACTACGAATTAGAATTTCGAGGACGAAATTATTTTAAGGTGGGTAGATTTGTAGCTCCCCTTCCCAGAAATTGTAAATATTTTTATTATTGATTCATTTAATTTAAATGGTGATTTTCAGATTTTATAAAGAATTAATTATTGGCTTATTGAATTTTGTTATTATTATTATTTTATTGAGGTATATAATATTAATATTATTATTGTGGTTATTAAATATAAATTATTTATTATTAATAGTTATCATCATTTTATTCTTTATCAAAAGATATAGGTGTATATATAATGTATGATATATATGGGTGGATGTATAGATAATATATGAGAGTGATTATATAAATGAATATTAAATAGGTGTATGTGTATTAATATATAAATATATAAAATGGGTGTATTATTATGTAAATAGAAATACATTTATTAATGTATATATATATATAATTATGTGTGTATGAATATAAGAATATAAAATATATATGGGAATATATAAATATATATATAAGCGTATATGGTATGTATATATAATATACATATACATATATGGGTATGATAGTGTATATATATAGGTATAAATAATATATGTGTATATAATACTGTGAATGTATGTGGGCTTGTATATATAAATATATATAAATATAGGTGTGTATTTGTATATATAATAAATATGTATATGTGCTATATATTAATATATATAGTATGTATACATATATGTATATATGTATAATTATATATGTGAATTATTTCGAATTAGAAAAAAAAAAAGAAATGGAAAAAAAATTACTAAGCAGCAGCAATGCTCAACCAAACAGAGCCCGACCACAGGCCAGCAACCCTGTGCCTAACCGAGCCCAGGCTCTATTTCCCCACGCAAGTAGCTGGGCCCAGCCGAGCCTTGCTGCCATATATACAACCGTATATATATGCGGAGATGATCGAAAGAACAGAGAAGAATCGACAAAATCTAAAAACCCTAGCTCCACGACCACACCATACCTCCCCAGTATCCTGGGCGGTCACCCCGATGCCGGAGCACCGCCGTGGGACCGCCGGACGGCGGCCAGGGACACCGTGCGCCCCCAGGCGCAGGCAGGCTACGGCAGGACGCGAACACCACTTTGCGGATGGATTTCTCTGCCTCCATTAGATCAATATATGCTAATTCCTCAGGTACATCCCCAACCTATCCATCTTTGAACCCTAATAATTAGTTTGATTTATATCAGCGGAGATTTCGAGATAAATAGGCTCAAAATCAACAAAAAATCGGACCCGAAACAGGACAAGGGAAAGTCCCAGGTACCGTGTTTAGGAACAGCTTCCCATCAACCTATTAGAACTTTTAGAAAACTATTTGAACATAGTTGTAGACAACATGTAGGGCCCCATGACCCAATTCGCAGAAGTCGATTTTATTGACTACGCACCGAGAAATCGGATCCCGAACATTGACAAAAACTGTTTTAAAATCAATAAAATTGTCCGATACCACGTACGTCCCGCCATTCCGAGCGACGTGGTCGCGAACCGAAAGCATCAAAAGTTGCGTAACAGCTTCGTGGATGTGTGGGCTTTGACGGAATTCAAATTGGTCGTGTGTGCGCGACGAATGTGATACGTATCCGTCGAAATTCACCGTATCGGCCTCTGTGCAAGTTTCTCAATTACTTCGTGCACGCTCTTCAGATCGAGACGAAACTTGCACCAACAGGACCGTATCATTTTTCTGGTCCTGTATGCCAAGTTTGGTCCGATTCTGAGACAGTCGATAAAATCTTCGTTTTGCGGGCCCCAAGATCCCACTCAACGGGTGATTTTGTGCACGGTCCGTCGGAATCTAACTTGGACATACGGTTGGGTTCGTATCGGAAAACCAGATCCGTAGACATGTAGTTTGACGACTTTAGAGACCTTGGACTCTGGCACACGTTTCGGTGCAAAGCGGGTCCAACGACGGATATCATTTTTGCCCGAAATTATCGTTTTGCCCCTGTGTCCAGAATTGGACTTAAGGACAGGCAATCCTAGCTAATTTGACTATCCTGAGAACGTTGGTACTATTTATTTTAGCATCTGGAAACTTCTGCATGTGTTGACTGATTGTGGCTCATTGAGTGGTATAGTATTATTGGTTTCTCCAGCTAAGGACCTCAGACAAGTGCACTTTCTGATTGCTTTCGATACATAGTAGTTTTCTCATTTCATGTATATACATATATCTTGCTGCTTGTTGAGACGCTCGTCACACAAAGTAGTCGGAGAGGAAATATCTTAGTAGACATGTGGACTACCCAGAACTATCCCCGTGTCTTTCGTGAATGCTAGCAGCTGTACACGACACGTGCAGTGAGCCATATTTACCCCTAGCCGTTCAATGTCGAAACAGATATTTCACACCACCTAGATAGATATCTTTATTAGTTTTTTCTTGTTTTCTTCTCTACCGTGCCATGTCATCAGTTCTTTCCAGTTTTTATATCTTATATGTTATTTTCATGTCTTGTTAATTCTATTGTGTTTTCGCATTATCGTCGGTTTGTATGGTTGTTCCATTCCTGACTGGAAACCAACATTTTTCAAGTTTTAGCCGCGATCACTCTCAGCACTGGGGAGGCATGGGTATGCTGATGTCAACCTAGAAATAGATAGCAGATGTATCATTTCCATTAATTGTAAAACTTTGTATTTTTCTTAAATATAAATATTGTAATAAATCTAGAAATGTGAATAAGCAATAATGTTTATTTTGAGCATTTGTTTCTTACGGGCTTGACAGCGTTCTACCGTCGACTCTGCGGCGTAGGCTGGCTTGGACACGTCTCGTATCCGAAAAGCGGGTGCGGGTCGTGACACCTCAACTGTCGAAGGTCCCTCGGCTAGAGCAATTTTTTTGACCCTCACCAAAGGAGGGCCTTCCGACGGTATAATAGTCTCAACCCTAACCGACGGGCGAGGTGGCACGCGAGGGGGCACCCTAGTAGTAGGTGTCAGGGGAAGATCTTTGAGGACT
Organism: Iris pallida; assembly: GCA_029216955.1. Taxonomy (NCBI): domain Eukaryota; kingdom Viridiplantae; phylum Streptophyta; class Magnoliopsida; order Asparagales; family Iridaceae; genus Iris; species Iris pallida. The sequence goes on along the minus strand of JANAVB010041820.1, from coordinate 4,415,939 downwards.
TCAAACACAGAATCTGTCATGTCTTTCTTTGACCGTTGTTATTTCTTCTTTACAAGCTGCACAAGCCAAATAGAATAAACAAAAATCATAAAGTTGATGAAAATAATAAGAGAGTATATTTGATATCTGATTAGAGGACTCAGCAGCTTGATCTTTCTTCTGCTCCGCATGTGGTGAAGACGGTAGCTCTGATGCGATTTACTTATGCGCAACCCGCTTAACCCTCTTGGAGGGTGGAGAGCTCACCTCTGGAGAGGCTCAACGCTTCCAAGGCGGGACTACGGGAGCCTCCTCCTTTTTTTCTTCATGGGAGGCACTTGTCCCTCCTGATACCTTGCCCCTAATGGCACAAAATCTCGAAGGCGCTTAAGGATGGCCTGTGAAGCGTCCATCTTGGTCCTGACAATGAAGCTCTGCTCTCGATTGTATCTCGGAGAAAGTTATGAGCCGAGTAGTAAAACTTCACGGCAAAGTACAAGATGTATGTCTTGGGACAAATCATAGGTACTGTGAAGCTCACCCCGGTGCACCTGGCATTGTAGTAATGCCATACGCACATGCCATCCAACAGAGTTCCTTCATAACTCAAGTCGGTGCTTGGGTTATCCATCATCAGCTGGCTGTAGCCGAATTGATGCACAAATCGACTCGGCAAATAAGTTTCCAATAACACATAATTCTGATTCATGTACAATTGCGACGACCTGATGGATTGAAGCCAATAGAAGGCTCCAGGCTTCAGAATACTCGTTTGGTTGTCCTCGTCCACCAGTATGTCTCTCGCGTGAAAGCCTGAGTAGGTCGGTGGATCTTTAAAAAAAGTCGTAGCCAGCCAAATTTTCCAGAACCCATCTACAAATGGGGACACCATAATGACCCACTTCTTCTGACGGTAGATACGGATGGAGGCATCGCCGTTCATATGACCATCTTCTGGATTAGGGTCCATTAACCCTGGTGGTGTAGCACCAACCAAGCCATCAAGTAACGGTAGGGAGTTCCACTCAGGGAAACTCGCCTTCCTTCCCGTCGTGTATAATTCCTCTTCGAAAGCTCTCGCAAGCCTCGTAGAGTGTTGTAGACCATGGCAGGAAGAAGAGCCAGCTTATGGCCAAATTCTAGCTTTACGCCCAACATAATAAGGTTCCTGCTCACTCGCCCGATGGACTCGAAACCACCAGGCGTTACGCAATTACACAGCCATTGCATCAGAAAGCAGCCAGCACTGCCTTCGGGGTCATGGCGCTCAGGTTTCTACAAACATAATTGTAGACAAAAGAGGTTGGTTTTCCCTTAGCATCCACTGTGGGGCTCGTCTGCCCTGCCTCTTCCATTAAAACTTCTACCTCAGTCGTGGTATACTTTTACGAGTATTGATGTGAACCTGTCTCCATCCTGGGATGTTTCGTAATGACATAATCCCTCCAGGCAAAAATGTGAGATGAGTCTTTTGAGCATCCTAACGTGTGCATAGCTGGTGGTGACACAATATCCCATTGTATACGTCCATCATCTTGGGCTGTTACGCTTCCAACCCTATGAACTACTCCTCAAAGGGAGTATATTTCTCGTACGGCTCCTCTCCCCATGGTAGCCTCGAGATTGCAAACGTCTCATGAAGAGCCAACCCTAACTCTACCCCAGGAGTATAGAACGTCCCGGTGTGGTGATTGTATAGTTCCAACTGAGCTAAAACATGTGCTGTTTGATCTCCGTCCCATACTCAGTAGCCCTGACAGCATGGTACAGGCCAATATCCCTCAACTCCTTTTCGTACCGAGCTAGTATCCATAGAGTCAAATCATGCCACTTTGTTTTGGGATGGACCCAATCTTCAACCCGTAAAGCTCCCTTCGGGTATGAGACCTCCGCTGTAATAAGTCGGTTAGCAAAAATAGAAGCCCCAAAAGGATGAATGACCGGGGTCAAGTCGTTGTACAGGTGCCCCGGATGTAGTACTCTCAAGGAGTAGGATGGGCCGTCTCGAGCATATGTGAAGGCATCTCTCTTCCTAGAATGAAAGTCCAGTTTAAAGTGACCCACCAGCACTCCTCCCTGAATAGGGGTCAGGTCCCACTCTATGCGTCGTTCCTCAGCAAAATAGGAGAAGATCGAAAGCGAAGGGTGTTGATCGATCGATGGCACATATAGGCTAAGGTCATAATTCCTAAAGTACCACTCCTCCTTCAGCTTCAAGAGTTTGGTCTCTTTAGCGATCAACTTATCACCGAAGAGGAATTGGGGCTTCAGCATCTCACTACCAGTAGTACTACCAGCTCACAGTTTGCCTCAACTCATCATACGAATGAAGTTGGCAAAGTGTTGGAGATTTATCAAGACTAATCGATGTTCAGTTGGCCGCGCAATTAACTCTTTAGCGGGGTTAACCACCTCTTCTCAAAGTTTACGCCCAGCGTATAGACAGACGAGTCGAAGAGGATCTCGTCAAAGCGGGGGATGACCACAGAAACTGCACACAAAACAAACAAAATCAGAAAAGAAAATCTCTTAAACATTATTTTTCTGCAAAAAAAGTAGAAAAAAACTCCTATGCAGGCTCTGTTTAGTGGCCCTGTGTATCAGCAAGCTAACTTCTGCACATGCACTGTTTAGTAGCCCTGCGCATTAGCAAACAAGCTTCTGTGCAGGCACTATTTAGTGGCCATGCGCATCGGCGAGCAAGCTTCAGTGCAGGCACTATTCAGTAACCTTGCGTATCTAAAGCGTTGGCGTATCTTCCAGACGATACTTCGAAAAGTAGCGCCTATGCTGATCAGCGAAAGGAGCGTCAGCGCATCTTTCAGATGCTATTTCTAAAAGTAGTGCCCACGCGCATCAGTAAAAGAAGCGTCAGCGCATCTTCCAGATACTACTTCGAAAAGTAGTGTCCATGCGCATCAGCAAATAAGGCATCGATGCATATTTCGAAGTATTGCTTAGAAAGCAAATACTTATGCATCGACACCTATCTTAGCCCTTCTCTATCAAACCAAAGACAGAAAGACCTACTCGCGACAGCTTTTCGTACATCAATGTATGCATCAGCATCGATGATCAAAGTGTCTTCGGCGTCAGCATCCTCAGTCACTGGCCTCTTCCTTTGGCCTTGCTAGTACTCGCAGCACTAGCCTTAGCATCCTTGGAAGCTTTGGGGGCTTTTACAGTTTTGGGGGCCATGGAGAAAAGCTAGGTTTTTATTCGAGGAGGAAGAAGAAGAAAACTTTTTTAGGAAGTAATTGAACTGAGTAAAGTTCTCTCACTTCTAAAAACCCTAATTTATAGGGAAGGACATATGTCAAAACAGATGAGGCCAAGAAATGCTTCGGGTTTGAAAAAAATGTTTTGAAATGCGTGCAATGGTGGAATAAAATCATTTATGATCTCTTCCGAAAAATGAGGAGTCATTATCATTTAATGAAATGACGGCTAAAGCACTAATTATTGACGGTTACTAAAATTCTCTTAATGATGACAGCCTGTAAGTAACGTGCTGCGCACTTCCTACCCCACGTGTTATTTTTCATGTTTCTTTTCAAAGTATTTCAAACTTATCCAAATTTGAGAACTTTGAAGGAGGTGTTGTAGAAGCATGAAAGCGCAGTGTCTACAAGCGCAGTCGAAAGTCACGTAATTGCTGCGCACCTCAGAAAAACAAACATCGAGAAAAGAACAAGGCAAAATTTCATGAAAGAGATTCTTTATTAAGATTATCATGATTGCAAAAGTCTATTACAGATTCTTCATGTTCATGATTACACATAAAGCTATTTACACCAGCGTTCAAAAGCGCAGCACACTGTCTACTAAGCATGTCATGACCTGTACTTGCTTTCGGGATGCGTGAGTGCGCAAGTTCAGCCTATGCCGCGGTATCGGTAGTAGAACGTTGTCTAGCCTGCAATAAACAAAATGCTCAAAAAGTAATATCTTTATTTGCTCATTCACAAAACTAAATCATTTACAATATTCCATCATTATACTTAAGGAAAATATGATATCTTACAAAAATTGGAAATGACTATCAACACATCTAACTAGTCTTCTAGGGTTACCTCACCATATACTCATGTCTCCTCCAATGGTCCAAAGCATAGAGTAGCCGCAACTAGTCTAAAAATGGTTTCCAGTCAGGAATGAAACAAGTACACATATGACAGGCTATTCAAAATGATAAAAATTATACAACATGAAATAGCATATGCGATATAACATGTAAAACTGACATCATGCTTTAGCAAGGAAGGAAACAGATAAACTCTATAACAAGATATAGCAACTAGAAGGAAACAAGTAAATATGATGACATGGTAGGTGTGACAAAAAACAAGATAAAATAAGTGAATAGACACATATCTAAGTGTGTTGAAATATCATGTTCGACATGTGAACGGCTAATGGATAAATCTGGCCGACCACATGTGTCGTGTGCAGCTGCTATTCTTCATGAAAGACCATGGGATAAAAGGATAGTTCACACATCTACTGAAATATTTCCTGCCTGACTAATACTGATCATGGATTCAAACAGGTCACGAACAAGGTAATCATGTACTCAATAGTCATGAACATATTAATCATAAGATATGATATATGTATGGAATCCATAATACTAACCTCGTGTAACAAGCATGTCAGCAAAACATGAGATGCATATATATACATGTAATAGAAAAACTATCAGAAATTGAAAGAAATCAGTATATACTTGCCTAGGATCCTTTGCTGGTGAAACAGATAATCTCGTTGGATCTAGGATAGTCTAATTGGCTAGGGTCGATGTAAATGATTTTAAATTTCTCAATAAGATAGGAATATGATTAGTCATGGTCTGTCACATCCATTTTTTCTATTTAAGGGTATTTTGGTAATTGTGAATTTTTTGATTATTTTAATATATTATATTGGTGTAGTAATTTTTTTGGCCTTTTGATAGTATAGCCTTGGTGCAACCTAGCCTAGTGACTCACCATGAATTAGTGACTTAGTAATATAATTTGTCAGGGTTAGAAATCTTATTCTAGTTAGTTTCAGGTTAGGAGCTAATTAGCATGTTGATTAGGGGCTAGTTAGAAACTTTTTTTAATTAATGTTTTATTTTAACCATAAAAGGAGGCCCAAGCCCAACAATTAGGAAACCCTAGCCCATCCATGTTTGGCCAGCCAAGCTAGGTCAAGGGGGGAGTCCATTTAATATCTCCTATTGATAATTCTTCTCTTTTTCATTTCCTTCTTCTCTTGGCAAAAACCTAAGTAAGTATCCCTCATATCCTTTTTATTTCTTCTCCTTTTAAACCCTAGTCTTTTGTATTAGGTTCTGATCTTTGTTTATAAATTGTTGATGGTGAGGAAATTTAGAATTGAAGTGCATTGGAGTTTTGGAGCCGCAAGGAGGATCTACACATTTGGAGCTTTCTATAGGAATTCATCTCAATAGGTAATCTCTCCAAAACCCTTTAAATTTATGAATTTTTTAAATAGGTGCATCCATCTAGGTGTCCCCTAGCTGTAGGATGAGTTTCATAAGAATTTGTATTAATTTAGTGTCCGTATCGGACACGTATCAGTGATTTTGTATTGGTGTTTGATGAAATGCCACAAAGGATTTTTTATTTGAAATTTTGAAATCTAATTGAATGGATTTGTAGATCTATACATGAATTTTGATTTTGTATTGGTCTGAGCATCGTGTCGTATCGTTTTTGTCCCAATTTGGATAGGACACGCCGCACGAACCCTCGCATGCGTGCCCTGCTGATCGGGTGGCAGTGTGCATTTTGCCATTTGGATTTCAAACTTGGTGTATGGCTTGGGGACATGACTGACACGTCAGCCCCCAAGTGCCAGGTCATCTCATTTCGTGTCGGACGTGCAAATCTAGCCGTACTGATTTCGTACGGACACGTACGCGTGGTTCAGTCGCGTTGATATGCGTCTCGTGCGATGCGAGATACGTTGTGGTCGTATTTTAGGGTGACACATCACTAGCCCTAGACCCCCTTAGGATTGTGCACGAGCTCGACTTGTCTCAAGCTCTGTGTCGTGTCCACGAGCTACTGACACGCCCGTACGAGGCAATGCCTGGACAGTCCTACTGCATACAAATTTTACGTTTGGACACCTCGTGTCCAGTTTTATGGACACGAGATGAACCCCCTGACACGTACACATGTGTGTGACACTTCTCCATGCTCGATTTGGGTTTTTATTTTATTTTTGGGTTTCGAATTCCTAAACTGCTCGTTTACTGATACTCGAGGAAACTAGAGTTGGGTCCGAATGGGAAATTGTAGGAATTAAACGAATTTGATTATTTATAATGTAATTACAGGTTAGATTATATGCTGTAGGATTGTAGAAATACCTGGGATTTAAATGAGTTATTGTTTTGACCTTGGTTCACTATCGAGTTTATTAACTGTGATACACTAACAGTTTAGCACTGTTTTGAATTTCTTGAAATTATTCACTGATTATTTTGCTAATTATGATTAATTATTGATGACTCACATGTATGCATATCTGGAATGATGTTTGCATAGCTGAGATGTCATATGTATCCATGTTTGGGTTGTATTTTAGCTTTTGAATCTATGTGGCACTCGAAACTTGATTGAACACAAAAATTTAGATTATTTCTTCATATATGATGATTTCTGAGTCATGAACAAAGATTTTCCTGAGATTGATGTCCCTATATGCAGTACCATGCTAAATCTGTAGTTTAGAATTATTTATTGTTCATTTCTATAAGGAAGTGGTTGCATTGGCTAATAAGGAGTTAAATTATATTTACATTGTAATACCCAAATTCATTCCTGAATATAGGTTGACATATTATGTTTTGACACATTTGTATGGTCATTAACTCTCTATACTTGCTGTGACACTATTCACATGACTATCACCACCTTGACAGAACACTATATACATGTGACACTATACACATTTCACCTTGACACATATACCATTGCCACTTGTTGACACCAACACTATATACTCTATTGACACCCACCCACCTATATATGTATATGTATATATTAGTGTGAATGAGAATGAATGCATATATGATATATATATAGCAGTTGTATGTTATGGGCAATAGCCTATAGGGATATATATATAGTGTCTATATATACTTTGTCTGTGTTACATTTGGTATATGTGCTTGTGATTGTACTTGTTTGCTAGAATAGACTTGGTTAGGCCTACTTAGACTTGTTAGACTAGGTTTAGACCTAGAATGGTTAGTTGACCTAGTTTGACTAGTATAGTTGACTAGTTGACCAAGAGTTGACTTTGGTCTAGAATGACCTAGAAATCATGTAGAATGCATCGTAAAGTTCAATATTACCATTCTGGACATGTTAGGACATGTGTTCTCTAAAATAGGATTCAGATACTCCAGCTCAGACTCATATTCTATCAGACAGCCAGGATATCAGGCGAGTACATTCTCTGACCGTTTTATACTTGTTAGGAATTATATTCTTGTCATAGTTTAAATTACTTGATGCTGACACGACATTATCACGATTAGTACTATATGGATCTTTACATGAGATGTTATCCCCCTCGGGTGCATCGAATACATCATGGCATGTGCTTTTCACGAACATCATGTATTTTGTGGACTATTATTCATGTATACTCATGTTCTCTCTTGTACTCTCATGATCTCATGAGCTTCATGTATAAACTATCATGTATAATAACATAACCTGTCTAGATCCTTGTGTATTGATTGGGGCATGGGGGAGTAGAAATAGTCATGTGAACAATTCCAAAGTAGTGTAATCATGTACAAACTCTTTAGTGTAATCATGTGCAAATCAAGCCGTTCACATGTCTATCTTGTACTCTAAATCACATAGTCACTTACATTCCTCTATTATTATATCACTACAAGAAATGTGGTTTTTGTGACAAGTAATTTGTGACAAGTGTCAAACTTGTCACTAAAAGGGATATTTTTGTGACAAATAATTTTTGTTGTCACTCGTAATTTGATTCTTTGACAACAGTTTTTTTCACACAATTAAATCATTTAGTGACCATTTTTATTGGTCGTCACTTAATGTTGTTACTGAAATAAAATTTAAATTTTAGACTTATGTCAAATACAACTTTGTGTGGAAGTGAAAATACTTGTCACTTAAGGGTTTTATAGTTACAAGCAAATATTATTGTCACATAAAAGTATTAGCCACAAGATTAAAATTTTATTCTTGTCACTTAAAAGTTTCTTTTAGTTACCAAATAATTGTTTGTCACACAAAAGTATTAGTTACAAAGAAGATATTTATTTCTTGTAACAAAAACTTAAAGTAATTTAAAAAAAGTTAAATAAACAAAATATTCTGATTTTGATATTATTTTGACATTAATATTAAATTGTAACCGGATTTGACCATACCAAAAAAAAAATTCTCATTTGTGACAAACTTTTACGAGGGTTCTCGAAAAAAGTAGCAGTTACGACAAAATAAATCGTTCCATCGAAATCTCTCATAAAAGTCCATACTAATTCTGACGCATAAAGAGCACTTGAAAAAGACCCATTTTTCGGTCAAATTGTTCAACAATTGGCGGGATTTATTGGTTCCAATGCTATTTTAGATCGGAATAATTCTTTCTCGAAAAAAGGTATTATCATTTACGAGGACATATTGGACCGGTCGAAACTAGTAGACTAATTAGGATGACATAAATTTTGTTACTAAAATTACGTTTATATATTTTGTTATTGAGTTTTAGCAATGAAATTTTTTCAAGCCAGCATAAATTTCCAGCCCTACCAAAATTTCCTTCGAAAATCTAAAACCCCTCCTCCCAAATTCCAAATTCCCTGAATCCCTCCTCCCAAATTTGACGAACCGCCCCCTAATCTCTCCAATACACCTAGAGCTTTACCCAATGGACTCTGCCAGCTCCAAGTAGGCCCATCGTGATCGGCATGGGATCTCGCTATCCCCTCTGACTTCCAGCTACTACACGCGGGTCCACCACCATGGCGTATCGTCGGGAAGGGTCGACGACAGCCAGAGTCCCGTCTTTGCGCTCACGTCCTCCATCCTTGGCCCCTCAATATCAACTCACACTGGGATATAGTCTCAGACGATGAGGTCATGATGAATACTAGTATTGCAGGACGAGGGAGTGGCTCAAAAGGATCATGCTCAGGGAGGTGAGGGCTTACTAGAATATGTTTTTGTTGCTGGTTGTAGTAAAAAGATGAATCTGTCTCTCAAGTGTTTGATATACCTCCTTGTGTTTGTTTGTGGTTTCTTTCTTTTTACTCAAAGTGAATATGTCTCTCAAGATGGGCAACGAATGTGGTGATCCATTCAGCATTTCCATTAAAGCTCATATTTCTAAAGGCTCAAATTATACAACTTTCTGTAATGCTACATTCAAAGAACTTGTGTACACATGTAAAGTTAGAATAGGTTGTTTTCTAATATTCATGTGGATCAGAATCTCGACATGCATTATATATTCTATAAAGATGATTTCTTTTTTTTGTTTATTGTGTCTTCATAATTGTATAAAAGTATACTTCATGGATCTGGAGAGTCTAATTTTTTCTTTAAATGGTAGGATTTGCCTTTGTGCCGGTTAATACAAGTGGGATGTTCTGTGATATTGCTAAAATGAGTGGTCTTGTCGATTTCCATAAGGACATGGATTTTCGACAGCACTGGAACGACAGCTTTCCTGTTAAGTGGCACATTGTAAAGGATGTGCCAAACACTAGCTCTCGACATATTCTCATAGAGAACAATGGGAACAAGCCTGTAACTAATAGCAAAGACACACAAGAGGTACCCCCTTATCTTGTGTGTTCCATGGTCATTGTCTTTGGTTTGCCACTCAATTTTCTTTGGATGAGCATGGGATTATATTCACCTGTTATACAACATAGTTTCTTTGTGGTAGAGACACCATATAATTATAAGGGGCCTTAATTCTATTTTAGTTTTTTCTACTTGATGTGTATATGCTTACTACTGAAGACACCATCTTTGTACTTGCTCAGAAGTCCCATATACATATGCATGTCTTTATTTAACACTCAATTTCGACCAACACTGTATTCCTTGAGAAATATGAACAAAATTTGAGAACTTAAACAATTTTTTCTTATGATTTTATATTTATATTATGAATGCGAAGTTTATAATTGTACAAACCATTCTACATGTTTAGCTGTGATTGGTTTTTGGAAATGGATATGGTATTTGCTCATGTTAGAGACGGAAAAAACTCTTAACGAAGTAGAAAGGAAGAAAAAACTCAAATAGCAGACCTCATAAGTATGGAATTTGAAAAGTCTCAAATAACAGACCCTATAGGTACGGAATGAAGTCTCCTTGAAAAGCCTCAAATAGCAGACCCCATAAGTATGGAATGAAGTCATCTTATTGTATAGATCTAAAGAGTATTAGTCCATCTATGTTTGAAACTCGTCTTCTTTACTTGCTAAAAGAGTGGGTTAGATGTTAGATGAATCCAAAATGCATTAATACTGGCGGTTAGGACTTTGTGTGCTTATTATTTATTCTGCTTTGTATAAAAGAATTTAGAGGCCTAGTAATGCTAAGCTTTTGTTTTGATTATCTAGATTGCTACTATATGTGCTAATAATCAAATTTGCCTTACTGAAAGTGATTTACCAAAATAGAGTATCTAATGTGCATTTATAACTAGTGGTGATCGGTCAGCATTTCAGTCTCTGTGTGCTTGTTTAAGAGTGCATGTGTGCCTTGCTGGATGTCGACGGTAATCGATACTCCAATAATGACTATTTGAAAAATATAGGGTTGGGTTTCTAGGGTGGACCTGACATCTTTAATTAGTAGGGTTTGGATATGATCTCAACCAAACTTGGTACCTAATAAGAGATTTGATACTAATTTATGATACCGATATTGATTTTATCACAAAAATCTTGTGGGGGAAAAATGAATACAGAATAAATTTAGATAATCAAGACTTATTTCATGATTATGTATCCTTGGTGCAAACCATTTGGATTATTCGTTGGTTCTAATAATAATTCATGTCTAAATTTAAGTAATTAAAATTACTACATTTAGATATTTTATTTATTATACAACTACACGAAATTGGAAACCTAACTTAGTTCGGTTGGAGGAAGGGCTTTAATCTGAACGAGAATATGAAAACCTTATAGAGTTCATCCATTGCATAGATCCAACCCCACCCTTATCTGTTGACATCCCTAGGTGTGTTGGTATATTACCCCCTTCCATGTGTGTGTCAGCAGACACGATTTTGTGTATGCATGTGAATCTTCCCTTTTCTCAAACTGTTTCTATTATTTAAGAAACTTTTACAAGCAGAATAAATGTCGTGTTTTTCACTCTGCTAAACCTCTTCCTTTCTCTTTTAGAGGAGTTTCTGTGTTATGTTAATATTGTTGCAACCAACATGTTCATTTATTTGCTTCTTGTATATTTGCTTTGTTATTTGAAGATGTACTTACATTACAGAAGAAGAAACAAAAATGATTTACATTATTCTGTATAGTACTTGCTCTATCACGTCGTTATTGAGTATTTTTTTTTGAAATGAAAACTGAACTATGATTTATTTTTAATACATGTTTTGTTTTTTCATATAGGTTTGGAAACATTATTGTTATTAACTTTGCATTTCCTTCGAGAAACAACATCACTAGTGATTATCATTTGTAGCTTTAATACATTTTTTTGCATATTGTGTGACAGTCTTGTTAAGTATTGTACTAATCTTGCCTAAGTTACATGGTTTTTATCTTTTCTGGTTATCTCAATGCATCATTATTTCTTTGTATGCAGGTCACGTATGTTCCAGGCATGAATGCTAAACATCTTTAAGACTAGCCCCTTGAAATATCAATTCTTGATGACTTTATGTTATATGAGGAGCGCTAGAAGATTATGCAACAAGAAAAATCTAGATTTCTTGGAAGAAGCTACACATCTTACTTGCCTGCAGTTGTTCCTATGAACAATGCAATGACATAGGGGAGCAAATTGTTTCTGTTGATAAGTTTAAGAAAGAGGAAGGAAAGCAAATGGAAGGAGATGCTAATGTTGCAAGTTCTATTGAGAAGATGAATGTACTCTCTATATTTTCTGAAGAAGGTAAAGCTAACTACCACAAGAAAACGATTGATGAGAGCTGCACATCTTTGGATGTTATCACTATTGGTTCAATGCACATCACGGTAAATGGGGGTTGTGAGATTTCCTCGAAGAATATTACTATAGGGACTATTTCTATTGAACCAAAGGTTCGAAAATCTAACAAGCATGTGCTTTTTTATAAATGCATTTCACAGTTCGCACGACTTCTCAAGTATCAACAATTTAGATGGGTAGAGGAGAGTGGAGATGTTTTTAGTCCAATTTTGGGATAATGTAAGTTTTGATATTTGGTTTTGAAGTTAGGTTTTCATCCAAATTTTAGATGCCATCCACTAGAAATTAAAACAAGCATAATGTAACTTCTCAAACTCTGTTTGTAACTTCTACCTTCCAAGCTTTTTTTAAATTATTTTCTTTGCCATTGTTACTTGGTCATGCAATGCAACCTTTCGTTATCTAAATTTTAGTCTTTTAGCAAACATGTAGGAGGTTTTAGAATGATGTGTGACTTTAGAGATCAAAGGGGAGTTTCTAAATTTTTTGATGGTTTTCAACTACCAAGCTCATGCTTGCTCCTAGCATTTTATAATAGTCTCTCAACTACTAACTTTAAATTGTTTTGGTATTTTTATTTTGTAAAAGTTTCAGATTACATATTATTATGTGTTTGTGTATGCTTCCTCTCCTTTATGTTCTTTCTTTATTAAATTAATATTTGGTTCACTACTTTTTTAATTGCTTTATGTTCAATAAATGTTCTAAATTCCTACTTGTCAAGGTTATATTAGATATAATGCTAGTGACCTAATAAAGGCTTGTTAAAAGTTAATTCTTATAGTTATTTATTTGTTTCTGTTGTATCTTCATTCTCTACTGTTTTAGACATTTTCCTTCCATAATTAAGTGCATTAGTCGTGTTGTTTATATTGATATCATGTTATCAGTTATTGAAAGTGCCACCAGATGATCTTTTTTTTTGTATATCCACACTAGGCTAACCTACAACTTATTCTTCAAATATAATTCATTTCAATTAGCAATTCATGTTGTTTGAATTTTATAACATATCCACGAGTGTCCTAGCTTTTAAACCATACTTTTGCCTTGCAGTTAACTTCGCTCAAGTATGCTTGGGTGCTTGACAAGCTTAAAGCTAAGTTGGAGAGTGATATTACAATTGATATTGCTCTTTGGAAGTTTGAGACCACCAAGTACTACTTCATTGTCATTGATGCTCCTGGACATCGATCGTGATTTCATCAAGAAAATGATCATTGGAACTTCTCATGCTGACTGTGTTGTGCTCATCATTGATTCTACTACTGGAGGTTTTGAGGCTGGAATCTCCAAAGATGGTCAAACTCATGATCATGCCCTCCTTGCTTTCACCCTTGGTATGAAACAGATGATCTATTGCTGTAACAAAGTAAGCACCTTCCCCGTTTAACATAATTATAGTACTGGTCTCTATGATAACAAACTATAACTAGGCGCATGTAAAACTTTTGCTAGTCAATAAATTTTCTTATTGGATTGATATATACAGTTCTACTTAATGGCTATTTTTGTTCTTTCATTCCAGGTAAACCTCCCTTGAAGTATCAACTAATGGAGGAAGAGTTATATAACTCACCTTTCCTCTCTATTTCACAAACAAATAGGAAGTTAGAGATAAAATTAGGATACCAGAGTAGGATCACCATATAACATAAAATTTCTCCTCTAATTCTTTTAGTCGAGCTTCTCGATCTGTCATTATGCCTCGAGAAGTAGAAAGAATTACAATCCCCATTCCGCCTAAAATCTTAGGAATTTGTTGATAGTTGTAATAGATTTGTACAGGGGCGGATTTAGGTGGGGGGTGGGGTGGGCTGGAGCCCACCCAATTTTTTTTTTTTTTACTTTTTTTCATATAGATTTTTTATTTTGATTTTTTATGAGAGTTTGCTTATATCTAGCCCACCCCAACTTACTCTAATCCATCCCAATATACATTTCTAGATCCGCCCTAGATTCGTAGACCCTTTAGGTAAAATCCAATAAAGATAGAATACTATTTTTGCAACTCTCAACTATAACTGCAAAATACAAACATTAAGTTGACAAAATATGATATCTGATAACCGTTCTTTGTTGCATTAGTATATATTTAAATAAGTGATTTCTTGTATTGTTTTATAGTTATCCAACTATATTGGAATTTTTTAATTAAATTGTCGTATTGTTTCCTTGTCCGATAAACATCACACTGACAAGCCACTTCCTCTTCCTCTTCAGGATGTTTACAAGATTGGAGGCATTGGTACTGTCCCTGTTGGTTATGTTGAGAGTGGTGTTATCAAGCCTGGTATGGTCATCATTTTTGGGCTATTTTTTTCTTCTTTTTATCTCAAACTTAATGTTGTTGGCACAACATTTTAGGCAAAAGGCAACAACATCAAAGTGTTTATCCTTAAATTTAGCATCACCAACTGAGATACAACATCAGATTTACGTTTAATAATTAACCTTAAATAAGCTCGCCAATTTTTTGATAGGTTACCCTGAATGAAGCTGACCAACTTGCGTTTAAGCTTGTAACATTTTTCCTAGTACTAAATAGTCCAAATTGGTAAGTTAGTGACAAAGTTGTACTCTATCACTTTGGATGTAAAAGCTTGTCCTCTCATCAGAGTATTTTTAGTATTTTATAGGGATGGTCTGTTTACATATTATGCCTAGCCTCTTTATTAAACATTTTTTATTAATTTATGCAGGTCATTAAAGATTGGTCATCACCAAGATAGGAGCTGCATATGCAATTGATCATCAGTTTATATTTATAGATTACTCTAGGTTTTATGTACCAGCTAGTTTGGATACTCTTTATTTTATAAGTACTAAATATTACTTCTCTTCATGTTATATGTACTGAATTTTGATGAGCAATATAATTACTTTTTGAGGATTGATATAATTACTTTTCATGTTATTGTTGTTGTCTATAATTACTTTAGAGTTAGTCGCCTATATAAAGGCCTTTTAGAATTTGTGAAGGTTAGTTCTGGTTTACATTGGAAAGTCGATGGAGGTGTTCTTGGAAGATGAGCACAATCATGCATACCCCTTCTACAAGAATTGTGTGATATTGTTTTGTGTGTTGTGTTTCAATGTATAATGATAATGACAAAAAAATCTCATGACAAAATTGATTTGCCACCAAACATAAAAGTGTACACTACGGTGACAACATTTACCTTTACTAAACATATAAGTATACAGTGACAACAATAAAACTGTTACTGCAAGTGTTTACAATGATGACATGTACTTGTCACTAAACACATATGTTTATTGTGACAACAATAAATGTGTTACTAAATTTTTTTGTGATATCAAACGTCGTCACAGAAATAATTTTTATTTTTATTTTCAAAAAAATATATTTATTTTTAATTATAATAAAATGTTATTTGTGACAGTATTGTGCGTCATTTATAACATTTTTAGTGAACATTTGTTGTCATAAAAAGTATACTATAGTGACAATGCATTCTTGTCACAGTAGATAACTTTCTGTGACAACGTCTTTTAGTCGTCACTTATTCTTTTAGCTACGGAGGTATATGCTACGAAAGTATGTTGTCACTGTACTCGTCACAGAAGATGTGTTGTGACGAGTTTCATAACTTCTGTGACATCTTTACGTGTCACAGAAACCATATTTTCTTGTAGTGTATATAGATAGACTTGTTATCAGTTTTCCCACTTTCTTTCATGCTTATTTCTTACAGCGTTTCATGTATCTTAGCCTATCACATGCTTTATATTTTTGTCAAGATATGAACTATGTGAGATGTATTGTGCTCATTCCCATCCTGATTGGACTGTAGAAAATATTACAGGTCATGAGGAGGTGTTCTGTCCTACGTATTATGGCACAGGCTTAGATGACACCGATGACTTGGACCCTCAGGAGGATCCTACAGTTGCTGAAGACTTGCCTATTATCTAGATTAGATTTCTAGACAAGTTCTATTAGTTGTCTCAACTCATGTACTATCAGTTTCTGGATATTGATAGATGTTGTATATTCAGATTTACCCTCGTTTGTAGCTGGTTGGAGATTATTTCTTTTATCTTATCATTGCATCTATTCTCTTTATCCCACCTTAGATGCCGTGATTGAGTTGTACCTATTATTGTTCTCCTTTGGGAGTGTATATCATTATAAGGTATGGTTATTGCTAGTTGTTGTGACCTAGGACAGCGTTCTACCGCCGACACTGCGGCGTAGGCTGGACGTACCCACTTCTCGTAACCTTACACTGGGTGTGGGTCATGACATGGTCGAAAATGATTTAATCGAAAAAGGAATTTGATTTATAAACAATTCTTCCTAGCTTAGAAAATATATCCAAAGAAATACATATAAACTATTTTTTTGAAACATAATAGGTTTTAAACCCTTTTAAGAAAATATTTACTTTATAAATCTATAAAAATCCTTAATAATAATTTGAGAAAATATTTGTCAAAAAAAGTCAAAGATAATAAAGCCCATCCAATATACTTATAGATAAAAATCTCTATTTTATAATGTCCAATACATAAGTAGTACTTAATATATATAATAGGAAGCTCATAGGAAATATTAGCCAAACTAATTGCAAGCCCAAATCAAAGGAGCACATTGGTTGTGGGACGAGCACGGATACTTTGACAAAGGAGACCACCATGCTGTCAGGAACCTCTCACTCGAGCTCTACACCAAGGATGTCCACTTGAGCTCCGGGACAAAGTTTTAGCTCGGAGCAAGAATCTGTTGACGGAGCACATCCACCATGCTGTCAGAAAAAAATAGTAACGGTGAGAGACCCATCTGAGTAGGACGTATAATCTGATAATATCTCTCCAGCACTCAATCCCACTACTGATATCATTCTTGTAAAGGTGATCTCTCGGAGTATACGTCCTACTCAGATGGATCTCTCAGAGTATCCTCTCCGGTTGGGTTGTGTTCTGAGCCATCCGTTCTCACACTTAAAATACATATGAATTAGAACTGTGTTTGTATTTTCGGCGAACCCAGGGATTTGATTCTGTATTTTGGTTTCTGTATTTTGGCTCCAGCTCCATTTGTATTAATCTACGGTACGACATGGTGATCAGGACATAGTCCCTGCAGCCATTCGACGGCGAGGCAGAAACTATGTAGCCGTAGATAAAGTTGACTGTCCTTCGATCCTCATCCCTCGGCAATGATGATATGACAACCTATCACTATATCTTATATAGTAGTAGATGATGTCTTAGTATTATATTATGTGAGTTCATCTTGATTCTGTTATATTCTTCAGATACTAGATACGATAAGAACATATACTACACCATATGTACAGAACATAGATGATTCACACTAATGTATGCTAGAATGAATCTTGGGTTGTGTTCTGCCATCCGTTCTCACACTTGAAGATAATCGAATTATAACGACGGATATTAGGTTACTCTTCAGGATAATCTTGAATTATTACATAGCAGGAAAGAGTTTGGAGGATTATGTCAAAACACATGGCTTAGAAAATTATGACATGTTAGTCTTCCGACACCGCGGTAACATGGTTGTCACATTAAGGGTCTTGACAAGGTGATATGTTGTGAAAAGATATATCCTTATAGTTTCCTACGTATGTTGAAGAAAACCTCTGTACTTTCTCCGGGTCATGCCGCTGTGCTGCTTCGCCCTCCTCTTCCTGCCCACTTCTCCCCCGACTCTACACTTGAGCAGGATATCATATGTGGCTGAGAGAATCAAATAAAAAGAAAGGAAGTAGGGAGGAGCAGATGGGTTCAGAGCCATGGTGGGGAGAGAAGAAGGAAGATGCTTGATCAGAATGGATGGCTCAGAATACAAGCCAAGATTCATTCTAGCATACATTAGTGTGAATCATCTATGTTCTGTACATATGGTGTAGTATATGTTCTTATCGTATCTAGTATCTCAAGAACGTAACAGAATCAAGATGAACTCACTAATGTATGCTAGAATGAATCTTGGGTTGTGTTCTGAGCCATTCGTTTCCACACTTGGCAATTAAGCCATTCGACTGGCGAGGCAGAAACTATGTAGCCGTAGATAAAGTTGACTGTCCTCCGACCCTCATCCCTCGGCAATGATGATACGACAACCTATCACTATATCTTATATAGTAGTAGATGATGTCTTAGTATTACATTAGTGAGTTCATCTTAATTCTGTTACGTCCTTCAAATACTAGATACGATAAGAACATATACTACACCATATGTACAGAACATAGATGATTCGCACTAATGTATGCTAGAATGAATTTTGGGTTGTGTTCTGAGCCATTCGTTCTCGTACTTGGAAATTAAGCATGTGAAATAGAACTGATTTTGTTCAGTTTGCCTTACGATACAAATTTTCACATCCAAATTGAAATGGATCGTTACTTCGTTGATCGTACATGGATGTACTAGCGGATCAACCTCCTGGACCGTAGGTACTTATAAGTATTGACCGTATCGGATTAGTATCGATCTATCATTTTGGTATGGGCCGTATCGGTTGGTATTGGTTAGCAAATTGGTATCGTCCTATCCGATATGTATCGGCCGTATAGCTAGGATTCATATTGGCCTTATCGATTTGGTATCGGTCATATCCGATAGGTATCGGCCGTGTTGGATTAGTATAGACCATTTCAGATTAGTATCGTGGAAGGTTTAGTAACAACTGTACTTGGATTTCTCTCTTCTAGAGCTGGATTACCATTGCAAGAGAGTCACGAGAGCGTAACTGGCCAGTTATAGAACATACATACTTCCTTTTCAATCTCGCTTTTTCTGATGGAAAAGGAGGCATGTATGTTACTGTAACTGGCCAATCACGATCTAGTGATTCTCTTGCAATGGTATTCTAGCTCGACAAGAGAGAAATCCAAGTACTGTTGTTACTAAACCTTCCACGATACTAATCCGAAATGGTCTATACTAATCCAACACGGCCGATACCTATCGGATATGACCGATACCAAATCGATAAGTCCAATATGAATCCTAGCTATTCGGCCGATACATGTACATATCGGATATAGGACGATACCAATTTGTTAAGGCCAATACC
Source organism: Iris pallida (assembly GCA_029216955.1). Classification (NCBI taxonomy): domain Eukaryota; kingdom Viridiplantae; phylum Streptophyta; class Magnoliopsida; order Asparagales; family Iridaceae; genus Iris; species Iris pallida. Next base: position 4,396,658 of record JANAVB010041820.1, on the reverse strand, counting down.
AATATGATACGTCCTATACCAAACCGATAGACTGATACTAATCTGATACACTAGATACTAAGTACATTCGGCCTATACCAGCGGATCCACCAATTACTGTACGATAGGCTCAACGACTCCAGTTACACGGTTATTGGTGAGTACATGATTATAGTAATTCTGTTAGTCTTGTGATACAGATTTTTACTCTCTCATGCTACCAACGTCACAACTTTTCCAGTGCTGCTCCCTCTAATGATGATGAACGCAAAAAACCAACGTCACAACTTTATAATTTGAGTAAATTTCTTTACCCTATATGAAAATTTCAATTGTCAGAAAGATGGCTCCTAGGACTCGTCGAGGTGGTGCTGCTAGTCGAGGAAGGGGTCGAGGCAAGAAACCCTTGGAGGTCAACACGGAGGAAGTCTCCGTCGTCAAACAAGAGCCGATGACTGTTAAGGAGAAGGTGTTACCAAAGGTCGAGGTCAAGGAAGAACCGATGACCATCAGGGAAGAGATTGCTCCCAAGCTTGAAGTTAAGGAGGAGCCACCGTCAGAGAGTAGTAGCATCGGGACCGACCCTCCTGTCCCTACAGAAGACCTCAACCAGATTGAGCCTTCGTATGCAAAGTGGCTGATAGAATGGTACATGCCTCAACGCAACTATGATCCCTGGCTGTGAGGATTCATCGTCTGACTTGTGGTCTTTGTTGAAGCCAAAGTCGATTTTCCTATGTTTTAGAATATTGTGAAAATTTTGGAATATTTGTGCTATGATCGGATTATAACGACGGATATTAGGTTACTCTTCCGGATAATTGATGTCTATTTATATTAATTTGGTTTGGTCTATATGATTCTTGGATAATTGGTGTGCATTAAATTTGTATGTGCATATTTGGTCTATGTGATTCTTGGATAATTGGTGTGCATTATATTTGGTCTATGTGATTCTTCGATAATTGGTGTGCATTATAATTGGTTTGGTTTATGCATATTTTTGCGAACAGAGAAAGCGCTGTAATTTTTTTTTAAATATTCTCAGTTAGCGACGGACTTGTGACCGTTGCGCTACGGATATTACCAGTTTCCGACTACTTTTCGATGGCACATTCGTCGCTAACTAGAGATTTGAAAATATTTTCAGGTAGCGACGGATGGTCGACGGAATATCCGTCGGCATGGTATATAGTTCGATGGAATAACGATGACCTATCCGTCGCCCTTGTTCTGGAAATACCAAGAATTTCTAGAACATGGTCGACGGATAATCCGTCCGTATTCCGTCGACATATATCGACGGAATAGCGACGACTAGTCGCCATGTTGCTGGAAATGACAAGAATTTTTAGAACCTGATCGACGGATTTTCGTCAGTAAATCGTCGCTAATCCGTCCTTTATTATCGAAGGCGTCGACGGATTAGCGACGACATGATACACTCTGATACGCTATTACGACGGGTTACCGACGGAACTTTACGTCGCTATTGTCTACACAGTTCAGTACTTAATACTTGAAATGGACGCTAGTCCGTCGGAAAGTCGTCGCTAATGCTTCGTATTGTTAAGTCGACAAACGTCGCTATTCCGTTGCATGACGACTACGTAGCGACGGACAGTTATTTGCGACGAGCTGATTGTCGACGGATTTTTGGCCAAAATTCGTCAGTCATCGGTCGCTAATAGGAATTCCCGTCGGACTGGCGACGGATCAGGCCGTCGCTAAATCGAGAAATTTTGGTAGTGTCTTGTGTCCTATTTGATAGATCCCAAATTAGGACACCCCATGTGTATGTATGTATGATAATAGTTTATATAGATATTTAAATTCAGTTTTAGAATGGTTAGAGAGTGGATTTATCTTAGTTAGGATGGTTAGAATGAGTTTCATTTGGATACCTATGTTGGTATCCAGGTATCTTGGCCTACATGTGTTTCTTTTGTCCAAAACAACTCAAATTCGTCAATATTCATCCACTTTTTTATTAACCAAAGCAACTTAGAAATGTCATAACTTTTAGCTTAGAACTCCGATTAATCTCCCATTTTTTTAAAAGAACCATAACGAAGTCAGCTTTCCAAATATATATTTTAATAAGCCAAATTCTTTCTGGAACTTTCTGTAGAACTATTTGAGTGTCAGCTGTACGAAAGACGAACGCGTTTCGGTATTTTTGCGATTTTGGAAGCTTTCGGACACGAAAATGCGATCCGTTTGATGTTTCGGAAAGCTAACACGAAGGGCTACGACATACTTTAATCCTAGAATTTAGTGAAGGCCCAATTGCTACAGTATTAGTTTTAAGTAGAAGAGTGACTATACGACATAGGCATTTTGTGTAACCTATGAGCCTATGTAGTTGGATATTAGAGTATGTAATGCATAATATGTTAGATGAATGAAATGATATATATATATATATATAATATATATTATATATATATATATATCCTCTTTACAATATGTATTATATATCTTGATGATGCAAGCATGTAGGAATGCAATCAATGTAATGTATTTAAACAATGCATAAATGCATGAATGAAAGAATGATATACAATGTATGCACGAAAGTATATAATGCTAGATATGAATGTAAGGTATATATGTAATGATAGATATGAGTGCATAATGTATAAATAATGTAATACAATATAATGATAACATGTATGGTAATGTAGAATATGCATATATGAATATAATGTATGCAAGTATATAATGTATTCAAATATGTATGTACGCATCTATATATGTATGTAGGTGCATGAATGAATGCAAGTATGCATATATGATATGTATGTAGGCATGTATGCAATGTATGTATGTATACATGATATGTATGTATGCATGTATGCAATGTAAGTATGTATGTATGCATTTCTATAAACTGAGTTAACATAAACCTTTTACACATATGCATTCATACACCCTTTGACACCATGTATCCCATGCCACATACACCTACCTATCACTAAATCTGAGAACATTAACACATATCCTTTCACACACATGCCAAACACACATACTCACTTACTCTTTTACCTCTTTTCTATATATATGTATGTGCCTATATTATAGCTTTCCTATATATATCTATGTATATGATATGTGAATGTGAATAATATATACATTATATGACCAAGTTTGTGTACCTTGTTAGCTTATGATTTAGTTTTGTGCTTGGTTTAGCAAGTGGCTTAGGCTATGAGTTAGTAGCTATCTTGGATACTTGATTTGCATATACTTAGTTTGTTTATACCTAGAATTGACTAACCTAGACTAGTTGACCATTGTTGATCCAACCGTAGCTAGTTTGACCACAGTTGACTAGAGTTGACCTAGTTTGACTTTATAGTTGACCAGAGTTGACCAAGAGTTGACTTTGACCTAGATTGACTTAGACTCATGTAGATTGTATTATAATTTCAATTACCATATAAATTGAACTCTTTATAACCTGTGTTGCTATAACTAGGACTATGTGACTCCAGTTGGCCATCTTTTATATCAGCTGTTCAGGGTATCAGGCGAGTATATTCTCTGACCGTTTATACTTTCTAGAACTTATATTCCTGCTCTAGATTACTTTACTTGTATGCTGTCACGTTGGTAACACGGATTGGTACTATATGGATCTTTTATGAGATGTTATCCCCTCGGAAGCATCAGGTACTTTATGTCGTGTGTTTTACTTACATCATGTATCTTCATGCTTACTATTCACGTATACTCTGGAGTTTCATGTACTCTCATGTTCACAGAGCCCCCATGAATTAATTTCATGTGTGCTCTCATCTATGAGGCAGTGATATCATGAATCTTAACGTAACATGTCTGGATCCTTGTGTATTGATTGGGGATAGGGGAGTAGAAATAGTCATGTGAATAATTCCAAAGTAGTATAGTCATGTTCAACCTCTCATGAATCACCTCCAGCTGTTCACATGTCTATCTTGTACTCTGATTCACTAGTCACTGATAGTTCTCTACTTATAGTAGATATTTCTATTACAGGTATCTCTTTTACTTCATGTACATTCCTTCAGTTATTTATATATCGTACTTTATTGCATGTTATTATCTTCTGACATGATATGAACTGCGTGAGATGTATTGTGCTCGCTCCTGTCCTGACTGGACCTGTTGATATATTACAAGGATGAGGATGAGGCTTTCTGCACTACCTATTATGGAGCAGCCCTAGATGACACTTGCGAGCTGGACTCTCAGGAGGACCCAGCTCTAGCTCATGATGTTATCACCCCTACTGCCTAGACTAGTTTAGTTAGGCTTTATCTTACTTTGTTGTCATTTGGGATTAAGTTGTATTATGTTTTGTTATTGTGTCATTTAGACACTTAGACTTATCTCCCTTTCTGTTTGTACTTCCTTTGAGATTTTCATATATATGATATCGTGCTATTTCTGCCTTAGTTGTGATTGAGACTGTGTTCTGTATTGTCACCTCCACTCGGAGTGTATATACTGTACAGGTACCTTATATTGTTAAATGTTGTGACTTAAGACAATGTTCTACCGTCGACACTGCGACGTAGGCTGGACGTTCCCACTTTTCGTACCCTTACTCTAGGGTGCCGGTCGTGACAAGGTGCCAAGATATATAGGGATCTGAAGGAGCATGTATGGTGGTGTGGGATGAAGCGGGAGGTAGCTCGCTTCATAGCCAGATGTTTAGTCTTTCAGCAGGTTAAGGCAGAGAGGCAGAGGCCAGAAGGACTTTTACAACCATTGCCCATTCCGGAGTGGAAGTGGGAGCACATGACGATAGAATTTGTTTCTGGATTGCCGCGTACACCAGGAGGAAAGACGCAACTTGGGTCATCATAGACAGGTTAACCAAATCCGCCCACTTTTTTTCCATTTAAGGTGGGTACGTCGACTGAGAGGCTAGCATAGATGTATATGCAGCAGATTGTCATAATACATGGAGTTTTGGTGAGCATTATCTCGGATCAGGATAGTCGGCAGAGTCTGCAGACTAGTTTGGGCACTCAACTCAAGTTCAGTACTGCATACCACCCTCAGACGGACGGACAATCAGAGAGGACTGTTCAGACACTCGAGGACATGCTACAGACTTGTGTTTTAGATTTTAGAGGCTCCTGGAAGAATTATTTGCATTTAGTGGAGTTTGCATACAACAACAGTTTCCAGGCTAGCATTGGGATGTCACCATTCGAGGCACTGTACGGGCGTAGATGTTGTACACCCTTGTCTTGGGATGACGTTGGAGAGCGAGCTTTATTGGGACATGAGATGGTTGTTGACGCAGCCGAGAAGGTGAAGCTCATCAGAGATCGACTTCGTGGCGCAGGACAGACAGCGGCTTTGGGCCGATAGTCACCGAAGACCTTTGCAGTTTGAGGTACAGCTTAGCCTTAGGATTAGGATTTTGTTTCTTTATGATTTATGTTTGATCATGTGATTGTTATAGTTAAGTTGAGACCATGTTTGTGCTAGGTTGGAGGTCTGGTGTTCATGAGGACATCTCCGACATGTGCTACTACTCGCTTTGGTGGAGGTGGAAAAATTAGTCCCTATTTTATCAGACCTTTCTCCATCAGCGAAAGAGTCGGTGACGTGTCATACAAACTAGATTTACCCCCTGCATTAGAGGGTGTCCACAATGTATTTCATGTGTCGCTGTTGAGACGGTATGTGGCAGATCCCAACCATGTACTGGACCATTCCGAGATCGAGGGGGGGCCCTACTCTTAGTTATCCAGAACACCTGTGAAGATTCTTGATCGACGGAGAAGGTGCTGAGGAACCAAACTATACCCTTGGTTCACGTAGCTTGGAGGCACCACTCTCAGGTGAGTCTACCTGGGAGAGGGAGGACGAGATGCGCGAGAAATTTTCTTATCTTTTTCTGCCGTGAGGTATGACTTTTCTATCCTTCTCATCTATTCAGTTTTGTCTTTAATTTCGAGGACAAAATTCTTTTGAGGGTAGATTTGTCACATCCATTTTTTCTATTTAAGGGTATTTTGGTAATTGTGAATTCTTTTGATTATTTTAATATATTATATTAATGGTGTAGTGATTTTTTTGGCCTTTTGATAGTATAGCCTTAGTGCAACCTAGCCTAGTAACTCACCATGAATTAGTGACTTAGTAGTATGATTAATCAGGGTTAGAAATCCTATTCTAGTTAGTTTCAGGTTAGGAGCTAATTAGCATGTTTATTAATGGCTAGTTAGAAACTTCTTTTTAATTAATATTTTATTTTAACCATAGAAAGAGGCCCAAGTCCATCCATTAGGAAACCCTAGCCCATCCATGTGTGGCCGGCCAAGCTAGGTCAATGGGGGAGTCTATTTAATATCTCCTATTGAGAATTCTTCTTTTTCATTTCTTTCTTCTCCTGGCACAAAACCTAAGTAAGTATCCCTCCTATCATTTTCAATCTTCTCTTTTTAAACCCTAGTCTTTTGCATTAGGTTCTAATATTTGTTTATAAATTATTGATGGTGAGGAAATTCAGAATTGAAGTGCATTGGAGTTTTGGAACCACAAGGAGGATCTACACATTTGAAGCTTTCTATAGGAATTCATCTCAATAGGTAATCTCTCCAAAACCCTTTAAATTCATGAATTTTTCCCGTAGATGCATCCATCTAGGTGTCCCCAAGCTGTAGGATGAGTTTCGCAGGAATTTGTATTGATTTGGTGTCCGTATCGGATACGTATCAGTGATTTTGTATTGGTTTTTGATGAAATTCCACAAAGGATTTTTTCTTCGGGAATTTGAAATCTAATTAAATGGATTTGTAGATCTATAAATGACTTTAGATTTTGTATTGGTCTGAGCATCATGTCGTGTCGTTTTTGTGTCCTAATTTGGACAGGACACGCCGCACGAGCCCTCGCAGTGCCCTGCTGATCGGGTGGCAGTTCGTAGTGTCTGTGCTACTTGGACACACAAAACTTGGTGTATGGCTTGGGGACATGACAGACACGTCAGCCCCCAAGTGCCATGTTATCTCATTTTATGTCGGACTTGTAAATCTAGTCGCACTGATTTCGTACAGATACGCGCGCGCGGTTCAGTCACGTCTGATACGCGTCTCGTGCGACGCGAGGACACGTCGTGGTCATGTTTCAAGGTGACACGTCACTAGCCCTAGACCTCCTCTAGGATTGTGTATGATCTCGACTCGTCTCAAGCTCTGTGTCGTGTCCCCGAGTTACTGACACGCCCGCACGAGGCAGTGCCTGGGCAGTCCTACTGTGCATATAAATTTTGCGTTTGGACACCTCGTGTCCTGTTTTGTGGACATGAGATGAACCCCCTAACACGTACACATGTGTACGACACTTCTCCATGCTCGATTTTGGTTTTATTTGATTTTTGGGTTTCGAATTCCTAAACTGCTCGTTTACTGATACTCGAAGAAACCTGAGTTGGGTTCGAATGGGAAATTGTAGGAATTAAATGAATTTAATTGTTTAAAATGTAATTACATGTTAGATTATATGCTGTAGGATGCGTAGAAATACCTGGGATATAAATGAGTTAGATGTTTTGACCTTGGTTCACTATCGAGTTTATGAACTATAATACACTAACAGTTTAGCACTATTTTGAATTTATTAAAATTATTCACTATTATTTTGCTAATTATGATTAATTGTTGATGACTCACATGTATGCATATCTGGAATGATGTTTGCATAGCTTAGATGTCATATGTATCCATGTTTGGGTTGTATTTTAGCTTTTGAATCTATGGGGCACTCGAAATTTGATTGAACACGAAAATTTAGGTTATTTCTTCATATATGATGATTTCTGAGTCATAAACAAAGATTTTCCTGAGATTGATGTCCCTATATGCAGTACCATGCTAAACCTATAGTTTAGAATTACATTCATTGTTCATTTCTATAAGGAAGTGGTTTTTTTTACATTGTAATACCCAAATTCATTCCTGAATATAGGTTGACATATTGTACTGTTTTGACACATTTGCATGTTCATTAACTCTCTATACTTGTCGTGACACTATTCACATGACTATCACAACCTTGACAGAACACTATATACATGTCATACTATACACATTTCACCTTGACACATCACTATTGCCACTTGTTGACACTAACACTATATACTCTATTGACACCCACCCACCATATATGTATATGTATATAATAGTGTGAATGAGAATGAATGCATATATGATATATATATATAGCAGTTGTATGTTATGGGCAATAGCCTATAGGTGTGACATATATATAGTATCTATATATACTTTGTGTGTGTTACATTTGGTATTTATGCTTGTTGTTGTACTTGTTTGCTAGAATAGACTTGTTTAGGCCTAGTTAGACTTGTTAGACTAGGTTTAGACATAGAATGGCTTAGTTGACCTAGTTTGACTAGTATAGTTGACTAGAGTTGACCAAGAGTTAACTTTAGTCTAGAATGTCCTAGAAATCATGTAGAATGCATCGTAAAGTTTAATATTACCATTCTGGACATGTTGTGACCTGTGCTGCTCTAAAATAGGACTCAGATACTCCAGCTCAGACTCATATTCTCATCAGACAGCCAGAATATCAGGCGAGTACATTCTCTGATCGTTTCATACTTGTTAGGAATTATATTCTTGCCATAGTTTAATTTACTTGATGCTGACACGACATTAAAACGGATTAGTACTATATGGATCTTTACATGAGATGTTTCTCCCTCGGGTGCATCAAATACATCGTGTCATGTGCTTTTCATGAACATCATGTATTTTGTGGACTCTTATATTCATGTATACTCATGTGCTCTCGTGATCTCATGAGCTTCATGTATAAACTATCATGTACAAAACATAACCTGTCTAGATCCTTATGTATTGACTGGAGCATGAGGGAGTAGAAATAGTCATGTGAACAATTCTAAAGTAGTGTAATCATGTACAAACTCTTTAGTGTAATCATGTGCAAATCGAGCCGTTCACATGTCTATCTTATACTCTAAATCATATAGTCACTTACAGTCCTCTATTATTATATATAGATAGACTTGTTTATCAGTTTTCTTTCTTTCTTTCATGCTTATTTCTTCCAGCATTTCATGTATCTTAGCCTATCACATGCTTTATATTTTCTGTCAAGATATGAACTGCGTGAGATGTATTCACTACAACAGAAATGCCATTTAATGACGGCTAAAAACCGTCATTAATGACATACCATGACGGTTTTTTTCTTCATCCAAGCGTTATGAAATCGGGTGTTATGAATGTTTTTCAAAGCGTTATAGATAAATTAACCGAAAACGTCATTAATAGTATGAATTTCTACTACGTTCTATTTTCAAACCGTTATAGATAGTTATGTAAAAACGTTATGAATAATTTAGTATGGTTGGGGTCAGGACATTTTGAAAGCATTATGATTGGTCATTTGTATAACATTTATAACGCTCTATACTGCATGTTATACATTCCAAACCCTGCTCATTTCAATTCCAAACCCTGCTCATTTCAATTCGAAAACCACTTAATTTGAACCATATTCACAACAAAATATTGAAATGTAACATTAATCTGCATTTCATTGTCTCAAAATAGAACCACATTCCATTGTCTCAAATAGGGTACATTCCATTGTCTTAAAATAGAGTACACTTTAGCTATCATTCCACATTTCTCAGGCCATATATATACATCTTCACAAAAATCTATAGATCAGTATCCATTATAGCTAGTACACTTTACATCAAAACTATCCACACATCCCACACCATAACATACAACTTCACATAAAGACCTGTGTCCACAGCACATGTACCCTACAAAAGATAAAACAAGGATTAATAAATGTGATATAATGATATAAGTCATGATTAAAAACACACATATATAGATCACAATTCAACATATGTTGTGGGAAACTGTTGTGTGGAGTTTCTGTCAGATTCATCTTGTGTATATATAATGTAAGTACTATCAAAAAGATGTTGGCTTATAAGGCCTGAGGCTATTGCCTGCAGGTAGGGCAAGTGGCAGTAGGCTACATTAGCAGCAGGGCACTCATTCCCCCCCCTTTTCCAGCTTGACCTGCTGTAGGGCAAGTGGCAGCAGGCCACAGGCCAAAGCAGTAGGCTACATTTCCAGTTCAAAATGTTTTATATAAGAAATTCCAGGTAGGCTACATTTCCAACTGAACTGAGAATCAAGGAATCCAAGCTCACAGATAAAACTGAAGGTGAAACAACCAAAATGTTAACATGGATATCCTGAGAACAAGTCTCAGGTATACCAGACAGAGAATTATTCATATGCAACCATACATCAAAAACCCAAACCAAATCAATATGAGAATGTACAAGTGAAACCAAACCCAAATCAATATAGGTGAACTTAATACAAAACCAATAATCCTGAGATACAAGTAAAACCAATTGTTCAAGGTTCACAATATAAAACTGAACTTATGCTCAGTTTAAAACCTGAGAACATGGATATCCTGAGAACAAGTCTCAGGTATACCAGACAGAATTATTCATATGCAACCATACATCAAAACCCAAACCAAATCAATATGAGAATGTACAAGTGAAACCAAACCCAAATCAATATAGGTGAACTTAATACAAAACCAATAATCCTGAGATACAAGTAAAACCAATTGTTCAAGGTTCACAATATAAAACTGAACTTATGCTCAGTTTAAAACCTGAGTTCAACTTGAAATCCAATTTCAAAACTCCCAAAATGGAGAACCAATTTAACATATTAAAAGCTGAGAATTACTCTCATGTATGAAATATAAAACCCATATCTGAACATCAAACTGATACTTGAAGTATCAACCGATATTTGAAGTATCAACTCACTGCATCAGAGAAACAAATTCGACAGCCAATAATATCCAAACCAACTTGAACCACTTGATCATACAAGAGATGCATAAATAGCACATGAAACATTTCCAGTTCCTTTAAATAAGAAATTCCCAAATGATGTTTCAAAATCCACAACAAATCCACAAACTCCATAACCACAAATTGATGTTCGACAAACAGAATAGAGGGTAGGACTATCAGTCATAGTTTAGTGAGTGTCTTGAGTGTATTGTGTCCATGTGACAGTAGGGTGTCTCGTATCAGTAATGGAAATGAGTGAAATGAGTACCTTGACCCTCATGTATCATCCATATGATTGGCAACGAATTCGATGAATTCGCATCGGACATCATCTATTTCTTCCTGCGTGTATGTTGATTTTCCAGCCAATATTTTTAGCTAAAAAGTCAAAAAATAGTTACATTGGTTTGTATAATTTCAGAAAAGTAATTAAGAATTTAATTAATGAACAACTTACCTTTGACTCAATAGTAGGAGAGGTGTCTTCCATGAGATCCCGCATATATTTCATAACAAAATATCCGCATTCATAACCTCCAGGTTGTTTCGAGACCTACATGAAGATATTATTTGTAAGAGAATATAATGTCCATGATTATAATAAGTCATATATTAGTTTGATTACCTTGGGTAATTTCCAAGTAGGACTTTTACTTGATCTTTTACCACCAATATGTTGTGTTGAGGCCACTAGTAGAAAATAATTATATAACTAACATCAGAATATACACATTTATTAAAATATTAACAATAATAATATAATTTCACTCACGTATTGAAAAACAACTTAATGTCTCCTCTCGGCAAAAGAATGGTTTTACGGCAAATACCTTCTGTGACCAGTATAAATATTCTTGTTGCAATGTTTCAATCTATCTGAATAAGTATTTTCGTTGCATATTGGACAAGCAAAATATCCTTTCACACAACAACCAGACAAGTTGCCATATGCAGGAAAATCGTTAACAGTCCATAACAATACAGTTCTCATGTAAAAGATTCTTGCCGATAGGCGTCGTAAGTCACAACTCCATCCTTCCACAGCAACTGGAGATCCTCATCAATGGTGCTAAGTAAACATCTATGTCATTTCCAGGTTGTTGGGGGCCTGATATCAACAATGTGAACTTTCTCTTCATACACAACCAAGGTGGTAAATTATAAGTATTTAGCATTACAGGCCAACAACTGTACCTACTACTGAGTGAACTAAATGGATTAATCCCATCGGCTGAAAGGAGAGTCGAAGGTTTCTTGCTTCTGCTGCAAACTCTGGAAATTTATCATCAATTGTCTTCTACGTAGGTGAATCTGCGGGATGACGCAATTGGCCATCAACTTCCCTTCCGTCTACATGCCATGTCAAATTCTTTGATGTTTGTACCGATCGAAACCACCTTTTAAAGCGTAAAATAGGTGGAAAGTAACATAGAACTTTAGCTGGGATGCCCTTCTTTTGCTCTTCCTAACTTTGTTCAGACATATTCTTCTTTACCTTATATCTCGACGTTCCACACGTAGGACATGAGATTGCATTTTCATAATCTTTTCTATAGAGTATGCAATCATTCGGACATGCATGTATTCTCTTATATCCCATTCCAAATATTGAGAAGCAACGCTTAGCCTCCCTAGTACTTACAGGCAATTCATTTCTCCCGGAAGCATGTCGACGAACAATGTCAACACATCTGAAAAGCTTTTATCACTCCAACCACTCTTGGCCTTGATACTAAAGAGCTTCACTATCGCAGATAGCTTCGTATACTTTTTACAACCATTATACAATGGTTTTTTAGCATCATAAAGCATGAATTAAAGTTATCTTCATCATCTCCTTCAATGTCGTTCCTTTTTAATGCATGGAACATCTCTAGTGTATCTGCCACATCATTTAAAGTATCCATATCATAGTCCTTATAATAGACGTACATGTATCCTCACACACTTTATTAGGATCAACTTCCCCATGCCATATCCATATAGTATACCTTGGATCGATACCAACTGTCGTCAAATGAAATTTTACATCTTCTAAACTCATACTATAGAGATTCTCGCACTCATTACATGGACATCTAATGAAGTCGAGATCATCCCACTAGCTTTAACATGCTCCATAAATTCATCAACTCTGGCTCTATATTCTTCCGATAATAGGTGCTTTGTCATCCATGATCTATTCCTCTGTATAATAAAGTAAAACAATGATTAAGTGCTTTGTCATCCATGAGAGTGTGAGGATCAACATGAGGGGAACAATTTGTTATCAGAATTTAGAATGAGGTGACAGTGATATATGTGTGTGTGAATCATGAGTGCTTGTGTGTGTCGAAGGGCTGAACAGTGTAGGCATGTGTGTGTTAGTGAGTGTGTGAGTGACAGAAAATGTGAGAGTGTGTGGGGAAACATGTGTGCAGGAAGGTATAAAGCAGGGTGAGGAAGTCTGTGTAAACAGCCTCAGTTATTAGAGTATATAACCCAGAATTCAGCCCAATGCAGTTCTCAGGATTTGGGAAAAATGACAGCTTACATTAGGTTATGTATATCATGTGAGTGTGCAATAGCCCAATTCAAATTTCTTTATAACCTGTGTTCAATAGCCCAATTCAAATATATCATGTGAGTGTGAAATCCCTCGAACCTGAGATTAAAACATAGGGAGTGTTTGATTGTACCAAACCTTGAAGGGTCGGTGCACATGGATACAGTAGAAAATACCTTCAAGATTATCCTATCCCACATTAGGGGCAACCTAGTATCAGTGGGTACCTGGTTTAACACCAACTACATGGCTTGGTTTTGAATATCAGATATAAACAGCCTTGGTACCTCTTGATGCAGGTAACCCGAGTCGTTGATAACTCGTTCAATATTGGAACAGAGAACTGTAGATAACAGTAGGTATCATAGGATATGCCAATACCCATATGGCATAGGCAGAGTGCCATGATCAACCTACGGGTATAGGGTCCAAGGGATTGTAGCAAACAATATCGAGTACCGGATGTAGAGGTTGTACCAGGGATGCTCTGAGTCTATATGTAGGAAATTGTGCACTTCATTGCTTGATCATATTAGTTCTGTAGTTGAATTTTTTTCCCGAGACGGCAATATGATTACCCTGAAGTTCAAGCTCAATGTAATTGTACGACTGACCTTGCATATATACAAAGTAGAACCTTATTCTTCTAGTGATATCATTGCTTCCAGATTTCAACTGATATCTCATTGATGTATTATGTCTATATACTTGTGTATCATGTGAGTGTCGATGAATTAAATGGGAAATCAGTGAACTAATTCTCAGGTTATGTGTTGTACTTGAATCCCAAAATCAGGTTTTATATGAGATGAATTCTGGAATCAACCATTATATGAATCATCTACATAACTACAAAAGAGGGTCAAATAAACCTAAAAAAAAAAGTTGGTCAACGCTCACATCCAACATGACCGATATCATTTAATCTAAAGATGTACAGTCAAACAATTGCATATATTGATGTCAAA
>JANAVB010041820.1:4279764-4382250 GCA_029216955.1 Iris pallida | reverse complement strand
GCACGCATGGTCGTCTTTCATGTCCGTATTGCATGGCCGCACTAAGGCTTTCCGTTTGAAACATGGAGGCAAACCATGCTTCTTCGATTGTCATCGACAATTCCTGTTGAAGGATCATCCGTACCGGAGGAACATGAATGCTTTTCATGCTGGCGTTGTGGAGAAGGCTAATCCCCTACCAAGGTGGCCCGGATACACGATATGGAAAGAGGTAAAAGATTTACCAAGAGCTATTGAAAATCCTGCTATGGGCTACAAGTGTGACAGATTTGGTCGCACTCATAACTGGACGAAGAGGAGTATATTCTAGGATCTGCTATATTGGAGCACCATTCTGATTAGACATAACCTTGATGTCATATATCGAGAAGAATGTGTTTGACAACATAATTAATACTGTAATGGATGTAAAAGGGAAGCCGAAAGACAATCCAAAGGCTAGATTGGACTTGAAAGAATATGTAGACGTCCTACATTGCATTTGATAGAGGAAGAATGGGAAGTTGAAGCAGCCTAAGGCAATTTTCTCACTGGAGAAGGAGGATAAAGTGAGACTTTGTAGGTGGATTCAAGGTCTAAAATTTCCAGACGGGTATGTTTCGAACTTGAGAAGATTCGTCGACCTCAAGGAGAACAAACTGACAGGTATAAAGAGCTATGATTGTCACGTATTCATGGAGAGGTTAATTCGATTGCATTTCGGAATTTTTACCCTAGGTTGTTTGGGATCCATTGACCGAGCTTAGCATATTCTTCAGAGATATTTGTTCTACTAAGTTGCGTCGATCGTCTAGAAAAGCAGGAGAACGATATTGCGGTAACACTGTACAAGCTCAAGAAGGTATTTCCTCCTGGATTCTTCGATTCCATAGAGCATTTGCTAATTCATTTTTCCTACGAGGCACGTGTTGGTGGGCCCGTCGATTATCGGTGGATGTACTCGTTTGAGCGTCATTTGAACCACCTAAAGAGAAGGAAAAACAAGGCTCGGGTCGAGGGTTCTATTTGTGAAGCCTATATTCTCGAGGAGATTACAAACTTCTGCTCGACGTATTTTAAACCTCATGTTGCTACGAATATAACGAGGACTCTGAGAAACGATGACGGATATCAAGAATCTAATGATGGAATACTGAAAGTATTCAATACGTCGGAAAGCCTTCGATGAAAATGAAGAAGAGGTATTTGAATGACGAAGAGCTAAGGGCTGCTCAGTTGTATATATTACTCAATTGTGATGAGAATGAAGTAGAGAAGCTAGAGGGATAAGTAATTAATGATAAGTTTATGTCATCTCAATGTAATAGTATAAGCTAATATTATTGTACTAATCGGTGGCTGCTTTGTTATTTTTCAGCACATATAATGATGAGTTGAGGTCGGTTAGACCCTACCTAACAGATGAAGCATTAGAACAAGAAATGAGACATCATTTTCTTCTTGGTTGAGTGAATATGTAAGCAACACGGCAATTACTGGCCTCTTCTAATGCAACTACGTAATAATAACTTACTATCTCTTCTTTGGTATTCAGGTCGATCGTCTAATTTCACCAGAGATTGAATTAATTAGAACTCTTGCCAATGGGCCAATTACTTTTGTTAAAATATGGCCAAGTTATTGTGTCAATGGCTTTAGGTTCAAGTCGACAAGTTCTCCTATCAGAGACAGCTTCCTGGATCTTGATTCCACGAAAAACAGTTGTTTGTGTATCAAATCTTTGAACTACAAAGACATCGATCCAGGAAATGATTTCTTTGGCATCTTGTGAGAGATTGTGGAGTTGACATATAATTATGGTAGAAAACTAGCAAAGATCGTGTTGTTCAAGTGTGAATGGCTGGATCCGATTAAAAATCAAGGTTGGAAAATTGACAAGCATGGTCTGGTGGATATAAACTACAAGCGTAGATATCAAGGCTAGAACCATTTATTCTATCAACTCAGGCTCAGCTTGTGTACTTCAGAGCTTATCCGAGACGGGGAGTAACGAAGTCTGACTGTGGGCAGTATGCAAGACTAAAGCTAGAGATACTTTTGATGGTGACAAAAAACTTATTATGAGGACGAGCTACCTCTTTTAACCAATATTGTTGATGTGGACTCCACGGAAGTTACGCATTACACGACTAATATAGAAGATGTAGAATTATCCGAAGAGGAAGGCGAAGCCGACGAAGGCGAGGATGAGGAGGAGGAGGAAGAGGAAGATGAGGTCGTGGAAGACGAACAAGATGAATATTCTGAAGATGATTGAGAGAGATGTACTTTCATTTTCTTATTATGTAGAGTTGGTTATTATCTAGTTTTGGTTACTATCTAAACTTAGATATTCTTTTAGAATGTACTATCTGGACGTAGATGTTTCTTGTAGAATGTACTATCTGAACTTAGATGTTTCTTGTAGAATATACTATCTGGACTTAGATGTTTCTTGTAAAATGTATCATCATAGTTGTCTTGGTTATTATCTTTTCTTTGTTGTACTTTCATATTTCTAATGTACTATTATTTGTTGTATCTCATCATATGTTGTTATCAGGTATGACAGGTCGTCACGGATCGTTCCGCATGTCCCGACATGGGGCACGGGGTACTGGCACTGGCAGAGGACAGGGTACTCCTTCGGTACCTCCTACTGGTACCGGCTCTGGATTCTCGTCGCCCAGTACTCCTGTATATCGGACAGTACCACCGTCTGCCCCGATGCTACGTAGCATATCTCCTGGGATGAGTAGTTCCAGGCCTGAGACTACTCTATCGTCTAGCATTCCTCCTGCTGATACGATGATGGAGACAGATGAGCAGATGGAGGAGGCTGAGCCGACGGCCGACCAGTATCAGGTAGATGATGCATGCGCACCTCCGGAGGAGACGAGCACGGAGATCTGGGCCGACGGTACAAAGTAAGTGTTTTGGTTTATCATTTTTTCTGTGTTTATCATAAATTAACTTTTCTCATGAATATAATATATCTGTATAGATATCATCCCCCATCGGTACAGAGACTTCTAGGCCACTTATTGAGGACTAATTATGGTGGTCCTTGGATAAACTACTCTGATGCTCCAGACGAGAGGAAGGCCTACTGGTTTGCGCGCTTCAAGGTTAAAATATATTTGCTTTTAACATGAATCATATACTTTTTGCATATTATATATAATTGATAAATATTTGGTTTGTACTCTTCTAGGCTATATCTTTCTATCCACCGCACTGGGCCGAGCTGATCGAGGGGATGTTTTCTGCCGTCGCTGCTAAGCTGATCCGCGATAATCAGAAGACTCCTGATCATGCCGGAAAGCCGATCCAAGGTTGGATCACCCCTAATCAGTGGACTATGATGAAGGCTCGATTCGACGAGCTAAGGTACAAGAAAAAGTCTGAGAAGGCTAAGGCGGCTAGGAAGCAGGGATCAAAGTGGTGCGGTGGGTCGATTCCGATGACGGAACATTTCCGTCATTTGGTATGTCTTTTTATTTCAAAAATATTATTTTAATGCAAGTCCGATAAATTAGTAAAATGTGATATATGTAATTACAGGTAAAGAAGGGTGACGATGCCAATATAGTGACTGTCTTCCTGGCCACAAATCGGAAGGACGGGAAGCTTATTGACGAGAGGGCGAAGCAGGCCTATGTAAGTATTACAATTCTATTTATTAATTTTAATACTTGTGTTAGTTTTGATATAACTTAGTAAATATGCATGCAAATATATATTCAAGTAGTTAGTTATAATAAGTACATTAGACATTAGAAGTTATAGAGTATCCATGCTTCTAGGCCGAGTTTCAACGGCTTAAGGAGGGGCGGTTGCTAGTGCACCTGCTGCGGGAGAGGTCGTATTTCTCGCAGCCTGCTCCAGCTCCGTCGGAGGACGAGCTGTGGGTGACCGCCGCTGGTGGTCTCCACAGGGGTACGTACTACGGTACGGGATCCTATGGCGCCTAGTTGCGACACAGTCCTCTAGGGCCTCCTATGCTAGTGTGCATGGCCCACAGCCCTCCCAGGAGTCTGCCCGAGTCCAGTAGATGGTAGAGTCTGTCCGTGACGAGCTGCTACGTCAGATCCAGAAGCAGCACCAGACGGACGATGCTGCGCTCATAGCACGATTGGATACGCTCGATCGTAGCATTAGAGAGCTCAGGGATGTGACTAAGAGGACAGAGCGGGGCGTCACTGATCTTAGAGGGTCGACAGAGCGTAGCGTGACGGATCTGCAGGCATCACAGCTGTCCATGGGTGAGAGGCTGACGTTGATGCAGGAATCGATGTAATAGCAGTACAAGACTGTTATCTACTATGGATTCCTACCACCAGCGACTAGCAGCGTTGGAGCCTTATTGTCCTCCGGGTGTGCCTTTATCATCGTCGACGCCGCCGGCGTCACTACATCCGACTCCACCGACGTCACTACCTTCTTCATCGGTGACAATTTCACGGGAGGAGTACGAGATGTTCCTATCCTTGAGGCGCGGCGGTGCCCCTCCTCCTCAGATCTGCAGTAGTCCGAGTTAGGACTATTTTATGAGATGTAGTATTTTTTCAGTGTTTGTTTATGTTGTTTCAGTATTGGTTGTGGATTATTTGTTTGTGTAGACTTTCATTATTGGTTATGGATTCATGGATATTGATTGTACTTTGGATATTCGTTTACCGACTTTGGATATTTTAGTGTTCGTTGTGTTGGTATCTCATCATATGTTGGTTGTAGACTTTTACTCTTGTTTGCGTCGATACATACGTATATTATGATGTACTGGTGTTGAGTGTTCCACCGAAGGGGTTGACGAACCCAGGAAGAAAATGTGCTTGTGGTTTTTTTTTATTTATTGAACTGCAGGTAGAAAATATGATTCTGTGGACATTCTGTAATTTTTTTTTGTAATTTAGTGACGTTTAGCGACTCAGCTAAACGTCGGTACATCACCAGGTATACCGACACTTACCGACGTAAGGTTGCGTTCGGTAAACGTCGGTAACGTCGGTAAACGTTGGTAAATGTCCCAGTATTTCCCTCGTCTACAGTGTCGATGAACGTCAGTAAAAACTAGACATACGTCGCTAACTGTTGCAGGATTCACCGACGTTGACCGACGTTTGGGACGTCGCCATATTTCCGACGAGCGTCGGTGAACGTCGGTAAATTACGACACTTAATGACATCAGTAAGCATCGGTAAGAGCGACGATTACCGACGTTTTGCCTGTTAGCAACCTGGCTTTCCGCGACCATAGGAAAACGTCGCTAAATACGTCGGTAAATAGTTGTAGCGTCATTTTTTGTCATTTTAGCGACGTTTGATGCCAGTTTCTTGTTGACTCAACCTGAAGCATCGAGCAAGGCAACGGAATCAACTCTAGTCTTCTCAATCAAAAGACGAGAGGAGAACTACGGAGTGCAGCAACTCGAAGAAAAGTTCTGTCAATACAACTGGTGGAGAAGAGACGACCCTTCATGAGAAGTAGGATGAGATCACCCTCTGTCTATCCAAATCATCAATTCCATCTTTTGAAATCCAGTTGTTTTAAAAGATGTCTTTCCTTTATGATAAATACGTATTATCACAGATATTGTTTTTTAGATATGATATGCTGTCTTTAAGTCCCAAAGGATTTGAAGATCATTTGTAAAAAATAAGTTCACGTCCATATTACCTCTGGATTCTATTTTCTCTATCATCACATCAAATCAGATCAAAAAGAAGAGAAAATTATTCTTTATTCCTTCTTTAAAAACATAGATACATCTTGATGGAAATCCATTACATCTCAGATTTTCATTCGAAATCTAACAAATGAAGGTCTATTACATCTTTGGATCTTCTTGTTGATGCCAGTTCCTTGTTGACTGGACCTGAAACAGCGAGCAAGACAATGGAATCAACTCTGGTCTTCTCTCTTAGAAAGAGAGAGAAGAACCACGGAGTGCAGCAGCTCAAAGAAAAGTTGCTGTCAATACAACTGGTGGAGAAGAGATGACCTTCATGAGAAGTAGGAATGAGATCACCCTCATGATATGATTCTAATTTTGTGTCTCTACCGTCCAACTCTCATGTATAAAGGCCCTTCCCTCCATCTTGAGGAACCCCTTTTAAGGATGAAGTGTTCTGAGCTCTCTGATGTGTGTCAAAGTGGTTCAACTTCATAGCATCCAAGATCACCGATGCCAGTTATGGGGATTTTCGTCAGTTGGTCTCCTGCAAGCATCAGAAAGAAGAAGAGAATACAATAAATGTTCTTTTCTTATGTAACTATTCATATGCAATTGAAGCTGAAACATTTTGTGCGTCTATAGGTGTATATTTCGGGAAAAAATGTCACGTGGTATTCGAAAGTTGATGTTGTCAGAACTGAGAAAGTACGGCATATATCAAGAGTAACATAACAAAGCTCACATATGCCTAAAATTGGGACGTGTCAACACAGTTACTCGACAAAAGTTCAAATGTGCCAGGATTTATAAAGTTAAACTGTTTTTCATTTCATAATGAAAAGGAGAAACACAGACACTAAAAGGCACTATTGCTATTATGTAAAAATGATGATTTTATGTCACGTTATTTTTCTTCCCATTATCAGTTTGGCGTATTGCAGCGCTCAACTCCTCTATATTGTGGATCCCCGAGCGATACGTTAGACGGAGGAATTCTTTCCTCTGTTCCAGTGTGCCACGATCTTGGAAGATGATGGCCCACCTTGGGAACGAGCGAAGACTGCTGGGGTCAGGCTAAAGCAGTTCAGGAAGTTCTCTGCCCTCAGGGACGGGTCGGCTTCTAGCAGATACGCCATTGGCACAGAATTCGACTTCTCTTCAGAAGCCTCGCCATCGACAGTGAGGTTCACCTTCTTCTTCATGCTCTCCTTGGGCTCCATGAGAGTGGTGAGTGAAGATGAAGGATAACAACCTCATACCTATATATACAGTTAAGGTGGTCTCTGCCGACTCTTTATCTTCCAATAAATGGGCACGTATTACTTAACGAGGAGAGAAAATGAAATTTTTTTTTGAAAAAAGAGCATCCCATAAATAGGTTCATCGTTGGGAATGAATCGAGTATTTAATACTCTTTTTAGTCAGGTTGTGTGATACTCACATTGCGCCGTACTCAGCATGCGCAGCTATCAGGTTGCACAACAATTATGATTATGCCGCATCTTGCCGCTTAATGCGTCAAAATTGTGCTCAAAATACAACACAGATTTTGAAGCGTCGCGTAACATGGGTCGACAGTAACCAAACCCTAAAAAGGGAGGCACAAGTTATGAGTTGTGCCCCACTCTAAAAAGAGTGGGTGCACAACGTCAGGAGCCGGCCAAACCCTAAATAGGGTGATCGATGATCGGGTCTAATGCTTACCTTCTATGGCTGGGTTAATAGTCTCTCGTCGTGACGAAGGTGGAAGGTACTGACACGTATGTCGCTGCTCTCTGCATTATGAAGCATGAGATACAGGCTCGACGAAGCCCTTTCCTTTCTTAACATCGAATCTCTTGGGTGCCATTAGGGTTTGTCGAAGAAGCTTCTGAATTAGAAAGAAGAAGAAACAAAGTGGTTAAATAAGGAGGTAGGGTTTCGAAAAAATTACGTTAGTGAATGAAAGGCACAGGAGTACATCAGCTCGAGTTGACTGGTGCAACACAGATAGTTCACTGGAGCAATCCAAACAAAACTAGCATAATTCAAAGTATTTCAAAACCTTGAAGTATTTTCAAGTTTTGAAAACTTCAAAGGAGGTCTTGTAGAGGCTAAAAATTAAGCTGTGCCACCCATTAAAGTGTTCGATCATCAGATGGCACCAAAAATTATATTGTGCCAAACAATCAAGTTGCACGCATCAGTTGCACCAACGCCAGGTTGCGCTAGAGTCAGGTTGTACGAGCGCCATGGCACACTTTCTCGAGAAGCTGTAACGGTATCATCATTACATGACAACTAACAACACGGAGATTAAGAAAAATCCATTCAAATCCCGTGCAACGCGGCGCTCGAGAAGATTTTGTCAGCATGTAATTAATGCTAACAGCTGGTTCGTACAAGTCATTGTTTGGCACGAGGATTAATCAGTACAACATAGAAGACCTAGTCAAAGGTGCCAGTCGTTGCGTTGTGCCCATGCGCAGCCAGACAAGTTGGCGCCACTTGATCAACTCTTATTTTAAAATAGGGTGATGTGGTGCACAAGCTACCAACTTTGCAGAGCGTGGCCACTACACTACCCACGACCACATACATCTCAATTAAACGATGCCACGCATCTATAGCAGTTGGTGCAAACCGCTCGCACAGGTTGTTACATTGTGCCCACGGGCAACCTGATAAAGTACGTACAAGGTGATGAAACAGTGTTAAAGACAAAGTGACGTGGCACACAAGCTACCAACTTTGCAGAGTGTGCCCACTGTACTGTCCACGACCATGCGCATCTCAATCAAACGATGCTACGTGTCTAGAATAGCTGGTGCAAACCGCTCGTGCAGGTTGTTACATTGCACCTACGTGCAACCTGATGAAGCACGCGCAAGGTGATCAAACAGTGTTTTGGACCGAGTGACGTGGCGCACAAGCCACTAACTTCACAAAACGTGTCTACTACACTGCTTACGACCACGCACATCTCAATCAAATGATACCATCTTCCACAATAGTTAGTACAATCGTTTACGCAAGTGAACATGAGGCACGCAACCTGAAGTGCGTGCAACCCAGAATAACTGCTAAACAATTATTTCAAGAAATCTATAAATAGAGTTTCAAATCAATCTCAAAGCATAAAGAACTATCATAATCTCTTGCTAAAGTGCTGTTGTATCCTCCAGAGACTTGTGTCTTCAATATCACATCGTCCAAGGGATAAAGTGATCGTCTTGTGATCAGATTCCTATAGTTGTACTTCCCCAGAAATCAATTATAATGTTGTATTCTTTTCTAAGTTTGTAATAAAACTTTTGTTTTTGCAAACATTATTTCCATGACATGTTACATGAGTATTCCTATTGATACCTAATACACAGATTTTTGTTATATTACATGCTAGTGCCTCGTATTTACTTGTATATATGATTGTACTTGGCTTTTTTACTTAGTAGTGTTATACTAGACGCATCGTGGATACGACTCGACAATAACATTAGTTGGGGAGGAAAATCAACAAACATATGAGCTACTTTACAATTTTCCTTTGTAACCTAGATGCTCCGCGAGAGATATAGTTTTGATAAACTTAGATATTTATCTGTAGTAGTGCTCCTATTTTACCAAAGGGGAATTATTTTGATCCTACTTTTAGCTAAAGATCCCATGCGTGCGAACATTTTCCTCAAATGTGCAAATTTATATAATTTAGTTGTGAGTAGTCACTCATGAGTTACTTATTATTCTCTTGATTGATATTTACTATTAATCATATATGGCATGCATGTTATGTATCTTGTTACATACTCTGAGGATCTAGTTTTCTTTCAGGTATATGTTGATCTGCTTTTATGAGATTCTTGGGGACTAATACTTCGAATTTCAGGTATACTTAGGCGTTACCTTCTTCCTTGTTCTTTTGTATTACTTTTTCCTTATAAAGTTCATATTTCATATATAGTATTGTGGCTATATTTAGATGGTTTATATGGATAGTTGTTATGATATGGACAATGTACACATATTCGAGTTGGACTGGAGTCCACTTGATACGTAGTTGGCCAATGCCATGTTGGTGCTTTTGTCTTTGGACTAACATAAAATAGTCTATATCAGCTAAACTACCAAGTGGGTATCTCAATATAATGCTTTGCATGTGTTGAGGTGTGCACATGGGGTGTTATAGAGCACATGTGGGTGCCATGTCGGGGTATTTTCTAAGAAGGAAAAAGGATTAACTTCTCAAGGAAGCATGTTGCTTTTTTGTCGCTAGAACGCATACTAGGACACGGGCTCACGAGCGTAAAATGGCGCGTCATGCATGCACGGGCGCATATGCGGGGGTAGGCGCGAACTAGTGCACGACTTTGCTGATTATGAGATGATCTAGAATATCAAACTCATTTTTTCAGTATTAGTATTTTAGTCCCACATCGGATAGGCGAAGAGGTAAAGTCTCTTTCCTCTCTATAAATAGATCCCCCTAGCCTCTTTTTGGAGACACGTAAAAATATAAAAGGAAAGGGAGCCCGTTAATTCCAGGATCACATTAGAGTCACAAAAAGTTGACTACGAGCATTCCAGAAGTTCTTTGAGAACTACTATGCAAACCTTTTCGATACAAATTTTAACAAACTTAAGAATATTGACGGGCATCACTTCGAACATTTGGATGAAGAAAAGTTTTTTCAAATGGTTGGATGAGTGTTGGGCCAAACTATCCAAGAAGTTTGATGCATAGTACAAGATAGTGCATGGAGATTACAACTTATGCTAGAGAGGATGGAGAGGTTTTCAAGCAGCATCACAAGTCAATTGAGAAGAAGATCAAGGCCTTTTTGCACTTGGGTTTTGTTCAGATTAAGCATATGCGTGTGTGTCAATTCAGATTATGCGCATAAGATCTGTTCAGATTATCCACTTGGGTTTTCTCAAATGATGCACACAGGTTTTATTCAGATCATGCATTTGTGTGTGCATAGATTCTGTTGCACATAGGTATGCTCAGATGAGGAGCATGAGTCTACTAGAATGAGGTGCATGGGACTGCCCAGATGTTGCGCATGGATTGGCGTATATGTTTTTTGCCAGTATGCGCATGGTTTCGACTGTATATGTGCATAAATTCTCCAATAGTGTAATAATCCAACATGAAGACAACCTTATCTTGGTGGGTTTAGTTACGGTTATAGCTTAGAAGGTCATTTGAAGAAGATTTACAGATCCAATTCAAAACCAAATAGCAAGGTAAAGCTAAACTTGGTTATTTAGATTACTTAACTTGGTTGCTATTTTTGCACAAGTTGAGTAATCTAGAGTGGTTGCTGACTTGTTGGAGAACAATAGTGCATCTAACCACGTAAAGAGCTATTCACCAAGATTGAGCCTATTTTCAAAGAATGTCTCGATGGCAAACAAGTCTTAAGTAGAAGAACTAGGGATCATGATCGTAGTTTTGGACTTTCAGAAAGTTGGTGACACTG
Source organism: Iris pallida (assembly GCA_029216955.1). Taxonomy (NCBI): domain Eukaryota; kingdom Viridiplantae; phylum Streptophyta; class Magnoliopsida; order Asparagales; family Iridaceae; genus Iris; species Iris pallida. Next base: position 4,371,131 of record JANAVB010041820.1, on the reverse strand, counting down.
GTGTACGTGTAGCATGTACCAATTATTTCTGAGGTCCTGATCTTAGGAAGTTTGTTGTTCAATACGGACTTGAAGATGGACATTCATGCTACAAGAGATTGGTTTCTTGGCCATGAACATGCTTTGGAAATATGTTCAATATCAAGAGAATGTTCAGACTTCTGCTGATGATGCAGTTTCTTAATTGTGTTGTGATGAATGGACTAGGACATGAGCTATGTAATAGCAAACTCATGATGTCTAGTCTAAACCTTATCTCTAGATTATGAGGGTAAAGGGGTGGAGGATTATGAATTCTGTGTACGGGACAAAGATTGTCAGGAGGCTGCTTAGATGATTATACTAAAGTATAGATCTTAAGGAGTTTGTACACCCAGAAATATGTGACTTTTCATTAGTTCTCCATAGAAGCTGGATTAAAGTGTATTAATAAATTCATAGATGATTTCTCGATGTACTTATATCGGAAGATGAAGTGTTTGAGAAGTTTAGGAACTTCAGGGGCAAAGCTGAACGTCTAGCCGAATTGAGAACTCAAGTAACTCAGAAGTGGTTCAGACAGAGAGTGTTGTTTCTTGGATTCACATCATTCTGATATGAACATAGAATTGCCTATGAAATGATTGCTCCATATTATCTCCAATCTAATGGGGTTTTAGAGAGGAAGATCAGGACATTGTCAGGGATTATAATATCTATTTTGTCGATCTTCCAATATGCTTCTGGGAATAGATTGAGCTTGCGACTATATTTATTTCCAAGTAACGTACCATTCGTCACATCTATCGTTGCTTCTCATAAAAACTGGTTCAAGATTAAACCTGGCTTGAATATCATTCAAGTGTGGGGATGTCTAGTGTACGTCAAACTTTTGGATATCAAGATTCAGAAGCCAAGAATGAGGACCAAGATGACAATTTCTAGAATTTGTTATTGAAAGCTATGCTTGGAGTTTGCCTGATATTGTATCATATCACTGAATGTCTCACGTCATAGAATTCTTTGTAGACAAGTTTTCTTGGGTCAAAGCATCATTCTCGTGGATGTTCCGGAGAATGTCGTTAGCTCTAAAGAAGCTAAAATTTTGAAAGAAGCGATAGTCCAAAAGGTGGTTGTCATTGATAATGACAACACTTGAACCAGTATTCGCGAAGGGCTACAACCAAATCAAAATATTCCCCGACGATGAAAAGCACAGTTCATTCCGAACGCTAAAAGGAATCTACTGTACAGTAATTCCTTTCGGTTTGAAGAACACTGGGGCGACATATCAATAGGCTATGAGCACTATATTCCGCGAACACATCCGAAAAATGGTTGAATGTTATGTTGATAACATTGTTGTCAAAAGCCGAAAAAGGCTAACCATTTGGAAGACCTGAAGACTGTTTTCGACTTGATACGGGTACATCAGCTAAAGATGAACCCAACCAAGTCTTTCCTAGGGAATTCCAATGGCAAGTTCCTGGGCTTCATCGTTACAGCTAAGGGTATTAACATTGACCCTTAAAAGACCAAGGCCATCCTGAATATGGCTCCCCGATAAGCCTTCGTGAGCTTCGGGGCCTACAAGGACTCTTGGCATACATCCAAAGATTCATAGCAAATCTTTCTGGGTGATGCAAACCCTTCACTAAACTAATGGAGTGGGGAGTTTCTTATGTCTCGACCAAGGAATGCCAATAAACGTTAGACGACATCAAAAAATATCTCACCAGCCCCCAGTCATGGTAACCCAGGTCGTAGGGAATGCCTTTTTTACTATATGTCCGAGCTATGGACCATTCTCTCGGTGCCTTACTAGCCCAAAAAAGTAATGAAGGCCACGAGCAAGCAATCTACTATTTGAGCAGGACCATGATTGGTGCCGAACTTCGGTATAATTCTATTGATAAATAGTGTCTTGCTCTAGTCTTTGTTGTCCAAAAGATGCGTCACTATATAGCTGGACAAACAATCCATATTATCTCTAGGGTCAACTCCTTCAGAGTCCTCATGACCAAGCCTGGAGCACTAAACTCGCGGTTAGCCACATGGGCAATCCTGCTATCCCCCTATGACATGTGTTCGTCCCACATAAGGCGGTTAAGGTCAAGCATTGGATGATTTCTTGGCAGAAAATCATGTTCTGGAAACATAAAAACTCTATGATGGGATTCCAGACGAGGTCTTCGAGTGCAATGTGGTTACGGAAGATCCTGTTCGGCGAATGTTCTTTAATGGTACTTCAAGAACAGGGCCCAAAGACTTGATCATTGTGGGAGTAGGAGTGGTCCTGGTCACTTCTGAAGGCCTAATCATTCATCGTGCATATTCTCTCATGGAAACATGCACCAAGAAGGTCATCGAGTATAATACCCTTATCATCGGACTCCAGCTCGCTAAGCAGTTGGGAGTCGACTACCTAGAGGCTTATGGTGACTCAAAGTTGATAATAAATGAGGTCAGAGGCTAATACGAGGTCCGGCATAAGGATCTGGTCCCTTATCATCAAGCGGCAATCGATATCATCTCTATCTTTACAAGGTTTTTTTATAGAACATGTACCTCGATTGTAGAATATGGAAGCTGATACCCTTCCTGGTCTCGCTGCTTCTTTATCAGCTCCTATCGGGATCCTGTACTCCGTCACTGTGATGAGTCGAGAATTGGTTTGCCCAAAGAATAACCTATACACGTGTCTGAGCTACTCTGTATAGACAGACACTATTGTTGACATTAGAGACTAGCGATTCCCGTTCATAGACTACGCGGTCTATGGGATTCTACTCGAGGACTCGAAAAAACCCACTTCTATTAAGAGACGCTCGCTCCAGTTCTACTATGACGCAGCTACTAAAATACTATATCATCGTTCATATGACGGACTCCTCCTTCGTTGTTTAACTGATGTTGAAGCCAAAAAAGCACTCCAGTAAGCGCATGATGGCACTTACGGAGCTCATCAACCCGGTCCTAAGTTGCAGGAGCGATTACGATGTATGGGCTACTATTGTCCTACTATGATGGCAGATGCTGTTGATTATGCTAAGAAATGCCGAGTGTGTCAACTTCATGCTGACTTCATTCATCAACCTTCCAAATTCCTGCACCCCACGGCTGCGGCTTGACCATTCGAAGCATAGGAAATGGATATTGTTGGACCAATTAGTCCATCCTCTAAAGGACATCGGTTCATCCTCGTCATTACTAACTACTTTTCTAAGTGCGTGGAGGCGATACCGTTGGCAGAGATGAAAACCTCGAACGTGATCAGTTTCGTTAAGCACCATGTTATCTACCGCTTCGAAGTTCTCCGAAGAATTATTCACGACAATGGCCCCCATTTTGTGAGGCATACCTTCCATCGGTTTTGTGATAAAAACCGAATACATAATATAGCCTCGACAGCCTACAATCTAGCGGTGAATGGGCTAGCAGAAGTATTTAACAAAATAATCGTTAAGCTACTCAAGAAGGTCATATCATCTAATAAATATGACTGGAATGAAACGCTAGGCGAATGTCTATGGGCTTACCGTACAACTGATCGGACACCCACAGGCCACACGCCATTCTCTCTTGTCTACGGGAGCGAAGCGGTACTCCCTTTGGAGATATAGATTCCATGTCTACGGATATCCATCACCAACCGGTTGACAGATGAAGATAACCAACGTCGTTGGCTACAAGAGTTGGAAGCGTTGGATGAAAAACGTCTACTAGCTCAGCAGCGTATCGAGCTATATCAAGATCGAGTTTTCGGAGCCTTCAACAAAAAGGTTAAGGAAAGGACGTTTCAAGTTGGCGACCTCGTGTTATCAGTTCGAAGTCCAATGGTAATGACTCATAAATCGGCCGATAAGTTTGAACCCAAGTGGGAGGGCCCCTTTGTCATAGAAACGGTATACTCCAACGGTGCTTACCAACTCGCTAAGCCTAATAGAGATCTGCTAAGGATGCCGATTAATGGCAAATTTCTAAAGAAATACTGTCTAGTTTTGGCGTGTATGTCTAATAAAATCCTCAGAAAGCGATCATTTCCATATTACATCTGAATCACTCTCCACAATTATATTTTGCTATGTTTGTTTAAACCTCTGAATGAGATGTTATGTTTCACCATATCCACAACCTTTGAGTGAACGTTCTTATGTAGCCACCCCTACTTCGCTATGAACCCTACATAAAGACATCCACGTTCATATTACCTCTGAGCAATTTTTATACCCACAGAGTCGTGTCCTTCCATGTTCATATAACCTCTGAGAAGGTTGACCCTATCACTAAGATAAATGTTTTCCATGTCCATATTACCTTTGAGTAAACATCTCCACAAAAATATCCCCATCGGAGTTATCTCCACTCTATCATGTTGTAACTACCTCTGATAGAATTCCTACTACCACAAAGTTTGCAGCAAATAAATACATAAGAAGGAAATAAGGACATTTATTTCTTTCATGCTCAAGGAAAGGAAAAAGTTAGACTACAGCAAAATAAAAATCCCCTCTATAAGACGGCACGAAACGACAAAATAAGAAGTCAAAAAATTGACCAAGATGGTCGGCGCGAAAGGTCACTAATTCAACTCTTCAGGAAGGCAATACTTGGTTCGATAGATTCTTTAGGCCGACATTATGCTTCTTGACGCCTCGCTACCTCTTCTTCAAATTGAGACACGTTCCGCCAAGCATCCTCCAGTATTTCCCGCCGTGAGCTGACATTTCCAGCAGCTTGGACCAAGGCCTCAGACTATGATGAAGGGACATCTGTTCGTTCTGTGCCTTCTCTAGTTCATCCTCCATGATCACCAATTTTTCTTCCAGAAGCTGGACCTGCTCGCAGTAGTTTTCACACTGCTCTACCAAGATTTTTTGGAGACAGGTTTTGACTTACTTGGCAGTGTCCAGCTCCGCCACTCTAACCTCCACCTTAGCTGCCTCACGTGCAAGGGTTTCCCGACTAGATTAGCATTGGGATATCCCGCTGGTCAGCTTTTCCAGCTCCTCGTCCACCAAGGGCGAGAGATCACGTTCGAGGCCTTGAAGCTCCGTGAGATTAGCCTCCAACTCCACCATCGAATCCTCTGGAGCATCAACTGTTGCCTCATATCTGAGATGGTCTCGTAGCACCGAAAGGTAGAGTGCCAACGAAGATCGGGACGGCATATAAGTTCGACCATGCTCCAAGATATTGGTAATGCCTCATCTGAAAGCAGTATAAATGGTCCCGATGATCAGTCCGGCATATAATCATTGTCAGCCATGGTCATCGGAGTCATCGGAGGTGCCACTTTAGGAGGTCTAAGCAGAAGATGGGCAGGAACCAGAGTAGCCACAACCGCTATGAAAACAGGAGCTGTTACGGCAGAAGATTTAGCCACAGCTATTACAGAACTGGCAGATGGCACGACCGAAAAAACAACCATGCTAGGTACAAAAATAGAGGTTGTTACAGGAACAACCACATTAGTCCCGGGCACGACATAGTCAAGCTCCGGTGTCACCACTTCAGGGGTAACCCCGTGGGTGGTTCCCCAAGAAATGTACCCTGGGTCGGGACCCTCCAAGATCGAGGACACCTTCTCCATTGTATTCGTCTCTAGTTCCTCGGCAGGCAAAGGCTGATCCGATGACACGGCGGCAAACTTTTCTATATTGACCGAGTCAAACGGTACTTCTTTGGCCGACTCGTGGGCTTGATCCCCGACAGCTCCCTCGGCCGCCTCATCGGCCATTTTATTTTCCTGGCCTTTCACCAGTATCTCTTCACCCACCTTACCAGCCTGATCTTCAATGGTCTTCCCGGCCGCTTCATCAGTATGGGGAGGAGGTCTGTAAAGGTATCCTGGGCCACACTTCCAATATCCTCGACGGTCTTATCTATCCCAAAGGTGGGCTCCTTGGCTTTATCTTCGGACACTGCTAGATTCGCCCTGGGCATCACGACGGTCACATTTGCCATCACCCCCACAGGCGCCTCTTTTTGACACGCCTCTAACAAATCTGAGAAATCTCAATGCTCGCAATAGAAAGTGGCGATTGGAGCAAGCGAAAGCACCCTTCCGGCTCAACGACCTTAACAACATCGGTCAATATAATCTCTTCTGGGGCAATGGCCTTCTCAGCCTCCTTAGTCGCGGGCACCTCATGTAGCTCCCCTTCCCGGAAATTGTAAAATATTTTTATTATTAATTTATTTAATTTAAATGGTAATTTTTAGATTTTATAAATAATTAATTATTGGCTTATTGAATTTTATTATTATTATTATTATTATTTTATTGAGGTTATATAATATTAATATTATTATTGTGGTTATTAAATATAAATTATTTATTATTAATAGTTATTATCATTTTATTCTTTATCAAAAGATATAGGTGTATATATAAATGTATGATATATATGGGTGGATGTATAGATAAATATATGAGAGTGATTATATAAATGAATATTAAATAGGTGTATGTGTATTAATATATAAATATATATTAAATATGGGTGTATGATTATCTAAATAGAAATATACATTTATTAATGAGTATATATATAATATATAATTATGTGTGTATGAATATAAGAATATAAAATATATATGGGAATATATATAAATATATATATATATATATATATAAGCGTATATGGTATGTATATATTAATATACATATATATATGGGTATGATAGTGTGTATATATATAGGTATATATATATATATATATATATATATATATATATATATATATATATATATATATATATATATATATGTGTGTGTGTGTGTGTGTGTGTGTGTGTGTGTGTGTGTGTATATAATACATGTGAATGTATGTGGGCTTGTATATATAAATATATATAAATATAGGTGTGTATTTGTATATATATAAATAAATGTGTATATGTGCATATATATTAATATATATATTAGTATGTATATACATATATGTATATATGTATAATTATATATGTGAATTATTTCGAATTAGAAAAAGAAAAAGAAAAAGAAATGGAAAGAATTAACTAAGCAGCAGCAATGCTCAACCAAACAGAGCCCGACCACAGGCCAGCAACCCTGTGCCTAACCAAGCCCAGGCTCTATTTCCCCACACAAGTAGCTGGGCCCAGCCGAGCCTTGCTGCAATATATACAACTGTATATATATGCAGAGATGATCGAAAGAACAGAGAAGAATCGACAAAACCTAAAAACCCTAGCTCCACGACCACACCACACCTCTCCAGTATCCTGGGCGGTCACCTCGATGCCGGAGCGCCACCGTGCGACCGCCGGACGGCGGCCAGGGACACCGCGCGCGCCCAGGCGCAGGCAGGCTACGGCAGGACGCGAACACCACTTTACGGATGGATTTCTCCACCTCCATTAGATCAATCTATGATCTAATTCCTCAGGTACATCCCCAACCTATTCGTCTTTGAACCCTAATAATTAGTTTGATTTATATCAGCGGAGATTTCGAGATAAATAGGCTCGAAATTAACGAAAAATCGGACCCGAAACAGGACAAGGGAAAGTCCCAGGTACCCGTGTTTAGGAACAGTTTCCCATCAACCTAGTAGAAATTTTAGGAAACTATTTGAACACAGTTGTAGTCAACATGTAGGGATCCATGACCCAATTCGCAGAAGTCGATTTTATTGACTACGCGTCGAGAAATCGGATCCCGAACATTGACAAAAACCTGTTTTAAAATCAATAAAATTGTCTGATACCACGTGCGTCCTGCCGTTCCGAGCGACGTGGTCACGAAACGAAAGCATCAAAAGTTGCGTAACAGCTTCGTGGATGTGCGGGCTTTGACGGAATTCAAATTGGTCGTGTGTGCGCGACGAATTTGATGCATATCCGTCAAAATTCACCGTATCGGCCTTTGTGTAAGTTTCTCAATTACTTCGTGCACGCTCGTCAGATCGAGACAAAACTTGCACCAACAGGACCGTATCATTTTTTTGGTCCTGTATGCCAAGTTTGGTCCGATTCTGAGACAGTTGATAAAATCGTCGTTTTGCGGGCCCCACGGTCCCACTCAACGGATGATTTTGTGCACGGCCCGTCGGAATCCAACTTTGGATATACGGTTGGGTTCGTATCAGAAAACAGGATCCGTAGACATGTAGTTTGACGACTTTAGAGACCTTGGACTCTGGCACGCTTTTCGGTACAAAGCGGGTCCAACGACGGATATCGTTTTTGTCCGAAATTACCGTTTTGCCCCTGTGTCCAGAATTGGACTTAAAGACAGGCAATCCTAGCTAATTTGACTATTCTGAGAATGTTGGTACTATTTATTTCAGCATCTGGAGACTTCTGCATGTGTTGACTGATTGTGGCTCATTGAGTGGTATAGTATTATTGTTTTCTCCAGCTAAGGATCTCAGGCAAGTGCACTTTCTGATTGCTTTCGATTCATAGTAGTTTTCTCATTTCATGTCTATACATATATCTTGCTGCTTGTTGACACGCTCGTAACACGGAGTAGTCGGGAGGGGAAATATCTTAGTAGACATGTGGACTACCCAGAACTATCCCCGTATCTTTCGTGAATGCTAGCAGCTGCACACGACACGTGCAGTGAGCCTTATTTACCCCCTAGCCGTTCATATGTCGAAACAGATATTTCACACCACCTAGATAGATGTCTTTTATTAGTTTTTCCTTGTTTTCTTCTCTACCGTGCCATGTCATCAGTTCTTTCCAGTTTTTATATCTTATATGTTATTTTCATGTCTTGTTAATTCTATTGTGTTTTTGCATTGTCGTCGGTTTGTGTACTTGTTCCATTCTTGACTGGAAACCAACATTTTTCAGATTTTATCTGCGATCACTTTTAGCACTGGGGGGGGGCATGGGTATGCTGATGTCAACCTAGAAATAGATAGCAGATGTATCATTTCCATTAATTGTAAAACTTTATATTTTTCTTAAATATAAATGTTGTAATAAATCTAGAAATGTGAATGAGCAATAATATTTATTTTGAGCATTTGTTTCTTGCGGGCTTGACAGCGTTCTACCGCCGACTCTACGGCGTAGGCTGGCTTGGACACGTCTCGTATCCGAAAAGTGGGTGCGGGTCGTGACAAGTTTTTATAGTAGCCCATACAGGCCATTTTCGCAAAAGATTGTGAACTAGTGATGGTACGTTAGTCATACTATTGCGAGCCTGCGCTCAGGAAATGCTCATTCACAATTAGGATTGAAATGATTTAGGAGGATAACTAGGACCTGGGTCCCTATTATTTTGACTAATTGGGTAGTTAACATTGCCTGATAAGTCATGCCACTTAGATTCAGAATTGTTAAATTTAGGTAGCTTGTCAGATCTTTACAGAAACACTATTACTCTTGATATGACGACTTGATCCAATGTCGGTATACTATTCGCTTGGTATGTTAGACTTGCATAGAATTAAGGCATTAATTTTGATAAACTGTTCAATTTTCTTATTTAGATATAAACCTCATATCATAAATTAGAATTGCCTATTTAAATTCTGTTTTGCTGTAAGGAACCGATTTATAATTAATGATTTTTTTATTTGTATAAAACCCCGAGTTAGATTTGATTTAAAGTTTTCCTCCAGCCATCTGAAATATATATGAGATAAATGTTAGGATGTTCTTATTTTTCTGTCTTCCATTATTTTGTCCCTGGTCAACCTTTTTACTTTAAGGATTGAGACTCATAGGTAGATGTTTACGCTCTATCATAATCAACTAGCTTGAAACTCTAGCAGCTCCTTGAAGTCCTTAGTTAGAGTAATTAAACGACTGCGATGGTTAGACAGCAGCACACTGTTGTCAAATATCTGAGAGTGGAGAAGGTGGGTCACTGCCGCCAGTAGCGCACTGATGAGGCACAGCCCATAGAAAAGAAATCATTCCGAAGAATCATAGTCTATGGAACATTGCTAAAACTATACCTTCGTTGACCTCTTTAGACCTTGTGTCAATATATGGTAGAGTATCAGATAGCATATCATATCTGAATCACAGAACCAAGGATTTACCTATAATATAGAATTTAGAGTTCCACAACCCATTAGTCGACCAAGGCCTTAGGGATAGGAAGAATCGTAGGAAGACCGTATAAGCAAGAACACCAGGTAAGGATTTGATTCTCTCAAAACTCGAATTACTTACCCCTCCTTCCAAAAATCCCGCATGCTTAAATTTTGACTATCTTGACCAACGCTGCTATTACAGCCTAGTTTTACAAGCTTACTCTTTTATCGAGCTTGATTCGAGACATATGTTTAATGGGGACGCCCGCTAACATATTATCTAATCAGAGTCGGTGTATTACGGTCTGATCAACCTTAGTACTTTTGGTTCGCTCTTCATCTAATTATCCTACGTGGATTGAGATGTATGTCTCTAGGATCTCATCCGCGACTGCTTTGACAATTCCTCTTAAACTATACGTTCGCCTTTGAATCACGTAATTGTATTCAGTGCCATCTCTCTTGAACTCTTTATTTTTGTCTTTCACTGATTAGAAAGACGAAAACTCATAATTGGTAGATAGATACGGAGTACCATATGGCTATGATAGCTGTATACACAAGTGTGGCTATCATCAACCTGCCCATACCACTAAAACCCTTATGACCATAGTCTGGCAGGATTGACACAAATAGGAATTCGCGACTCAGTTGTTAGAAATCTTTTCATATGATGCGCCTTAGAGTTGGATTACCCCGTCGACAACTCATGTCTACTGTGGACGAGTAGGTCATTCTATTTTATCGACCATGTGTCATTGCACACGCACTCGTTTTCTATTTATTGAGGAACGACGCTTGACTTGACTTATATCTACTGTGTCTCGTACGTCGTGCCTTATTCTCTATTAAGCAGAGTCGAGGAATAATATACGGACCTTGAAATCCTTCTAACCCCATGATTCCTAAAACCATATCCTAACTTCTAAGGTAAGTAGACTGTAAGCCCTAAAATTTTGGAATATATGAAGATTACTGATTGATCGGAATAATTCCCATTAGGATGATAATTAGTGCCCTATGGACTCCCACTTTTCATTTAGACCATTTTGTGTCCCCGGCCATGTCATTAATATTCGGAGCACGAGACCAGCTGTCACCTGCCGACAAACTTCATATGCAAGACCTAGACGAGTCCACCTTCATCTAGGCATATTATGTCCCACTCAAACACGTTCCCTTATACTCTATTTTTGTGGTACGACTTTCAGGTCAAAAAGGACTAGCTATAACTCTTACCATAGTACCTACCCGGTATACTTTTCGACTTCCATTAGAGCCTCAACCTTGACTCAATTCATTCGACCCAATATGTGTTGGTGATCTACTCGAAGCCCACTATGCGCATGCCACTAGTATGCCACTCGATAGAGGTCTCTTTTGCTACTTAAACACAAAAGTCACTGAAGGCACATTTTGAGCTTTAGGAACCTAGCTAACCAACCTGGTTGGCAACTAGCTCAACCCTTGGAGTGGAATCCTATTCTAGGCTACCATAATCAAGTAGGAATAGTTTTATCATTGGTATCTTGTCTAGTCCATACAGATTGAAACCCAATGTTCTTCCAACCAACGACTGATGTCCAAATATAGAACCCATTAAGACCACAATCTTGATTTCTTAAATTTCGTTCCATTATGGAACCTTGTTTAAATTAGAATTTCGAGAGCGAGACTTCTATATTGCACTAATGACAAGCCCCTCTAAGAAACGAAAAGTTTTTCGATTTAGCGAGTGACTGGACTAGAGTAGCCCAATCTAGCAAATAAGTCAATGGTTCATAAACTCTCTTTCTATCTGCATTATTGGATCCTCTCCACTGCTCTTGAAACCTCACAGTTGCTGCCGATTATTCTGCCTTACCTTCCTGTCCTCCCTACTTCGGGGCGACGAATAGTCATGCTTAATAGAGTTTATCAATATTTCTTAGCTACTTGTGTAAATTTGTTGCTTGTTAAATTTTGGGTTGCTGATAGATAGGAGAGGGTTGTAGATGCCTTATGCTATAGATATCCGTCGGTAGTTACTTTTTGCAATTAGCTGGAGGGTTACAATGTTATGACGTCAGGTGTTTGAAGTAGGTAGTGTAACCAAAGGTGGGTAGAAGCCCTCGAGATTTCGTAAATACCAAATGACTAGAAAAGGATATAGACGAGGTGTGAAGTTGAGGTTAAGGCAGACTTCTTTTAGAATTTTACAGAATGACTACGAATTAGAATTTCGAGGACGAAATTATTTTTAAGGTGGGTAGATTTGTAGCTCCCCTTCCCAGAAATTGTAAAATATTTTTATTATTGATTCATTTAATTTAAATGGTGATTTTCAGATTTTATAAAGAATTAATTATTGGCTTATTGAATTTTGTTATTATTATTATTATTTTATTGAGGTTATATAATATTAATATTATTATTGTGGTTATTAAATATAAATTATTTATTATTAATAGTTATCATCATTTTATTCTTTATCAAAAGATATAGGTGTATATATAAATGTATGATATATATGGGTGGATGTATAGATAAATATATGAGAGTGATTATATAAATGAATATTAAATAGGTGTATGTGTATTAATATATAAATATATATTAAATATGGGTGTATTATTATGTAAATAGAAATATACATTTATTAATGAGTATATATATAATATATAATTATGTGTGTATGAATATAAGAATATAAAATATATATGGGAATATATATAAATATATATATATAAGCGTATATGGTATGTATATATTAATATACATATACATATATGGGTATGATAGTGTATATATATATAGGTATAAATATATATATGTGTATATAATACATGTGAATGTATGTGGGCTTGTATATATAAATATATATAAATATAGGTGTGTATTTGTATATATATAAATAAATATGTATATGTGCATATATATTAATATATATATTAGTATGTATATACATATATGTATATATGTATAATTATATATGTGAATTATTTCGAATTAGAAAAAAAAAGAAAAAGAAATGGAAAGAATTAACTAAGCAGCAGCAATGCTCAACCAAACAGAGCCCGACCACAGGCCAGCAACCCTGTGCCTAACCGAGCCCAGGCTCTATTTCCCCACGCAAGTAGCTGGGCCCAGCCGAGCCTTGCTGCCATATATACAACCGTATATATATGCGGAGATGATCGAAAGAACAGAGAAGAATCGACAAAATCTAAAAACCCTAGCTCCACGACCACACCATACCTCCCCAGTATCCTGGGCGGTCACCCCGATGCCGGAGCACCGCCGTGGGACCGCCGGACGGCGGCCAGGGACACCGTGCGCCCCCAGGCGCAGGCAGGCTACGGCAGGACGCGAACACCACTTTGCGGATGGATTTCTCTGCCTCCATTAGATCAATATATGATCTAATTCCTCAGGTACATCCCCAACCTATCCATCTTTGAACCCTAATAATTAGTTTGATTTATATCAGCGGAGATTTCGAGATAAATAGGCTCAAAATCAACAAAAAATCGGACCCGAAACAGGACAAGGGAAAGTCCCAGGTACCGTGTTTAGGAACAGCTTCCCATCAACCTATTAGAACTTTTAGAAAACTATTTGAACATAGTTGTAGACAACATGTAGGGCCCCATGACCCAATTCGCAGAAGTCGATTTTATTGACTACGCACCGAGAAATCGGATCCCGAACATTGACAAAAAACTGTTTTAAAATCAATAAAATTGTCCGATACCACGTACGTCCCGCCATTCCGAGCGACGTGGTCGCGAACCGAAAGCATCAAAAGTTGCGTAACAGCTTCGTGGATGTGTGGGCTTTGACGGAATTCAAATTGGTCGTGTGTGCGCGACGAATGTGATACGTATCCGTCGAAATTCACCGTATCGGCCTCTGTGCAAGTTTCTCAATTACTTCGTGCACGCTCTTCAGATCGAGACGAAACTTGCACCAACAGGACCGTATCATTTTTCTGGTCCTGTATGCCAAGTTTGGTCCGATTCTGAGACAGTCGATAAAATCTTCGTTTTGCGGGCCCCAAGATCCCACTCAACGGGTGATTTTGTGCACGGTCCGTCGGAATCTAACTTTGGACATACGGTTGGGTTCGTATCGGAAAACCAGATCCGTAGACATGTAGTTTGACGACTTTAGAGACCTTGGACTCTGGCACACGTTTCGGTGCAAAGCGGGTCCAACGACGGATATCATTTTTGCCCGAAATTATCGTTTTGCCCCTGTGTCCAGAATTGGACTTAAGGACAGGCAATCCTAGCTAATTTGACTATCCTGAGAACGTTGGTACTATTTATTTTAGCATCTGGAAACTTCTGCATGTGTTGACTGATTGTGGCTCATTGAGTGGTATAGTATTATTGGTTTCTCCAGCTAAGGACCTCAGACAAGTGCACTTTCTGATTGCTTTCGATACATAGTAGTTTTCTCATTTCATGTATATACATATATCTTGCTGCTTGTTGAGACGCTCGTCACACAAAGTAGTCGGGAGAGGAAATATCTTAGTAGACATGTGGACTACCCAGAACTATCCCCGTGTCTTTCGTGAATGCTAGCAGCTGTACACGACACGTGCAGTGAGCCATATTTACCCCCTAGCCGTTCACATGTCGAAACAGATATTTCACACCACCTAGATAGATATCTTTTATTAGTTTTTTCTTGTTTTCTTCTCTACCGTGCCATGTCATCAGTTCTTTCCAGTTTTTATATCTTATATGTTATTTTCATGTCTTGTTAATTCTATTGTGTTTTCGCATTATCGTCGGTTTGTATGGTTGTTCCATTCCTGACTGGAAACCAACATTTTTCAAGTTTTAGCCGCGATCACTCTCAGCACTGGGGAGGCATGGGTATGCTGATGTCAACCTAGAAATAGATAGCAGATGTATCATTTCCATTAATTGTAAAACTTTGTATTTTTCTTAAATATAAATATTGTAATAAATCTAGAAATGTGAATAAGCAATAATGTTTATTTTGAGCATTTGTTTCTTACGGGCTTGACAGCGTTCTACCGTCGACTCTGCGGCGTAGGCTGGCTTGGACACGTCTCGTATCCGAAAAGCGGGTGCGGGTCGTGACACCTCAACTGTCGAAGGTCCCTCGGCTAGAGCAATTTTTTTGACCCTCACCAAAGGAGGGCCTTCCGACGGTATAATAGTCTCAACCCTAACCGACGGGCGAGGTGGCACGCGAGGGGGCACCCTAGTAGTAGGTGTCAGGGGAAGATCTTTGAGGACTTCAAACACAGAATCTGTCATGTCTTTCTTTGACCGTTGTTATTTCTTCTTTACAAGCTGCACAAGCCAAATAGAATAAACAAAAATCATAAAGTTGATGAAAATAATAAGAGAGTATATTTGATATCTGATTAGAGGACTCAGCAGCTTGATCTTTCTTCTGCTCCGCATGTGGTGAAGACGGTAGCTCTGATGCGATTTACTTATGCGCAACCCGCTTAACCCTCTTGGAGGGTGGAGAGCTCACCTCTGGAGAGGCTCAACGCTTCCAAGGCGGGACTACGGGAGCCTCCTCCTTTTTTTCTTCATGGGAGGCACTTGTCCCTCCTGATACCTTGCCCCCTAATGGCACAAAATCTCGAAGGCGCTTAAGGATGGCCTGTGAAGCGTCCATCTTGGTCCTGACAATGAAGCTCTGCTCTCGATTGTATCTCGGAGAAATGTTATGAGCCGAGTAGTAAAACTTCACGGCAAAGTACAAGATGTATGTCTTGGGACAAATCATAGGTACTGTGAAGCTCACCCCGGTGCACCTGGCATTGTAGTAATGCCATACGCACATGCCATCCAACAGAGTTCCTTCATAACTCAAGTCGGTGCTTGGGTTATCCATCATCAGCTGGCTGTAGCCGAATTGATGCACAAATCGACTCGGCAAATAAGTTTCCAATAACACATAATTCTGATTCATGTACATCAATTGCGACGACCTGATGGATTGAAGCCAATAGAAGGCTCCAGGCTTCAGAATACTCGTTTGGTTGTCCTCGTCCACCAGTATGTCTCTCGCGTGAAAGCCTGAGTAGGTCGGTGGATCTTTAAAAAAAGTCGTAGCCAGCCAAATTTTCCAGAACCCATCTACAAATGGGGACACCATAATAGACCCACTTCTTCTGACGGTAGATACGGATGGAGGCATCGCCGTTCATATGACCATCTTCTGGATTAGGGTCCATTAACCCTGGTGGTGTAGCACCAACCAAGCCATCAAGTAACGGTAGGGAGTTCCACTCAGGGAAACTCGCCTTCCTTCCCGTCGTGTATAATTATCCTCTTCGAAAGCTCTCGCAAGCCTCGTAGAGTGTTGTAGACCATGGCAGGAAGAAGAGCCAGCTTATGGCCAAATTCTAGCTTTACGCCCAACATAATAAGGTTCCTGCTCACTCGCCCGATGGACTCGAAACCACCAGGCGTTACGCAATTACACAGCCATTGCATCAGAAAGCAGCCAGCACTGCCTTCGGGGTCATGGCGCTCAGGTTTCTACAAACATAATTGTAGACAAAAGAGGTTGGTTTTCCCTTAGCATCCACTGTGGGGCTCGTCTGCCCTGCCTCTTCCATTAAAACTTCTACCTCAGTCGTGGTATACTTTTTACGAGTATTGATGTGAACCTGTCTCCATCCGGTGGGATGTTTCGTAATGACATAATCCCTCCAGGCAAAAATGTGAGGATGAGTCTTTTGAGCATCCTAACGTGTGCATAGCTGGTGGTGACACAATATCCCATTGTATACGTCCATCATCTTGGGCTGTTACGCTTCCAACCCTATGAACTACTCCTCAAAGGGAGTATATTTCTCGTACGGCTCCTCTCCCCATGGTAGCCTCGAGATTGCAAACGTCTCATGAAGAGCCAACCCTAACTCTACCCCAGGAGTATAGAACGTCCCGGTGTGGTGATTGTATAGTTCCAACTGAGCTAAAAACATGTGCTGTTTGATCTCCGTCCCATACTCAGTAGCCCTGACAGCATGGTACAGGCCAATATCCCTCAACTCCTTTTCGTACCGAGCTAGTATCCATAGAGTCAAATCATGCCACTTTGTTTTGGGATGGACCCAATCTTCAACCCGTAAAGCTCCCTTCGGGTATGAGACCTCCGCTGTAATAAGTCGGTTAGCAAAAATAGAAGCCCCAAAAGGATGAATGACCGGGGTCAAGTCGTTGTACAGGTGCCCCGGATGTAGTACTCTCAAGGAGTAGGATGGGCCGTCTCGAGCATATGTGAAGGCATCTCTCTTCCTAGAATGAAAGTCCAGTTTAAAGTGACCCACCAGCACTCCTCCCTGAATAGGGGTCAGGTCCCACTCTATGCGTCGTTCCTCAGCAAAATAGGAGAAGATCGAAAGCGAAGGGTGTTGATCGATCGATGGCACATATAGGCTAAGGTCATAATTCCTAAAGTACCACTCCTCCTTCAGCTTCAAGAGTTTGGTCTCTTTAGCGATCAACTTATCACCGAAGAGGAATTGGGGCTTCAGCATCTCACTACCAGTAGTACTACCAGCTCACAGTTTGCCTCAACTCATCATACGAATGAAGTTGGCAAAGTGTTGGAGATTTATCAAGACTAATCGATGTTCAGGTTGGTCGCGCGCAATTAACTCTTTAGCGGGGTTAACCACCTCTTTCTCAAAGTTTACGCCCAGCGTATAGACAGACGAGTCGAAGAGGATCTCGTCAAAGCGGGGGATGACCACAGAAACTGCACACAAAACAAACAAAATCAGAAAAGAAAAATCTCTTAAACATTATTTTTCTGCAAAAAAAGTAGAAAAATAAGCTCCTATGCAGGCTCTGTTTAGTGGCCCTGTGTATCAGCAAGCTAACTTCTGCACATGCACTGTTTAGTAGCCCTGCGCATTAGCAAACAAGCTTCTGTGCAGGCACTATTTAGTGGCCATGCGCATCGGCGAGCAAGCTTCAGTGCAGGCACTATTCAGTAACCTTGCGTATTATCTAAAGCGTTGGCGTATCTTCCAGACGATACTTCGAAAAGTAGCGCCTATGCTGATCAGCGAAAGGAGCGTCAGCGCATCTTTCAGATGCTATTTCTAAAAGTAGTGCCCACGCGCATCAGTAAAAGAAGCGTCAGCGCATCTTCCAGATACTACTTCGAAAAGTAGTGTCCATGCGCATCAGCAAATAAGGCATCGATGCATATTTCGAAGTATTGCTTAGAAAGCAAATACTTATGCATCGACACCTATCTTAGCCCTTCTCTATCAAACCAAAGACAGAAAGACCTACTCGCGACAGCTTTTCGTACATCAATGTATGCATCAGCATCGATGATCAAAGTGTCTTCGGCGTCAGCATCCTCAGTCACTGGCCTCTTCCCTTTGGCCTTGCTAGTACTCGCAGCACTAGCCTTAGCATCCTTGGAAGCTTTGGGGGCTTTTACAGTTTTGGGGGCCATGGAGAAAAGCTAAGGTTTTTATTCGAGGAGGAAGAAGAAGAAAACTTTTTTTAGGAAGTAATTGAACTGAGTAAAGTTCTCTCACTTCTAAAAAACCCTAATTTATAGGGAAGGACATATGTCAAAACAGATGAGGCCAAGAAATGCTTCGGGTTTGAAAAAAATGTTTTGAAATGCGTGCAATGGTGGAATAAAATCATTTATGATCTCTTCCGAAAAATGAGGAGTCATTATCATTTAATGAAATGACGGCTAAAGCACTAATTATTGACGGTTACTAAAATTCTCTTAATGATGACAGCCTGTAAGTAACGTGCTGCGCACTTCCTACCCCACGTGTTATTTTTCATGTTTCTTTTCAAAGTATTTCAAACTTATCCAAATTTGAGAACTTTGAAGGAGGTGTTGTAGAAGCATGAAAGCGCAGTGTCTACAAGCGCAGTCGAAAGTCACGTAATTGCTGCGCACCTCAGAAAAACAAACATCGAGAAAAGAACAAGGCAAAATTTCATGAAAGAGATTCTTTATTAAGATTATCATGATTGCAAAAGTCTATTACAGATTCTTCATGTTCATGATTACACATAAAGCTATTTACACCAGCGTTCAAAAGCGCAGCACACTGTCTACTAAGCATGTCATGACCTGTACTTGCTTTCGGGATGCGAGTGAGTGCGCAAGTTCAGCCTATGCCGCGGTATCGGTAGTAGAACGTTGTCTAGCCTGCAATAAACAAAATGCTCAAAAAGTAATATCTTTATTTGCTCATTCACAAAACTAAATCATTTACAATATTCCATCATTATACTTAAGGAAAATATGATATCTTACAAAAATTGGAAATGACTATCAACACATCTAACTAGTCTTCTAGGGTTAACCTCACCATATACTCATGTCTCCTCCAATGGTCCAAAGCATAGAGTAGCCGCAACTAGTCTAAAAAATGGTTTCCAGTCAGGAATGAAACAAGTACACATATGACAGGCTATTCAAAATATGATAAAAATTATACAACATGAAATAGCATATGCGATATAAACTAACATGTAAAACTGACATCATGCTTTAGCAAGGAAGGAAACAGATAAACTCTATAACAAGATATAGCAACTAGAAGGAAACAAGTAAATATGATGACATGGTAGGTGTTGACAAAAAACAAGATAAAATAAGTGAATAGACACATATCTAAGTGTGTTGAAATATCATGTTCGACATGTGAACGGCTAATGGATAAATCTGGCCGACCACATGTGTCGTGTGCAGCTGCTATTCTTCATGAAAGACCATGGGATAAAAAGGATAGTTCACACATCTACTGAAATATTTCCCTGCCTGACTAATACTGATCATGGATTCAAACAGGTCACGAACAAGGTAATCATGTACTCAATAGTCATGAACATATTAATCATAAGATATGATATATGTATGGAATCCATAATACTAACCTCGTGTAACAAGCATGTCAGCAAAACATGAGATGCATATATATATAACATGTAATAGAAAAACTATCAGAAATTGAAAGAAATCAGTATATATACTTGCCTAGGATCCTTTGCTGGTGAAACAGATAATCTCGTTGGATCTAGGATAGTCTAATTGGCTAGGGTCGATGTAAATGATTTTAAAATTTCTCAATAAGATAGGAATATGATTAGTCATGGTCTGTCACATCCATTTTTTCTATTTAAGGGTATTTTGGTAATTGTGAATTTTTTTGATTATTTTAATATATTATATTATTGGTGTAGTAATTTTTTTGGCCTTTTGATAGTATAGCCTTGGTGCAACCTAGCCTAGTGACTCACCATGAATTAGTGACTTAGTAATATAATTTGTCAGGGTTAGAAATCTTATTCTAGTTAGTTTCAGGTTAGGAGCTAATTAGCATGTTGATTAGGGGCTAGTTAGAAACTTTTTTTTAATTAATGTTTTATTTTAACCATAAAAGGAGGCCCAAGCCCAACAATTAGGAAACCCTAGCCCATCCATGTTTGGCCAGCCAAGCTAGGTCAAGGGGGGAGTCCATTTAATATCTCCTATTGATAATTCTTCTCTTTTTCATTTCCTTCTTCTCTTGGCAAAAACCCTAAGTAAGTATCCCTCATATCCTTTTTATTTCTTCTCCTTTTAAACCCTAGTCTTTTGTATTAGGTTCTGATCTTTGTTTATAAATTGTTGATGGTGAGGAAATTTAGAATTGAAGTGCATTGGAGTTTTGGAGCCGCAAGGAGGATCTACACATTTGGAGCTTTCTATAGGAATTCATCTCAATAGGTAATCTCTCCAAAACCCTTTAAATTTATGAATTTTTTAAATAGGTGCATCCATCTAGGTGTCCCCTAGCTGTAGGATGAGTTTCATAAGAATTTGTATTAATTTAGTGTCCGTATCGGACACGTATCAGTGATTTTGTATTGGTGTTTGATGAAATGCCACAAAGGATTTTTTATTTGAAATTTTGAAATCTAATTGAATGGATTTGTAGATCTATACATGAATTTTGATTTTGTATTGGTCTGAGCATCGTGTCGTATCGTTTTTGTATCCCAATTTGGATAGGACACGCCGCACGAACCCTCGCATGCGTGCCCTGCTGATCGGGTGGCAGTGTGCAGTATTTGTGCCATTTGGATATGCGAAACTTGGTGTATGGCTTGGGGACATGACTGACACGTCAGCCCCCAAGTGCCAGGTCATCTCATTTCGTGTCGGACGTGCAAATCTAGCCGTACTGATTTCGTACGGACACGTACGCGTGGTTCAGTCGCGTTTGATATGCGTCTCGTGCGATGCGAGATACGTTGTGGTCGTATTTTAGGGTGACACATCACTAGCCCTAGACCCCCTTTAGGATTGTGCACGAGCTCGACTTGTCTCAAGCTCTGTGTCGTGTCCACGAGCTACTGACACGCCCGTACGAGGCAATGCCTGGACAGTCCTACTGTGCATACAAATTTTACGTTTGGACACCTCGTGTCCAGTTTTATGGACACGAGATGAACCCCCTGACACGTACACATGTGTGTGACACTTCTCCATGCTCGATTTGGGTTTTTATTTTATTTTTGGGTTTCGAATTCCTAAACTGCTCGTTTACTGATACTCGAGGAAACTAGAGTTGGGTCCGAATGGGAAATTGTAGGAATTAAACGAATTTGATTATTTATAATGTAATTACAGGTTAGATTATATGCTGTAGGATTTGTAGAAATACCTGGGATTTAAATGAGTTACTTGTTTTGACCTTGGTTCACTATCGAGTTTATTAACTGTGATACACTAACAGTTTAGCACTGTTTTGAATTTCTTGAAATTATTCACTGATTATTTTGCTAATTATGATTAATTATTGATGACTCACATGTATGCATATCTGGAATGATGTTTGCATAGCTGAGATGTCATATGTATCCATGTTTGGGTTGTATTTTAGCTTTTGAATCTATGTGGCACTCGAAACTTGATTGAACACAAAAATTTAGATTATTTCTTCATATATGATGATTTCTGAGTCATGAACAAAGATTTTCCTGAGATTGATGTCCCTATATGCAGTACCATGCTAAATCTGTAGTTTAGAATTACATTTATTGTTCATTTCTATAAGGAAGTGGTTGCATTGGCTAATAAGGAGTTAAATTATATTTACATTGTAATACCCAAATTCATTCCTGAATATAGGTTGACATATTATACTGTTTTGACACATTTGTATGGTCATTAACTCTCTATACTTGCTGTGACACTATTCACATGACTATCACCACCTTGACAGAACACTATATACATGTGACACTATACACATTTCACCTTGACACATATACTATTGCCACTTGTTGACACCAACACTATATACTCTATTGACACCCACCCACCTATATATGTATATGTATATATAATAGTGTGAATGAGAATGAATGCATATATGATATATATATATAGCAGTTGTATGTTATGGGCAATAGCCTATAGGAGTGATATATATATTAGTGTCTATATATACTTTGTCTGTGTTACATTTGGTATATGTGCTTGTGATTGTACTTGTTTGCTAGAATAGACTTGGTTAGGCCTACTTAGACTTGTTAGACTAGGTTTAGACCTAGAATGGTTTAGTTGACCTAGTTTGACTAGTATAGTTGACTAGAGTTGACCAAGAGTTGACTTTGGTCTAGAATGACCTAGAAATCATGTAGAATGCATCGTAAAGTTCAATATTACCATTCTGGACATGTTAGGACATGTGTTACTCTAAAATAGGATTCAGATACTCCAGCTCAGACTCATATTCTTATCAGACAGCCAGGATATCAGGCGAGTACATTCTCTGACCGTTTTATACTTGTTAGGAATTATATTCTTGTCATAGTTTAAATTACTTGATGCTGACACGACATTATCACGGATTAGTACTATATGGATCTTTACATGAGATGTTATCCCCCTCGGGTGCATCGAATACATCATGGCATGTGCTTTTCACGAACATCATGTATTTTGTGGACTATTATTATTCATGTATACTCATGTTCTCTCTTGTACTCTCATGATCTCATGAGCTTCATGTATAAACTATCATGTATAATAACATAACCTGTCTAGATCCTTGTGTATTGATTGGGGCATGGGGGAGTAGAAATAGTCATGTGAACAATTCCAAAGTAGTGTAATCATGTACAAACTCTTTAGTGTAATCATGTGCAAATCAAGCCGTTCACATGTCTATCTTGTACTCTAAATCACATAGTCACTTACATTCCTCTATTATTATATCACTACAAGAAATGTGGTTTTTTGTGACAAGTAATTTGTGACAAGTGTCAAACTTGTCACTAAAAGGGATATTTTTGTGACAAATAATTTTTGTTGTCACTCGTAATTTGATTCTTTGACAACAGTTTTTTTCATCACACAATTAAATCATTTAGTGACCATGTTTTTATTGGTCGTCACTTAATGTTGTTACTGAAATAAAATTTAAATTTTAGACTTATGTCAAATACAACTTTTGTGTGATAAGTGAAAATACTTGTCACTTAAGGGTTTTTATAGTTACAAGCAAATATTATTGTCACATAAAAGTATTAGCCACAAGATTAAAATTTTATTCTTGTCACTTAAAAGTTTCTTTTAGTTACCAAATAATTGTTTGTCACACAAAAGTATTAGTTACAAAGAAGATATTTATTTCTTGTAACAAAAACTTAAAGTAATTTAAAAAAAGTTAAATAAACAAAATATTCTGATTTTGATATTATTTTGACATTAATATTAAATTGTAACCGGATTTGACCATACCAAAAAAAAAATTCTCATTTGTGACAAACTTTTACGAGGGTTCTCGAAAAAAGTAGCAGTTACGACAAAATAAATCGTTCCATCGGAAATCTCTCATAAAAGTCCATACTAATTCTGACGCATAAAGAGCACTTGAAAAAGACCCATTTTTCGGTCAAAATTGTTCAACAATTGGCGGGATTTATTGGTTCCAATGCTATTTTAGATCGGAATAATTCTTTCTCGAAAAAAGGTATTATCATTTACGAGGACATATTGGACCGGTCGAAACTAGTAGACTAATTAGGATGACATAAATTTTGTTACTAAAATAATACGTTTATATATTTTGTTATTGAGTTTTAGCAATGAAATTTTTTCAAGCCAGCATAAATTTCCAGCCCTACCCAAAATTTCCTTCGAAAATCTAAAACCCCTCCTCCCAAATTCCAAATTCCCTGAATCCCTCCTCCCAAATTTGACGAACCGCCCCCCTAATCTCTCCAATACACCTAGAGCTTCACCCAATGGACTCTGCCAGCTCCAAGCAGGCCCATCGTGATCGGCATGGGATCTCGCTATCCCCTCTGCACTTCCACAGCTACTACACGCGGGTCCACCACCATGGCGTATCGTCGGGAAGGGTCGACGACAGCCAGAGTCCCGTCTTTGCGCTCACGTCCTCCATCCTTGGCCCCTCAATATCAACTCACACAGGGATATAGTCTCAGACGATGAGGTCATGATGAATACTAGTATTGCAGGACGAGGGAGTGGCTCAAAAGGATCATGCTCAGGGAGGTGAGGGGCTTACTAGAATATGTTTTTTGTTGCTGGTTGTAGTAAAAAGATGAATCTGTCTCTCAAGTGTTTGATATAATGCCTCCTTGTGTTTGTTGTTGTGGTTTCTTTCTGTTTTACTCAAAGTGAATATGTCTCTCAAGATGGGCAACGAATGTGGTGATCCATTCAGCATTTCCATTAAAGCTCATATTTCTAAAGGCTCAAATTATACAACTTTCTGTAATGCTACATTCAAAGAACTTGTGTACACATGTAAAGTTAGAATAGGTTGTTTTCTAATATTCATGTGGATCAGAATCTCGACATGCATTATATATTCTATAAAGATGATTTTCTTTTTTTGTTTATTTTGTGTCTTCATAATTGTATAAAAGTATACTTCATGGATCTGGAGAGTCTAATTTTTTCTTTAAATGGTAGGATTTGCCTTTGTGCCGGTTAATACAAGTGGGATGTTCTGTGATATTGCTAAAATGAGTGGTCTTGTCGATTTCCATAAGGACATGGATTTTCGACAGCAAGATTGGAACGACAGCTTTCCTGTTAAGTGGCACATTGTAAAGGATGTGCCAAACACTAGCTCTCGACATATTCTCATAGAGAACAATGGGAACAAGCCTGTAACTAATAGCAAAGACACACAAGAGGTACCCCCTTATCTTGTGTGTTGTCCATGGTCATTATCTTTGGTTTGCCACTCAATTTTCTTTGGATGAGCATGGGATTATATTCACCTGTTATACAACATAGTTTCTTTGTGGTAGAGACACCATATAATTATAAGGGGCCTTAATTCTATTTTAGTTTTTTCTACTTGATGTGTATATGCTTACTACTGAAGACACCATCTTTGTACTTGCTCAGAAGTCCCATATAACATATGCATGTCTTTATGTTTAACACTCAATTTCGACCAACACTATATTCCTTGAGAAATATGAACAAAATTTGAGAACTTAAACAATTTTTTCTTATGATTTTTATATTTATATTATGAATGGAACGAAGTTTATAATTGTACAAACCATTCTACATGTTTGTAGCTGTGATTGGTTTTTGGAAAGTGGATATGGTATTTGCTCATGTTAGAGACGGAAAAAACTCTTAACAAAGTAGAAAGGAAGAAAAAGACTCAAATAGCAGACCTCATAAGTATGGAATTTGAAAAGTCTCAAATAACAGACCCTATAGGTACGGAATGAAGTCTCCTTGAAAAGCCTCAAATAGCAGACCCCATAAGTATGGAATGAAGTCATCTTATTGTATAGATCTAAAGAGTATTAGTCCATCTATGTTCGAAACTCGTCTTCTTTACTTGCTAAAAGAGTGGGTTAGATGTTAGATGAATCCAAAATGCATTAATATACTGGCGGTTAGGACTTTGTGTGCTTATTATTTATTCTGCTTTGTATAAAAGAATTTAGAGGCCTAGTAATGCTAAGCTTTTGTTTTGATTATCTAGATTGCTACTATATGTGCTAATAATCAAATTTGCCTTACTGAAAGTGATTTACCAAAATAGAGTATCTAATGTGCGTTTATAAACTAGTGGTGATCGGTCAGCATTTCAGTCTCTGTGTGCTCTGTTTAAGAGTGCATGTGTGCCTTGCTGGATGTCGACGGTAATCGATACTCCAATAATGACTATTTGAAAAATATAGGGTTGGGTTTCTAGGGTGGACCTGACATCTTTAATTAGTAGGGTTTGGATATGATCTCAACCAAACTTGGTACCTAATAAGAGATTTGATACTAATTTATGATACCGATATTGATTTTATCACAAAAATCTTGTGGGGGAAAAATGAATACAGAATAAAATTTAGATAATCAAGACTTATTTCATGATTATGTATCCTTGGTGCAAACCATTTGGATTATTCGTTGGTTCTAATAATAATTCATGTCTAAATTTAAGTAATTAAAATTAACAGTACATTTAGATATTTTATTTATTATACAACTACACGAAATTGGAAACCTAACTTAGTTCGGTTGGAGGAAAGGGCTTTAATCTGAACGAGAATATGAAAACCTTATAGAGTTCATCCATTGCATAGATCCAACCCCACCCTTATCTGTTGACATCCCTAGGTGTGTTGGTATATTACCCCCTTCCATGTGTGTGTCAGCAGACACGATTTTGTGTATGCATGTGAATTCTTCCCTTTTCTCAAACTGTTTCTATTATTTAAGAAACTTTTACAAGCAGAATAAATGTCGTGTTTTTCACTTCTGCTAAACCTCTTCCTTTCTCTTTTAGAGGAGTTTCTGTGTTATGTTAATATTGTTGCAACCAACATGTTCATTTCTTTGCTTCTTGTATATTTGCTTTGGTTATTTGAAGATGTACTTACATTACAGAAGAAGAGGAATAACAAAAATGATTTACATTATTCTGTATAGTACTTGCTCTATCACGTCGTTATTGAGTATTTTTATTTGAAATGAAAACTGAACTATGATTTATAGTTTTTAATTCATGTTTTGTTTTTTCATATAGGTTTGGAAACATTATTGTTATTAACTTTGCATTTCCTTCGAGAAACAACATCACTAGTGATTATTATTTGTAGCTTTAATACATTTTTTTTGCATATTGTGTGACAGTCTTGTTAAGTATTGTACTAATCTTGCCTAAGTTACATGGATTTGATCTTTTCTGGTTATCTCAATGCATCATTATTTCTTTGTATGCAGGTCACGTATGTTCCAGGCATGAATGCTAAACATCTTCAAGACTAGCCCCTTGAAAATATCAATTCTTGATGACTTTATGTTATATGAGGAGCGCTAGAAGATTATGCAACAAGAAAAATCTAGATTTCTTGGAAGAAGCTACACATCTTACTTGCCTGCAGTTGTTCCTATGAACAATGGCAATGACATAGGGGAGCAAATTGTTTCTGTTGATAAGTTTAAGAAAGAGGAAGGAAAGCAAATGGAAGGAGATGCTAATGTTGCAAGTTCTATTGAGAAGATGAATGTACTCTTTATATTTTCTGAAGAAGGTGAAGCTAACTGCCACAAGAAAACGATTGATGAGAGCCGCACATCTTTGGATGTTATCACTATTGGTTCAATGCACATCACGGTAAATGGGGGTTGTGAGATTTCCTCGAAGAATATTACTATAGGGACTATTTCTATTGAACAAAAGGTTCGAAAATCTAACAAGCATGTGCTTTTTTATAAATGCATTTCACAGTTCGCACGACTTCTCAAGTATCAACAATTTAGATGGGTAGAGGAGAGTGGAGATGTTTTTAGTCCAATTTTGGGATAATGTAAGTTTTGATATTTGGTTTTGAAGTTAGGTTTTCATCCAAATTTTAGATGCCATCCACTAGAAATTAAAACAAGCATAATGTAACTTCTCAAACTCTGTTTGTAACTTCTACCTTCCAAGCTTTTTTTAAATTATTTTCTTTGCCATTGTTACTTGGTCATGCAATGCAACCTTTCGTTATCTAAATTTTAGTCTTTTAGCAAACATGTAGGAGGTTTTAGAATGATGTGTGACTTTAGAGATCAAAGGGGAGTTTCTAAATTTTTTGATGGTTTTCAACTACCAAGCTCATGCTTGCTCCTAGCATTTTATAATAGTCTCTCAACTACTAACTTTAAATTGTTTTGGTATTTTTATTTTGTAAAAGTTTCAGATATTACATATTATTATGTGTTTGTGTATGCTTCCTCTCCTTTATGTTCTTTCTTTATTAAATTAATATTTGGTTCACGACTTTTTTAATTGCTTTATGTTCAATAAATGTTCTAAATTCCTACTTGTCAAGGTTATATTAGATATAATGCTAGTGACCTAATAAAGGCTTGTTGTTAAAAGTTAATTCTTATAGTTATTTATTTGTTTCTGTTGTATCTTCATTCTCTACTGTTTTAGACATTTTCCTTCCATAATTAAGTGCATTAGTCGTGTTGTTTTATATTGATATCATGTTATCAGTTATTGAAAGTGCCACCAGATGATCTTTTTTTTTGTATATCCACACTAGGCTAACCTACAACTTATTCTTCAAATATAATTCATTTCAATTAGCAATTCATGTTGTTTGAATTTTATAACAGATATCCACGAGTGTCCTAGCTTTTAAACCATACTTTTGCCTTGCAGTTAACTTCGCTCAAGTATGCTTGGGTGCTTGACAAGCTTAAAGCTAAGTTGGAGAGTGATATTACAATTGATATTGCTCTTTGGAAGTTTGAGACCACCAAGTACTACTTCATTGTCATTGATGCTCCTGGACATCGATCGTGATTTCATCAAGAAAATGATCATTGGAACTTCTCATGCTGACTGTGTTGTGCTCATCATTGATTCTACTACTGGAGGTTTTGAGGCTGGAATCTCCAAAGATGGTCAAACTCATGATCATGCCCTCCTTGCTTTCACCCTTGGTATGAAACAGATGATCTATTGCTGTAACAAAGTAAGCACCTTCCCCGTTTAACATAATTATAGTACTGGTCTCTATGATAACAAACTATAACTAGGCGCATGTAAAACTAGTTTTGCTAGTCAATAAATTTTCTTATTGGATTGATATATACAGTTCTACTTAATGGCTATTTTTGTTCTTTCATTCCAGGTAAACCTCCCTTGAAGTATCAACTAATGGAGGAAGAGTTATATAACTCACCTTTCCTCTCTATTTCACAAACAAATAGGAAGTTAGAGATAAAATTAGGATACCAGAGTAGGATCACCATATAACATAAAATTTCTCCTCTAATTCTTTCTAGTCGAGCTTCTCGATCTGTCATTATGCCTCGAGAAGTAGAAAGAATTACAATCCCCATTCTGTCTAAAATCTTAGGAATTTGTTGATAGTTGTAATAGATTTGTACAGGGGCGGATTTAGGTGGGGGGTGGGGTGGGCTGGAGCCCACCCAATTTTTTTTTTTTTTTACTTTTTTTCATATAGATTTTTTATTTTGATTTTTTATGAGAGTTTGCTTATATCTAGCCCACCCCAACTTACTCTAATCCATTCCAATATACATTTCTGGATCCGCCCTAGATTCGTAGACCCTTTAGGTAAAATCCAATAAAGATAAGAATACTATTTTTGCAACTCTCAACTATAACTGCAAAATACAAACATTAATGTTGACAAAATATGATATCTGATAACCGTTCTTTGTTGCATTAGTATATATTTAAATAAGTGATTTCTTGGTATTGTTTTATAGTTATCCAACTATATTGGAATTTTTTTAATTAAATTGTCGTATTGTTTCCTTGTCCGATAAACATCACACTGACAAGCCACTTCCTCTTCCTCTTCAGGATGTTTACAAGATTGGAGGCATTGGTACTGTCCCTGTTGGTTATGTTGAGAGTGGTGTTATCAAGCCTGGTATGGTCATCATTTTTGGGCTATTTTTTTCTTCTTTTTATCTCAAACTTAATGTTGTTGGCACAACATTTTAGGCAAAAGACAACAACATCAAAGTGTTTATCCTTAAATTTAGCATCACCAACTGAGATACAACATCAGATTTATGTTTAATAATTAACCTTAAATAAGCTCGCCAATTTTTTGATAGGTTACCCTAAATGAAGCTGACCAACTTGCGTTTAAGCTTGTAACATTTTTCCTAGTACTAAATAGTCCAAATTGGTAAGTTAGTGACAAAGTTGTACTCTATCACTTTGGATGTAAAAGCTTGTCCTCTCATCAGAGTATTTTTAGTATTTTATAGGGATGGTCTGTTTACATATTATGCCTAGTCTCTTTATTAAACAGTTTTTTTATTAATTTATGCAGGTCATTAAAGATTGGTCATCACCAAGATAGGAGCTGCATATGCAATTGATCATCAGTTTATATTTATAGATTACTCTAGGTTTTATGTACCAGCTAGTTTGGATACTCTTTATTTTATAAGTACTAAATATTACTTCTCTTCATGTTATATGTACTGAATTTTGATGAGCAATATAATTACTTTTTGAGGATTGATATAATTACTTTTCATGTTATTGTTGTTGTCTATAATTACTTTAGAGTTAGTCGTCTATATAAAGGCCTTTTAGAATTTGTGAAGGTTAGTTCTGGTTTACATTGGAAAGTCGATGGAGGTGTTCTTGGAAGATGAGCACAATCATGCATACCCACTTCTACAAGAATTGTGTGATATTGTTTTGTGTGTTGTGTTTCAATGTATAATGATAATGACAAAAAAATCTCATGACAAAATTGATTTGCCACCAAACATATAAAGTGTACACTACGGTGACAACATTTACCTTTACTAAACATATAAGTATACAGTGACAACAATAAAACTGTTACTGCAAGTGTTTACAATGATGACATGTACTTGTCACTAAACACATATGTTTATTGTGACAACAATAAATGTGTTACTAAATTTTTTTGTGATATCAAACGTCGTCACAGAAATAATTTTTATTTTTATTTTCAAAAAAATATATTTATTTTTAATTATAATAAAATGTTATTTGTGACAGTATTGTGCGTCATTTATAACATTTTTAGTGAACATTTGTTGTCATAAAAAGTATACTATCAGTGACAATGCATTCTTGTCACAGTAGATAACTTTCTGTGACAACGTCTTTTAGTCGTCACTTATTCTTTTAGCTACGGAGGTATATGCTACGAAAGTATGTTGTCACTGTACTCGTCACAGAAGATGTGTTGTGACGAGTTTCATAACTTCTGTGACATCTTTACGTGTCACAGAAACCATATTTTCTTGTAGTGTATATAGATAGACTTGTTATCAGTTTTCCCACTTTCTTTCATGCTTATTTCTTACAGCGTTTCATGTATCTTAGCCTATCACATGCTTTATATTTTTTGTCAAGATATGAACTATGTGAGATGTATTGTGCTCATTCCCATCCTGATTGGACTGTAGAAAATATTACAGGTCATGAGGAGGTGTTCTGTCCTACGTATTATGGCACAGGCTTAGATGACACCGATGACTTGGACCCTCAGGAGGATCCTACAGTTGCTGAAGACTTGCCTATTGTCTAGATTAGATTTCTAGACAAGTTCTATTAGTTGTCTCAACTCATGTACTATCAGTTTCTGGATATTGATAGATGTTGTATATTCAGATTTACCCTCGTTTGTAGCTGGTTGGAGATTATTTCTTTTATCTTATCATTACATCTATTCTCTTTATCCCACCTTAGATGCCGTGATTGAGTTTTACCTATATATTGTTCTCCTTTGGGAGTGTATATCATTATAAAGGTATGGTTATTGCTAGTTGTTGTGACCTAGGACAGCGTTCTACCGCCGACACTGCGGCGTAGGCTGGACGTACCCACTTCTCGTAACCTTACACTGGGTGTGGGTCATGACATGGTCGAAAACGATTTAATCGAAAAAGGAATTTGATTTATAAACAATTCTTCCTAGCTTAGAAAATATATCCAAAGAAATACATATAAACTATTTTTTTGAAACATAATAGGTTTTAAACCCATTTAAGAAAATATTTACTTTATAAATCTATAAAAATCCTTAATAATAATTTGAGAAAATATTTGTCAAATAAAAGTCAAAGATAATAAAGCCCATCCAATATACTTATAGATAAAAATCTCTATTTTATAATGTCCAATACATAAGTAGTACTTAATATATATAAATAGGAAGCTCATAGGAAATATTAGCCAAACTAATTGCAAGCCCAAATCAAAGGAGCACATTGGTTGTGGGACGAGCACGGATACTTTGACAAAGGAGACCACCATGCTGTCAGGAACCTCTCACTCGAGCTCTACACCAAGGATGTCCACTTGAGCTCCGGGACAAAGTTTTAGCTCGGAGCAAGAATCTGTTGACGGAGCACATCCACCATGCTGTCAGAAAAAAATAGTAACGGTGAGAGACCCATCTGAGTAGGACGTATAATCTGATAATATCTCCTCCAGCACTCAATCCCACTACTGATATCATTCTTGTAAAGGTGATCTCTCGGAGTATACGTCCTACTCAGATGGATCTCTCAGAGTATCCTCTCCGGTTGGGTTGTGTTCTGAGCCATCCGTTCTCACACTTAAAATACATATGAATTAGAACTGTGTTTTGTATTTTCGGCGAACCCAGGGATTTGATTCTGTATTTTGGTTTCTGTATTTTGGCTCCAGCTCCATTTGTATTAATCTACGGTACGACATGGTGATCAGGACATAGTCCCTGCAGCCATTCGACTGGCGAGGCAGAAACTATGTAGCCGTAGATAAAGTTGACTGTCCTTCGATCCTCATCCCTCGGCAATGATGATATGACAACCTATCACTATATCTTATATAGTAGTAGATGATGTCTTAGTATTATATTATGTGAGTTCATCTTGATTCTGTTATATTCTTCAGATACTAGATACGATAAGAACATATACTACACCATATGTACAGAACATAGATGATTCACACTAATGTATGCTAGAATGAATCTTGGGTTGTGTTCTGAGCCATCCGTTCTCACACTTGAAGATAAATCGAATTATAACGACGGATATTAGGTTACTCTTCAGGATAAT
This sequence comes from Iris pallida, assembly GCA_029216955.1. Taxonomy (NCBI): domain Eukaryota; kingdom Viridiplantae; phylum Streptophyta; class Magnoliopsida; order Asparagales; family Iridaceae; genus Iris; species Iris pallida. The sequence goes on along the minus strand of JANAVB010041820.1, from coordinate 4,338,024 downwards.
CTTGAATTATTACATAGCAGGAAAGAGTTTGGAGGATTATGTCAAAACACATGGCTTAGAAAATTATGACATGTTAGTCTTCCGACACCGCGGTAACATGGTTGTCACATTAAGGGTCTTTGACAAGGTGATATGTTGTGAAAAGATATATCCTTATAGTTCTCCTACGTATGTTGAAGAAAACCTCTGTACTTTCTCCGGGTCATGCCGCCGGCTGTGCTGCTTCGCCCTCCTCTTCCTGCCCACTTCTTCTCCCCCGACTCTACACTTGAGCAGGATATCATATGTGGCTGAGAGAATCAAATAAAAAGAAAGGAAGTAGGGAGGAGCAGATGGGTTCAGAGCCATGGTGGAGGAGAGAAGAAGGAAGATGCTTGATCAGAATGGATGGCTCAGAATACAAGCCAAGATTCATTCTAGCATACATTAGTGTGAATCATCTATGTTCTGTACATATGGTGTAGTATATGTTCTTATCGTATCTAGTATCTCAAGAACGTAACAGAATCAAGATGAACTCACTAATGTATGCTAGAATGAATCTTGGGTTGTGTTCTGAGCCATTCGTTTCCACACTTGGCAATTAAGCCATTCGACTGGCGAGGCAGAAACTATGTAGCCGTAGATAAAGTTGACTGTCCTCCGACCCTCATCCCTCGGCAATGATGATACGACAACCTATCACTATATCTTATATAGTAGTAGATGATGTCTTAGTATTACATTAGTGAGTTCATCTTAATTCTGTTACGTCCTTCAAATACTAGATACGATAAGAACATATACTACACCATATGTACAGAACATAGATGATTCGCACTAATGTATGCTAGAATGAATTTTGGGTTGTGTTCTGAGCCATTCGTTCTCGTACTTGGAAATTAAGCATGTGAAATAGAACTGATTTTGTTCAGTTTGCCTTACGATACAAATTTTCACATCCAAATTGAAATGGATCGTTACTTCGTTGATCGTACATGGATGTACTAGCGGATCAACCTCCTGGACCGTAGGTACTTATAAGTATTGACCGTATCGGATTAGTATCGATCTATCATTTTGGTATGGGCCGTATCGGTTGGTATTGGTCTTAGCAAATTGGTATCGTCCTATCCGATATGTATCGGCCGTATAGCTAGGATTCATATTGGCCTTATCGATTTGGTATCGGTCATATCCGATAGGTATCGGCCGTGTTGGATTAGTATAGACCATTTCAGATTAGTATCGTGGAAGGTTTAGTAACAACTGTACTTGGATTTCTCTCTTCTAGAGCTGGATTACCATTGCAAGAGAGTCACGAGAGCGTAACTGGCCAGTTATAGAACATACATACTTCCTTTTCAATCTCGCTTTTTCTGATGGAAAAGGAGGCATGTATGTTACTGTAACTGGCCAATCACGATCTAGTGATTCTCTTGCAATGGTATTCTAGCTCGACAAGAGAGAAATCCAAGTACTGTTGTTACTAAACCTTCCACGATACTAATCCGAAATGGTCTATACTAATCCAACACGGCCGATACCTATCGGATATGACCGATACCAAATCGATAAGTCCAATATGAATCCTAGCTATTCGGCCGATACATGTACATATCGGATATAGGACGATACCAATTTGTTAAGGCCAATACCAATATGATACGTCCTATACCAAACCGATAGACTGATACTAATCTGATACACTAGATACTAAGTACATTCGGCCTATACCAGCGGATCCACCAATTACTGTACGATAGGCTCAACGACTCCAGTTACATCCGGTTATTGGTGAGTACATGATTATATAGTAATTCTGTTAGTCTTGTGATACAGATTTTTACTCTCTCATGCTACCAACGTCACAACTTTTCCAGTGCTGCTCCCTCTAATGATGATGAACGCAAAAAACCAACGTCACAACTTTTATAATTTGAGTAAATTTCTTTACCCTATATGAAAATTTCAATTGTCAGAAAGATGGCTCCTAGGACTCGTCGAGGTGGTGCTGCTAGTCGAGGAAGGGGTCGAGGCAAGAAACCCTTGGAGGTCAACACGGAGGAAGTCTCCGTCGTCAAACAAGAGCCGATGACTGTTAAGGAGAAGGTGTTACCAAAGGTCGAGGTCAAGGAAGAACCGATGACCATCAGGGAAGAGATTGCTCCCAAGCTTGAAGTTAAGGAGGAGCCACCGTCAGAGAGTAGTAGCATCGGGACCGACCCTCCTGTCCCTACAGAAGACCTCAACCAGATTGAGCCTTCGTATGCAAAGTGGCTGATAGAATGGTACATGCCTCAACGCAACTATGATCCCTGGCTGTGAGGATTCATCGTCTGACTTGTGGTCTTTGTTGAAGCCAAAGTCGATTTTCCTATGTATTTTAGAATATTTGTGAAAATTTTGGAATATTTGTGCTATGATCGGATTATAACGACGGATATTAGGTTACTCTTCCGGATAATTGATGTCTATTTTATATTAATTTGGTTTGGTCTATATGATTCTTGGATAATTGGTGTGCATTAAATTTGTATGTGCATATTTGGTCTATGTGATTCTTGGATAATTGGTGTGCATTATATATTTGGTCTATGTGATTCTTCGATAATTGGTGTGCATTATATATTGGTTTGGTTTATGCATATTTTTGCGAACAGAGAAAGCGCTGTAATTTTTTTTTCAAAATATTCTCAGTTAGCGACGGACTTGTGACCGTTGCGCTACGGATATTACCAGTTTCCGACTACTTTTCGATGGCACATTCGTCGCTAACTAGAGATTTGAAAATATTTTCAGGTAGCGACGGATGGTCGACGGAATATCCGTCGGCATGGTATATAGTTCGATGGAATAACGATGACCTATCCGTCGCCCTTGTTCTGGAAATACCAAGAATTTCTAGAACATGGTCGACGGATAATCCGTCCGTATTCCGTCGACATATATCGACGGAATAGCGACGACTAGTCCGTCGCCATGTTGCTGGAAATGACAAGAATTTTTAGAACCTGATCGACGGATTTTCCGTCAGTAAATCGTCGCTAATCCGTCCTTTATTATCGAAGGCGTCGACGGATTAGCGACGACATGATACACTCTGATACGCTATTACGACGGGTTACCGACGGAACTTTACGTCGCTATTGTCTACACAGTTCAGTACTTAATACTTGAAATGGACGCTAGTCCGTCGGAAAGTCGTCGCTAATGCTTCGTATTGTTAAGTCGACAAAACGTCGCTATTCCGTTGCATGACGACTACGTAGCGACGGACAGTTATTTGCGACGAGCTGATTGTCGACGGATTGTTTTGGCCAAAATTCGTCAGTCATCGGTCGCTAATAGGAATTCCCGTCGGACTGGCGACGGATCAGGCCGTCGCTAAATCGAGAAATTTTGGTAGTGTCTTGTGTCCTATTTGATAGATCCCAAATTAGGACACCCCATGTGTATGTATGTATGATAATAGTTTATATAGATATTTAAATTCAGTTTTAGAATGGTTAGAGAGTGGATTTATCTTAGTTAGGATGGTTAGAATGAGTTTCATTTGGATACCTATGTTGGTATCCAGGTATCTTGGCCTACATGTGTTTCTTTTGTCCAAAACAACTCAAATTCGTCATAATATTCATCCACTTTTTTATTAACCAAAGCAACTTAGAAATGTCATAACTTTTAGCTTAGAACTCCGATTAATCTCCCATTTTTTTAAAAGAACCATAACGAAGTCAGCTTTCCAAATATATATTTTAATAAGCCAAATTCTTTCTGGAACTTTCTGTAGAACTATTTGAGTGTCAGCTGTACGAAAGACGAACGCGTTTCGGTATTTTTGCGATTTTGGAAGCTTTCGGACACGAAAATGCGATCCGTTTGATGTTTCGGAAAGCTAACACGAAGGGCTACGACATACTTTAATCCTAGAATTTAGTGAAGGCCCAATTGCTACAGTATTAGTTTTAAGTAGAAGAGTGACTATACGACATAGGCATTTTGTGTAACCTATGAGCCTATGTAGTATGGATATTAGAGTATGTAATGCATAATATGTTAGATGAATGAAATGATATATATATATATATATATATATATATATATATATATATATATATCCTCTTTACAAATATGTATATATATATGGTTGAATGCAAGCATGTAGGAATGCAATCAATGTAATGTATTTAAACAATGCATAAATGCATGAATGAAAGAATGATATACAATGTATGCACGAAAGTATATAATGAATGCTAGATATGAATGTAAGGTATATATGTAATGATAGATATGAGTGCATAATGTATAAATAATGTAATACAATATATAATGATAACATGTATGGTAATGTAGAATATGCATATATGAATATAATGTATGCAAGTATATAATGTATTCAAATATGTATGTACGCATCTATATATGTATGTATCGGTGCATGAATGAATGCAAGTATGCATATATGATATGTATGTAGGCATGTATGCAATGTATGTATGTATACATGATATGTATGTATGCATGTATGCAATGTAAGTATGTATGTATGCATTTCTATAAACTGAGTTAACATATAACCTTTTACACATATGCATTCATACACCCTTTGACACCATGTATCCCATGCCACATACACCTACCTATCACTAAATCTGAGAACATTAACACATATCCTTTCACACACATGCCAAACAGACACATACTCACTTACTCTTTTACCTCTCTTTCTCTATATATATGTATGTGCCTATATATATAGCTTTCCTATATATATCTATGTATATGAATATGTGAATGTGAATAATATATATACATTATATGACCAAGTTTGTGTACCTTGTTAGCTTATGATTTAGTTTTGTGCTTGGTTTAGCAAGTGGCTTAGGCTATGAGTTAGTAGCTATCTTGGATACTTGATTTGCATATACTTAGTTTGTTTATACCTAGAATTGACTAACCTAGACTAGTTGACCATTGTTGATCCAACCGTAGCTAGTTTGACCACAGTTGACTAGAGTTGACCTAGTTTGACTTTATAGTTGACCAGAGTTGACCAAGAGTTGACTTTGACCTAGATTGACTTAGACTCATGTAGATTGTATTATAATTTCAATTACCATATAAATTGAACTCTTTATAACCTGTGTTGCTATAACTAGGACTATGTGACTCCAGTTGGCCATCTTTTTATATCAGCTGTTCAGGGTATCAGGCGAGTATATTCTCTGACCGTTTTATACTTTCTAGAACTTATATTCCTGCTCTAGATTACTTTACTTGTATGCTGTCACGTTGGTAACACGGATTGGTACTATATGGATCTTTTTATGAGATGTTATCCCCTACGGAAGCATCAGGTACTTTATGTCGTGTGTTTTACTTACATCATGTATCTTCATGCTTCACTATTCACGTATACTCTGGAGTTTCATGTACTCTCATGTTCACAGAGCCCCCATGAATTAATTTCATGTGTGCTCTCATCTATGAGGCAGTGATATCATGAATCTTAACGTAACATGTCTGGATCCTTGTGTATTGATTGGGGATAGGGGAGTAGAAATAGTCATGTGAATAATTCCAAAGTAGTATAGTCATGTTCAACCTCTCATGAATCACCTCCAGCTGTTCACATGTCTATCTTGTACTCTGATTCACTAGTCACTGATAGTTCTCTACTTATAGTAGATATTTCTATTACAGGTATCTCTTTTACTTCATGTACATTCCTTCAGTTATTTATATATCGTACTTTATTGCATGTTTATTATCTTCTGACATGATATGAACTGCGTGAGATGTATTGTGCTCGCTCCTGTCCTGACTGGACCTGTTGATATATTACAGAGGATGAGGATGAGGCTTTCTGCACTACCTATTATGGAGCAGCCCTAGATGACACTTGCGAGCTGGACTCTCAGGAGGACCCAGCTCTAGCTCATGATGTTATCACCCCTACTGCCTAGACTAGTTTAGTTAGGCTTTATCTTACTTATGTTGTCATTTGGGATTAAGTTGTATTATGTTTTGTTATTGTGTCATTTAGACACTTAGACTTATCTCCCTTTCTGTTTGTACTTCCTTTGAGATTTTCATATATATGATATCGTGCTATTTCTGCCTTAGTTGTGATTGAGACTGTGTTCTGTATTGTCACCTCCACTCGGAGTGTATATACTGTACAGGTACCTTATATTGTTAAATGTTGTGACTTAAGACAATGTTCTACCGTCGACACTGCGACGTAGGCTGGACGTTCCCACTTTTCGTACCCTTACTCTAGGGTGCCGGTCGTGACAAGGTGCCAAGATATATAGGGATCTGAAGGAGCATGTATGGTGGTGTGGGATGAAGCGGGAGGTAGCTCGCTTCATAGCCAGATGTTTAGTCTTTCAGCAGGTTAAGGCAGAGAGGCAGAGGCCAGAAGGACTTTTACAACCATTGCCCATTCCGGAGTGGAAGTGGGAGCACATGACGATAGAATTTGTTTCTGGATTGCCGCGTACACCAGGAGGAAAAGACGCAACTTGGGTCATCATAGACAGGTTAACCAAATCCGCCCACTTTTTTTTCCATTTAAGGTGGGTACGTCGACTGAGAGGCTAGCATAGATGTATATGCAGCAGATTGTCATAATACATGGAGTTTTGGTGAGCATTATCTCGGATCAGGATAGTCGGCAGAGTCTGCAGACTAGTTTGGGCACTCAACTCAAGTTCAGTACTGCATACCACCCTCAGACGGACGGACAATCAGAGAGGACTGTTCAGACACTCGAGGACATGCTACAGACTTGTGTTTTAGATTTTAGAGGCTCCTGGAAGAATTATTTGCATTTAGTGGAGTTTGCATACAACAACAGTTTCCAGGCTAGCATTGGGATGTCACCATTCGAGGCACTGTACGGGCGTAGATGTTGTACACCCTTGTCTTGGGATGACGTTGGAGAGCGAGCTTTATTGGGACATGAGATGGTTGTTGACGCAGCCGAGAAGGTGAAGCTCATCAGAGATCGACTTCGCGTGGCGCAGGACAGACAGCGGCTTTGGGCCGATAGTCACCGAAGACCTTTGCAGTTTGAGGTACAGCTTAGCCTTAGGATTAGGATTTTGTTTCTTTATGATTTATGTTTGATCATGTGATTGTTATAGTTAAGTTGAGACCATGTTTGTGCTAGGTTGGAGGTCTGGTGTTCATGAGGACATCTCCGACATGTGCTACTACTCGCTTTGGTGGAGGTGGAAAAATTAGTCCCTATTTTATCAGACCTTTCTCCATCAGCGAAAGAGTCGGTGACGTGTCATACAAACTAGATTTACCCCCTGCATTAGAGGGTGTCCACAATGTATTTCATGTGTCGCTGTTGAGACGGTATGTGGCAGATCCCAACCATGTACTGGACCATTCCGAGATCGAGGGGGGGCCCTACTCTTAGTTATCCAGAACAGCCTGTGAAGATTCTTGATCGACGGGAGAAGGTGCTGAGGAACCAAACTATACCCTTGGTTCACGTAGCTTGGAGGCACCACTCTCCAGGTGAGTCTACCTGGGAGAGGGAGGACGAGATGCGCGAGAAATTTTCTTATCTTTTTCTGCCGTGAGGTATGACTTTTCTATCCTTCTCATCTATTCAGTTTTGTCTTTAATTTCGAGGACAAAATTCTTTTGAGGGTAGATTTGTCACATCCATTTTTTCTATTTAAGGGTATTTTGGTAATTGTGAATTCTTTTGATTATTTTAATATATTATATTAATGGTGTAGTGATTTTTTTTGGCCTTTTGATAGTATAGCCTTAGTGCAACCTAGCCTAGTAACTCACCATGAATTAGTGACTTAGTAGTATGATTAATCAGGGTTAGAAATCCTATTCTAGTTAGTTTCAGGTTAGGAGCTAATTAGCATGTTTATTAATGGCTAGTTAGAAACTTCTTTTTAATTAATATTTTATTTTAACCATAGAAAGAGGCCCAAGTCCATCCATTAGGAAACCCTAGCCCATCCATGTGTGGCCGGCCAAGCTAGGTCAATGGGGGAGTCTATTTAATATCTCCTATTGAGAATTCTTCTTCTTTTCATTTCTTTCTTCTCCTGGCACAAAACCTAAGTAAGTATCCCTCCTATCATTTTCAATTCTTCTCTTTTTAAACCCTAGTCTTTTGCATTAGGTTCTAATATTTGTTTATAAATTATTGATGGTGAGGAAATTCAGAATTGAAGTGCATTGGAGTTTTGGAACCACAAGGAGGATCTACACATTTGAAGCTTTCTATAGGAATTCATCTCAATAGGTAATCTCTCCAAAACCCTTTAAATTCATGAATTTTTCCCGTAGATGCATCCATCTAGGTGTCCCCAAGCTGTAGGATGAGTTTCGCAGGAATTTGTATTGATTTGGTGTCCGTATCGGATACGTATCAGTGATTTTGTATTGGTTTTTGATGAAATTCCACAAAGGATTTTTTCTTCGGGAATTTGAAATCTAATTAAATGGATTTGTAGATCTATAAATGACTTTAGATTTTGTATTGGTCTGAGCATCATGTCGTGTCGTTTTTGTGTCCTAATTTGGACAGGACACGCCGCACGAGCCCTCGCACGCGTGCCCTGCTGATCGGGTGGCAGTTCGTAGTGTCTGTGCTACTTGGACACACAAAACTTGGTGTATGGCTTGGGGACATGACAGACACGTCAGCCCCCAAGTGCCATGTTATCTCATTTTATGTCGGACTTGTAAATCTAGTCGCACTGATTTCGTACAGATACGCGCGCGCGGTTCAGTCACGTCTGATACGCGTCTCGTGCGACGCGAGGACACGTCGTGGTCATGTTTCAAGGTGACACGTCACTAGCCCTAGACCTCCTCTAGGATTGTGTATGATCTCGACTCGTCTCAAGCTCTGTGTCGTGTCCCCGAGTTACTGACACGCCCGCACGAGGCAGTGCCTGGGCAGTCCTACTGTGCATATAAATTTTGCGTTTGGACACCTCGTGTCCTGTTTTGTGGACATGAGATGAACCCCCTAACACGTACACATGTGTACGACACTTCTCCATGCTCGATTTTGGTTTTTATTTGATTTTTGGGTTTCGAATTCCTAAACTGCTCGTTTACTGATACTCGAAGAAACCTGAGTTGGGTTCGAATGGGAAATTGTAGGAATTAAATGAATTTAATTGTTTAAAATGTAATTACATGTTAGATTATATGCTGTAGGATGCGTAGAAATACCTGGGATATAAATGAGTTAGATGTTTTGACCTTGGTTCACTATCGAGTTTATGAACTATAATACACTAACAGTTTAGCACTATTTTGAATTTATTAAAATTATTCACTATTATTTTGCTAATTATGATTAATTGTTGATGACTCACATGTATGCATATCTGGAATGATGTTTGCATAGCTTAGATGTCATATGTATCCATGTTTGGGTTGTATTTTAGCTTTTGAATCTATGGGGCACTCGAAATTTGATTGAACACGAAAATTTAGGTTATTTCTTCATATATGATGATTTCTGAGTCATAAACAAAGATTTTCCTGAGATTGATGTCCCTATATGCAGTACCATGCTAAACCTATAGTTTAGAATTACATTCATTGTTCATTTCTATAAGGAAGTGGTTGCATTGGCTAATAAAGAGTTAAATTGTATTTACATTGTAATACCCAAATTCATTCCTGAATATAGGTTGACATATTGTACTGTTTTGACACATTTGCATGTTCATTAACTCTCTATACTTGTCGTGACACTATTCACATGACTATCACAACCTTGACAGAACACTATATACATGTCATACTATACACATTTCACCTTGACACATACACTATTGCCACTTGTTGACACTAACACTATATACTCTATTGACACCCACCCACCTATATATGTATATGTATATATAATAGTGTGAATGAGAATGAATGCATATATGATATATATATATAGCAGTTGTATGTTATGGGCAATAGCCTATAGGTGTGACATATATATTAGTATCTATATATACTTTGTGTGTGTTACATTTGGTATTTATGCTTGTTGTTGTACTTGTTTGCTAGAATAGACTTGTTTAGGCCTAGTTAGACTTGTTAGACTAGGTTTAGACATAGAATGGCTTAGTTGACCTAGTTTGACTAGTATAGTTGACTAGAGTTGACCAAGAGTTAACTTTAGTCTAGAATGTCCTAGAAATCATGTAGAATGCATCGTAAAGTTTAATATTACCATTCTGGACATGTTGTGACCTGTGCTGCTCTAAAATAGGACTCAGATACTCCAGCTCAGACTCATATTCTCATCAGACAGCCAGAATATCAGGCGAGTACATTCTCTGATCGTTTCATACTTGTTAGGAATTATATTCTTGCCATAGTTTAATTTACTTGATGCTGACACGACATTAAAACGGATTAGTACTATATGGATCTTTACATGAGATGTTATCTCCCTCGGGTGCATCAAATACATCGTGTCATGTGCTTTTCATGAACATCATGTATTTTGTGGACTCTTATTATTCATGTATACTCATGTGCTCTCGTGATCTCATGAGCTTCATGTATAAACTATCATGTACAATAACATAACCTGTCTAGATCCTTATGTATTGACTGGAGCATGAGGGAGTAGAAATAGTCATGTGAACAATTCTAAAGTAGTGTAATCATGTACAAACTCTTTAGTGTAATCATGTGCAAATCGAGCCGTTCACATGTCTATCTTATACTCTAAATCATATAGTCACTTACAGTCCTCTATTATTATATATAGATAGACTTGTTTATCAGTTTTCTTTCTTTCTTTCATGCTTATTTCTTCCAGCATTTCATGTATCTTAGCCTATCACATGCTTTATATTTTCTGTCAAGATATGAACTGCGTGAGATGTATTCACTACAACAGAAATGCCATTTAATGACGGCTAAAAACCGTCATTAATGACATACCATGACGGTTTTTTTCTTCATCCAAGCGTTATGAAATCGGGTGTTATGAATGTTTTTCAAAGCGTTATAGATAAATTAACCGAAAACGTCATTAATAGTATGAATTTCTACTACGTTCTATTTTCAAACCGTTATAGATAGTTATGTAAAAACGTTATGAATAATTTAGTATGGTTGGGGTCAGGACATTTTGAAAGCATTATGATTGGTCATTTGTATAACATTTATAACGCTCTATACTGCATGTTATACATTCCAAACCCTGCTCATTTCAATTCCAAACCCTGCTCATTTCAATTCGAAAACCACTTAATTTGAACCATATTCACAACAAAATATTGAAATGTAACATTAATCTGCATTTCATTGTCTCAAAATAGAACCACATTCCATTGTCTCAAAATAGGGTACATTCCATTGTCTTAAAATAGAGTACACTTTAGCTATCATTCCACATTTCTCAGGCCATATATATATACATCTTCACAAAAATCTATAGATCAGTATCCATTATAGCTAGTACACTTTACATCAAAACTATCCACACATCCCACACCATAACATACAACTTCACATAAAGACCTGTGTCCACAGCACATGTACCCTACAAAAGATAAAACAAGGATTAATAAATGTGATATAATGATATAAGTCATGATTAAAAACACACATATATAAGATCACAATTCAACATATGTTGTGGGAAACTGTTGTGTGGAGTTTCTGTCAGATTCATCTTGTGTATATATAATGTAAGTACTATCAAAAAGATGTTGGCTTATAAGGCCTGAGGCTATTGCCTGCAGGTAGGGCAAGTGGCAGTAGGCTACATTAGCAGCAGGGCACTCATTCCCCCCCCTTTTCCAGCTTGACCTGCTGTAGGGCAAGTGGCAGCAGGCCACAGGCCAAAGCAGTAGGCTACATTTCCAGTTCAAAAATGTTTTATATAAGAAATTCCAGGTAGGCTACATTTCCAACTGAACTGAGAATCAAGGAATCCAAGCTCACAGATAAAACTGAAGGTGAAACAACCAAAATGTTAACATGGATATCCTGAGAACAAGTCTCAGGTATACCAGACAGAGAATTATTCATATGCAACCATACATCAAAAACCCAAACCAAATCAATATGAGAATGTACAAGTGAAACCAAACCCAAATCAATATAGGTGAACTTAATACAAAACCAATAATCCTGAGATACAAGTAAAACCAATTGTTCAAGGTTCACAATATAAAACTGAACTTATGCTCAGTTTAAAACCTGAGAACATGGATATCCTGAGAACAAGTCTCAGGTATACCAGACAGAATTATTCATATGCAACCATACATCAAAAACCCAAACCAAATCAATATGAGAATGTACAAGTGAAACCAAACCCAAATCAATATAGGTGAACTTAATACAAAACCAATAATCCTGAGATACAAGTAAAACCAATTGTTCAAGGTTCACAATATAAAACTGAACTTATGCTCAGTTTAAAACCTGAGTTCAACTTGAAATCCAATTTCAAAACTCCCAAAATGGAGAACCAATTTAACATATTAAAAGCTGAGAATTACTCTCATGTATGAAATATAAAACCCATATCTGAACATCAAACTGATACTTGAAGTATCAACCGATATTTGAAGTATCAACTCACTGCATCAGAGAAACAAATTCGACAGCCAATAATATCCAAACCAACTTGAACCACTTGATCATACAAGAGATGCATAAATAGCACATGAAACATTTCCAGTTCCTTTAAATAAGAAATTCCCAAATGATGTTTCAAAATCCACAACAAATCCACAAACTCCATAACCACAAATTGATGTTCGACAAACAGAATAGAGGGTAGGACTATCAGTCATAGTTTAGTGAGTGTCTTGAGTGTATTGTGTCCATGTGACAGTAGGGTGTCTCGTATCAGTAATGGAAATGAGTGAAATGAGTACCTTGACCCTCATGTATCATCCATATGATTGGCAACGAATTCGATGAATTCGCATCGGACATCATCTATTTCTTCCTGCGTGTATGTTGATTTTCCAGCCAATATTTTTAGCTAAAAAGTCAAAAAATAGTTACATTGGTTTGTATAATTTCAGAAAAGTAATTAAGAATTTAATTAATGAACAACTTACCTTTGACTCAATAGTAGGAGAGGTGTCTTCCATGAGATCCCGCATATATTTCATAACAAAATATCCGCATTCATAACCTCCAGGTTGTTTCGAGACCTACATGAAGATATTATTTGTAAGAGAATATAATGTCCATGATTATAATAAGTCATATATTAGTTTGATTACCTTGGGTAATTTCCAAGTAGGACTTTTACTTGATCTTTTACCACCAATATATGTTGTGTTGAGGCCACTAGTAGAAAATAATTATATATACTAACATCAGAATATACACATTTATTAAAATATTAACAATAATAATAATAATTTCACTCACGTATTGAAAAACAACTTAATGTCTCCTCTCGGCAAAAGAATGGTTTTACGGCAAATACCTTCTGTGACCAGTATAAATATTCTTGTTGCAATGTTTCAATCTATCTGAATAAGTATTTTCGTTGCATATTGGACAAGCAAAATATCCTTTCACACAACAACCAGACAAGTTGCCATATGCAGGAAAATCGTTAACAGTCCATAACAATACAGTTCTCAATGTAAAAGATTCTTGCCGATAGGCGTCGTAAGTCACAACTCCATCCTTCCACAGCAACTGGAGATCCTCAATCAATGGTGCTAAGTAAACATCTATGTCATTTCCAGGTTGTTGGGGGCCTGATATCAACAATGTGAACTTTCTCTTCATACACAACCAAGGTGGTAAATTATAAGTATTTAGCATTACAGGCCAACAACTGTACCTACTACTGAGTGAACTAAATGGATTAATCCCATCGGCTGAAAGAGAGAGTCGAAGGTTTCTTGCTTCTGCTGCAAACTCTGGAAATTTATCATCAATTGTCTTCTACGTAGGTGAATCTGCGGGATGACGCAATTGGCCATCAACTTCCCTTCCGTCTACATGCCATGTCAAATTCTTTGATGTTTGTACCGATCGAAACCACCTTTTAAAGCGTAAAATAGGTGGAAAGTAACATAGAACTTTAGCTGGGATGCCCTTCTTTTGCTCTTCCTAACTTTGTTCAGACATATTCTTCTTTACCTTATATCTCGACGTTCCACACGTAGGACATGAGATTGCATTTTCATAATCTTTTCTATAGAGTATGCAATCATTCGGACATGCATGTATTCTCTTATATCCCATTCCAAATATTGAGAAGCAACGCTTAGCCTCCCTAGTACTTACAGGCAATTCATTTTCTCCCGGAAGCATGTCGACGAACAATGTCAACACATCTGAAAAGCTTTTATCACTCCAACCACTCTTGGCCTTGATACTAAAGAGCTTCACTATCGCAGATAGCTTCGTATACTTTTTACAACCATTATACAATGGTTTTTTAGCATCATAAAGCAATGAATTAAAGTTATCTTCATCATCTCCTTCAATGTCGTTCCTTTTTAATGCATGGAACATCTCTAGTGTATCTGCCACATCATTTAAAGTATCCATATCATAGTCCTTATAAATAGACGTACATGTATCCTCACACACTTTATTAGGATCAACTTCCCCATGCCATATCCATATAGTATACCTTGGATCGATACCAACTGTCGTCAAATGAAATTTTACATCTTCTAAACTCATACTATAGAGATTCTCGCACTCATTACATGGACATCTAATGAAGTCGAGATCATCCCCACTAGCTTTAACATGCTCCATAAATTCATCAACTCTGGCTCTATATTCTTCCGATAATAGGTGCTTTGTCATCCATGATCTATTCCTCTGTATAATAAAGTAAAACAATGATTAAGTGCTTTGTCATCCATGAGAGTGTGAGGATCAACATGAGGGGAACAATTTGTTATCAGAATTTAGAATGAGGTGACAGTGAATATATGTGTGTGTGAATCATGAGTGCTTGTGTGTGTCGAAGGGCTGAACAGTGTAGGCATGTGTGTGTTAGTGAGTGTGTGAGTGACAGAAAATGTGAGAGTGTGTGGGGAAACATGTGTGCAGGAAGGTATAAAGCAGGGTGAGGAAGTCTGTGTAAACAGCCTCAGTTATTAGAGTATATAACCCAGAATTCAGCCCAATGCAGTTCTCAGGATTTGGGAAAAATGACAGCTTACATTAGGTTATGTATATCATGTGAGTGTGCAATAGCCCAATTCAAATTTCTTTATAACCTGTGTTCAATAGCCCAATTCAAATATATCATGTGAGTGTGAAATCCCTCGAACCTGAGATTAAAACATAGGGAGTGTTTGATTGTACCAAACCTTGAAGGGTCGGTGCACATGGATACAGTAGAAAATACCTTCAAGATTATCCTATCCCACATTAGGGGCAACCTAGTATCAGTGGGTACCTGGTTTAACACCAACTACATGGCTTGGTTTTGAATATCAGATATAAACAAGCCTTGGTACCTCTTGATGCAGGTAACCCGAGTCGTTGATAACTCGTTCAATATTGGAACAGAGAACTGTAGATAACAGTAGGTATCATAGGATATGCCAATACCCATATGGCATAGGCAGAGTGCCATGATCAACCTACCGGGTATAGGGGTCCAAGGGATTGTAGCAAACAATATCGAGTACCGGGATGTAGAGGTTGTACCAGGGATGCTCTGAGTCTATATGTAGGAAATTGTGCACTTCATTGCTTGATCATATTAGTTCTGTAGTTGAATTTTTTTCCCGAGACGGCAATATGATTACCCTGAAGTTCAAGCTCAATGTAATTGTACGACTGACCTTGCATATATACAAAGTAGAACCTTATTCTTCTAGTGATATCATTGCTTCCAGATTTCAACTGATATCTCATTGATGTATTATGTCTATATACTTGTGTATCATGTGAGTGTCGATGAATTAAATGGGAAATCAGTGAACTAATTCTCAGGTTATGTGTTGTACTTGAATCCCAAAATCAGGTTTTATATGAGATGAATTCTGGAATCAACCATTATATGAATCATCTACATAACTACAAAAGAGGGTCAAATAAACCTAAAAAAAAAAGTTGGTCAACGCTCACATCCAACATGACCGATATCATTTAATCTAAAGATGTACAGTCAAACAATTGCATATATTGATGTCAAAGATCCATCCCACTCTCGATGCATAAGCAACGTGCACACTGTAAAAAATAAATTGTATTGCCTGGAGTATTTTAATCTAAAAAGAACAGGACTTGATTTAAAGACAATATGACATGGCACATACACAGACACGGTACCGATTTCTGCGTGACCTGGAGTAATTTCGAGTGTAAAAATGCCGTGTTCAACATGTGTCATACACGACGTTACAGGGACATTGATCTCTTTCTTGTCCATGATTTCTAGAAAATAGGGCAATTGAAAAGAACATGTCTCCATGAACCAAAACAAACCTTGCTACCCGAACGTGTCTCCATGAAGTTGAACTTGTAAGCAATGGAATTAACACCCTTCCACACTGCAAGAACCAACAAAGAAAGAAACAAGAAGATGAACCAATGCGCGGACGAAGAAAATGCATCACAAATTAGTAAAAAAAGAAAATTCTTTCAAAGATTTCCAAACATGCATTCAAAGATATTTCAGCCATCTTTCGAAAACTAGGAAATCGAAACTAGGTCAAAATTAGGGCATTTTACTAAAATCAAGTCGAGGCATTAGGACATTTTACTAAAATCAAATCGAGGCAGAAATTAGGGCACAAAATAAGAAAAAAAATTAGGACAAACCTTGGGGAGTTGATCGGGCTGAGGGGAGTTGGGGCGCGGCGAGAGGGGAGCGGGCTGAGGGGAGTTGATCAGGAGCGCCGGATCGGGCTAAGAGTAGTTGATCGGGAGCGCCGGAGCGCCAGTGTCACGCCCCGCTCCCGAATAATCGGATACGAGTCGGACACGCCCAGCCTTCGTCGTTGGACACGACGAAGTAAGTTGTACAATACTAAGGAAAACTCAAAGTCACAATGTAATGTAAACCAAAACACAGCTTTTATAACGTTTCCAGAAATCACCAATATCCATCAAGTATTTTAAAATACAAACTCAGCCGGAGACAAATCCGGTCCAAAGAAATAATATACAATAATGAAATCTCTAAGATACAATCTCCAGAAAAATAAACTGAAATAAAAAGCTGCAATATCCAAGCAATCACCAGCTCCATGTAATCTCCCACTCACCTGCAACGATCCTATCAGGAAAAGAGCAAAGTACAACCCTGACTAGACAATATACAATGTAATCTGTGATCCAGAGTACAAGGTGAAACAAGAATACCAGAAAACTAGAACATGAAATGAAACTGAACTGTGGTACCAGAAATGAAATGTAAACTGCAGGTAAAGGATGACAATCAATATGCTAGACAATGAACACGGCTATCAATGTACAAGGCAATCAATCACGACAATCAATGATGCAATTGTGACAATTTTGAAATATTAAAACTAATGTGTGACCGGCTTAGGAACAATCAATCAATCAATCAATGAGTCAATTCTACATGGTACGGCTTCATCGTACGTGATGTGTACGATTAGGCTATCTTCAATACTATATTGGGTGTGGTCACACAAAATCTAATATTTCCCCCAATCCCGCAATGAACAATGACGCACAAGCAATGAACAAGAGTACAAGACAATCGTGTGTAATTCGTGTCAGATATGAGAACATGGCACATGAAGGTAAGACAGAAAACAAGGTACAAGTCAAGTCAGTGTACTTGCCTCGGTTTGGTTGCACGGGAATAGTACTGCATGGTTGCAATGATCACCTGGTAGTTGTACAATTTATTAGAGTTTGAATAATGACATTAGCTAACTAACTTAGATAATTCATTTATTTCTAGATAAGAACTAGTTAACAATATTTAGAAAATATGTATTATAGTTGATCAAAATAATATTAGTGAAAATCACTTCTAGGCTATATTTTGCAAGGAAAACATTTATCAAAATATAGCTATCCAAAATATATATAGATTTTTATAAAGTATCTAACTTTATTTATATGGAATATTCATTAACTATTAATGAGGATCCGCTAATAAATATTTACAAAATCTAATTAAATATATATACGCATTTGGCAAGAAAATATGTTACCTTTTAGAAATTAGTTTACTAACAATTTAATAATAACAATAAAGATTTAATGGTAATTAAATATTATTGCTAACAATATTTATTATAGGCACTAAACATTTTGACAAAATTAATATAAAGTCCTTAAGGAATATTTAAAATTATAATAACTATGAATAATCAAGAGCCCAAAAATCCTGGCCCATACTCAAATAATCTAGCCCAAAGGAAGAATAATGGCATTCTATCAAAACCAAAATAGACCACAGGAATGAAAATACAAAATAGAATAACAATTTAGGAACAGATTATATCAGATGAAGTAAGGACAGACTATCATAAACAAGAAATAGAAAATGGGCTCCACCAATTTCCACTCTCATCCTCACTACTCTATTATTCTCCTTCTTCTTACTATTCAATCTAAACTCTATTACAAATAAACTATCAGCACCCACCTGCCAAATGCACACACACACACGAAATATTCCACTCTCCATCATTACTTCCCAAACTAACCTCTATTACAACAAACTATCACAGCACCCAAAGATGTACTCAAACTTCTAAAAACCATTAAAACTAGTGAGTGAGAGAGGGAGGAAGCAGTAGCTTCTCTCCAAATTTCGGTCAAGTGTAGTGACCCTTCCATCACTCAACGGCCACATGGTGGTCTATAGAAAAACCAAGGATCAAATCATGGCATAATAAAATAAATGGAGAGGTGGGATACTCCATCAATGTAAATCCTTCTCTCAGCCGAATACTACTAATTCACATTCTTCAATACCCTCTCCACTCACATTGCTATACACAGTACACGAAATTAATCTCACTCACATACTCCCATTAATTCCTTCAATGTACTAACCCGGCCCACACCATTCCTCACTACTCCCTACTTTCTCATCATTCCACCGACAGGAACAGTAGCACAAAGTCACTTCCCATCATACTGACATACTCCATTTCCTTCACCCTATTAGTAAAGAAGAGCAGCCGAACACCACTACTCCCAATACTCACCTACTCCCATGTGTAAATGGACAGGACCCTCTTCATTACATTACAAACCGGCCTCTCCCACACTTTACACGCAACCCATTATTCCCATACTCCTCCTTCCTCTCAGTCTACACAAAGAAACCCCCATTATTCTTCTCCTCACTTCTTCTCACAAATTCTCATCTCCACTCCATAGACTAAATTACTCTCCCATTGACCTCTTCTTCTTACGACAATTCCCCAACCAACTACTCTTCCTCACAGACCATCTTCAAACTCAGCCGGCCTACCACTTCAGCCGATAGAACTCCCATCTTCGTCCTCCATAGTCCTAACTCTCTCTCCAATAATACTCAGGAATCAAAGCCCTAGCTTCTTCTTCAACCCATCTTCTTTACTCTTCTCAGAAAAACCCTAGATTCTAGGTTCTATTTCTCCTGAATAATCCCAACCCAATCTAAAAACTCCAGAGACAAGCAAGAAAGAAAAAAGGGTTCGAGAGGGAGAGGCAAAATTCACCTTCGTCATGGTGGGGATGTCGATCCTCGGCGTCGGTGACGGAGATCTGGCTTGGCTCGGCGAGGAAGCTCTGGATCTTACGGCGTGGTCTTCGACGAGGCACGGTCTTCGAGTGTTCGCGAGAACTGAACTTGACAAGACAGTCGAGAAGGCCTCTCTAGGTGTGCCGGCGGCTTCTCGAGTCTTCGGCGAGGTCGGAACTCCGAGGGTGGCTCCGGTCAGCTTCAAAGTGCTGGCGATGGTGATGTTCCTCCGTGGCTTCGAGATCTTCAGATCTCGACTCGATCAGGAAAGGCTCGACTCTGGACTTCGAAGCAACGAAAACCACGTCGTCTGGTGCTCGACGGCGAAGGTTCGGCGAGGCATGACGCGGTGGCTTCGATGAAATCAGGTCGAGGTAGTTCTTTGCCGACTGCGGGGTAGAGCCCTGGTTGTGGTTGACGGCGACTACGGTGTCTCTTCGGTGTTGATGGCGGTGGTGCTCCAGTGAGAGGCCACAGGAGAGAAAGTGAACAGTGTAGAGAGAGAGAAATTGTACTGACTGTGTCAGAATAATAATAAAATATTATGCTTGTACAGTATTTATAATAAAATAACTGTGTGTTCTCCAAGAAAAGTCTGATGGCACTGCAGTAAATATTTACAGATCTGGGGGTAGCAATATGTAATGGCAGGGCGGTAATTAGATTCAGATCTGGGGTTATACTAGAAAAACTAGTAACAGAATTGAATTTCAAATTTGAGCAGGTTTTTCCAAATTAAAACAGATTTTCAAAACTGCTCCTCAAAATCAAGTATTCCCTCCAATAATAATTTAGTTTTAAACAGATTTCAAACTCAAAATTTCTAAATAATTAAGTTACAGAATAATAACATGTTTTCGAAATTCAAATAGATTTTAAAATTCAAAATCCAACATTCTCCTCCAATAGTTTTAAAACAGGTTGTCTCAATCAGAAATTTGGAATTCAAACAAAATCACAATTTTTCTGATTAATTACTAATTTCGAACTCAGTTAGCAATAACAATAAATTTTGTAATTTAGTAGAAACTAGAGTTTGTAACATCCAGTATTAAAATCAGCCTTGACAGTAAAATCAAACTTTAGCAATATTAACAAATAATTAATCTAAAGAAACTCATGTGATAATATTATACTTCCATTAGAATATTCCTACAATAAATCGAATCAATGATTACAAAAATAGTATCCAAAAATACTATTCAAATTGGGAAAATTCATTAAAACCCGAAATTTATTCTAATCGAAAATAGGTTTTTGTAAGAAGCAATATTTAAATTCAAGAAAATTAGAAAATCCTAAAATTTACCAAACATGATTTCGGGAGTTACAAATCTACCCCCCTTACAAAAATTTCGTCCTCGAAATTTCAAATGGCATGGTAAATATAATCAAAATACAAAACTTGAAAATTATTAATTAAACATAAGATCTGAATTAATACAACTAATAAAATCACGATTTTTCTAAAATGATCCATTTTTTTAATATATTCAAGTATGATAAATTTTAATCATGAGAAAAATCAAAGTTTCACATAGTAAAAATGGCACCCAAAAAGACAGTCATAAAATTATGAAAAATAATTTAGGACAAAACCATCCAAAAATCAAAATTATATATGTATGTTCATTATCATAATACACCCTAGAAAAACCAATAGAAATTTATATAAGGAACATTGGGTAACAAAATAATTTTTTTTGAAAACTACTACGACATTTAAATATAGCCAAAATCAAGATAATTCATAGTAAAATCGTTAATGACAATAAAAGATCAAAAATGGTATATAACATGGATGCAGTCTCAATAGTATCCGAAAATCATATATATCTGAAATCACATTGCCTAGAGTTCATGCCCCGCCAGTGTAGTATACATCTGGCTGCAATGAACCTTTGGCGCAATAATTTAAATAATATTAATTTACCGAATATTTCTATCAACTTTATCCGTATTAACAAAACAACTCAAGAGGTCAAAATTTACGATTTAGGACATAGATTCAATAATATTCGAGAACCTATGAATGCCTGAAATTACTTTGACTTAGAGCTCCTGCCTCGCCAGTGCGCAACTGACTGCAGTGAACTCGCGGTCTCCGTAACCCAGATAAATGACTGCAGTGCGCATCTGCCACGTCATAGTAGGTCATCGAATACTCTGTCAACTATATCCATAGGAATTTCAAAGGAGTTTACGAAATTTCAAACAAATTCTAAATCCTAATCATGATAGAAAGTGATGTATCTGTAATTTAGAAAATATTGAGTTTTATAAGAAAATAAACAGTACGACAAATGATTACAAAAAAACAAATCTTCATAGCAAATAAAATCTCGAATTGGAAATAAAGTCTCAAATAACAATAAGGAATTTTAGAAAAATTTTGCGAACTAAGAAAATAAAGACAGATCAAATATTAGTAATCAAACAGTCATACTAGCAAGACATATATAGGAAATAACCTCAGAAGTTTCAAGTGCAAGAAAATTGATAACCTTAGTGTTGCGTGTCTAAACCACCCTGTAAAACAGAAAACTGATTAGATAGGCCTAACTACAGGATAATAAGCAACTTAGTAAAACTATACCCATAACTATTTCCCACGGATCCTATGCTGTGATGAGTTTTCCTTAGCTTCCGCTGGTCCCCCAATAACACTTTATAGCCTAAGTGTCATTAGGATAGAGACCTGCATGGGCCACCACTAAAAACATGTCACGCCCCGCTCCCGAATAATCGGATACGAGTCGGACACGCCCAGCCTTCGTCGTTGGACACGACGAAGTAAGCTGTACAATACTAAGGAAAACTCAAAGTCACAATGTAATGTAAACCAAAACACAGCTTTTATAACGTTTCCAGAAATCACCAATATCCATCAAGTATTTTAAAACACAAACTCAGCCGGAGACAAATCCGGTCCAAAGAAATAATATACAATAATGAAATCTCTAAGATACAATCTCCAGAAAAATAAACTGAAATAAAAAGCTGCAATATCCAAGCAATCACCAGCTCCATGTAATCTCCCACTCACCTGCAACGATCCTATCAGGAAAAGAGCAAAGTACAACCCTGACTAGACAATATACAATATAATCTGTGATCCAGAGTACAAGGTGAAACAGGAATACCAAAAAACTAGAACATGAAATGAAACTGAACTGTGGTACCAGAAATGAAATATAAACTGCAGGTAAAGGATGACAATCAATATGCTAGACAATGAACACGGCTATCAATGTACAAGGCAATCAATCACGACAATCAATGATGCAATTGTGACAATTTTGAAATATTAAAACTAATGTGTGACCGGCTTAGGAACAATCAATCAATCAATCAATGAGTCAATTCTACATGGTACGGCTTCATCGTACGTGATGAGTACGATTAGGCTATCTTCAATACTATATTGGGTGTGGTCATACAAAAGCTAATATTTCCCCCAATCCCGCAATGAACAATGACGCACAAGCAATGAACAAGAGTACAAGACAATCGTGTGTAATTCGTGTCAGATATGAGAACATGGCACATGAAGGTAAGACAGAAAACAAGGTACAAGTCAAGTCAGTGTAATTGCCTCGGTTTGGTTGCACGGGAATAGTACTGCATGGTTGCAATGATCACCTGGTAGTTGTACAATTTATTAGAGTTTTAATAATGACATTAGCTAACTAACTTAGATAATTCATTTATTTCTAGATAAGAACTAGTTAACAATATTTAGAAAATATGTATTATAGTTGATCAAAATAATATTAGTGAAAATCACTTTTAGGCTATATTTTGCAAGGAAAACATTTATCAAAATATAGCTATCCAAAATATATATAGATTTTTATAAAGTATCTAACTTTATTTATATGGAATATTCATTAACTATTAATGAGGATCCGCTAATAAATATTTACAAAATCTAATTAAATATATATACGCATTTGGCAAGAAAATATGTTACCTTTTAGAAATTAGTTTACTAACAATTTAATAATAACAATAAAGATTTAATGGTAATTAAATATTATTGCTAACAATATTTATTATAGGCACTAAACATTTTGAAAAAATTAATATAAAGTCCTTAAGGAATATTTAAAATTATAATAACTATGAATAATCAAGAGCCCAAAAATCCTGGCCCATACTCAAATAATCTAGCCCAAAGGAAGAATAATGGCATTCTATCAAAACCAAAATAGACCACAGGAATGAAAATACAAAATAGAATAACAATTTAGGAACAGATTATATCAGATGAAGTAAGGACAGACTATCATAAACAAGAAATAGAAAATGGGCTCCACCAATTTCCACTCTCATCCTCACTACTCTATTATTCTCCTTCTTCTTACTATTCAATCTAAACTCTATTACAAATAAACTATCAGCACCCACCTGCCAAATGCACACACACACACACGAAATATTCCACTCTCCATCATTACTTCCCAAACTAACCTCTATTACAACAAACTATCACAGCACCCAAAGATGTACTCAAACTTCTAAAAACCATTAAAACTAGTGAGTGAGAGAGGGAGGAAGCAGTAGCTTCTCTCCAAATTTCGGTCAAGTGTAGTGACCCTTCCATCACTCAACGGCCACATGGTGGTCTATAGAAAAACCAAGGATCAAATCATGGCATAATAAAATAAATGGAGAGGTGGGATACTCCATCAATGTAAATCCTTCTCTCAGCCGAATACTACTAATTCACATTCTTCAATACCCTCTCCACTCACATTGCTATACACAGCACACGAAATTAATCTCACTCACATACTCCCATTAATTCTTTCACTGTACTAACCCGGCCCACACCATTCCTCACTACTCCCTACTTTCTCATCATTCCACCGACAGGAACAGTAGCACAAAGTCACTTCCCATCATACTGACATACTCCATTTCCTTCACCCCATTAGTAAAGAAGAGCAGCCGAACACCACTACTCCCAATACTCACCTACTCCCATGTGTAAACGGACAGGACCCTCTTCATTACATTACAAACCGGCCTCTCCCACACTTTACACGCAACCCATTATTCCCATACTCCTCCTTCCTCTCAGTCTACACAAAGAAACCCCCATTATTCTTCTCCTCACTTCTTCTCACAAATTCTCATCTCCACTCCATAGACTAAATTACTCTCCCATTGACCTCTTCTTCTTACGACAATTCCCCAACCAACTACTCTTCCTCACAGACCATCTTCAAACTCAGCCGGCCTACCACTTCAGCCGATAGAACTCCCATCTTCGTCCTCCATAGTCCTAACTCTCTCTCCAATAATACTCAGGAATCAAAGCCCTAGCTTCTTCTTCAACCCATCTTCTTTACTCTTCTCAGAAAAACCCTAGATTCTAGGTTCTATTTCTCCTGAATAATCCCAACCCAATCTAAAAACTCCAGAGACAAGCAAGAAAGAAAAAAGGGTTCGAGAGGGAGAGGCAAAATTCACCTTCGTCATGGTGGGGATGTCGATCCTCGGCGTCGGTGACGGAGATCTGGCTTGGCTCGGCGAGGAAGCTCTGGATCTTACGGCGTGGTCTTCGACGAGGCACGGTCTTCGAGTGTTCACGAGAACTGAACTTGACAAGACAGTCGAGAAGGCCTCTCTAGGTGTGCCGGCGGCTTCTCGAGTCTTCGGCGAGGTCGAAACTCCGAGGGTGGCTCCGGTCAGCTTCGAAGTGCTGGCGATGGTGATGTTCCTCCGTGGCTTCGAGATCTTCAGATCTCGACTCGATCAGGAAAGGCTCGACTCTGGACTTCGAAGCAACGAAAACCACGTCGTCTGGTGCTCGACGGCGAAGGTTCGGCGAGGCATGACGCGGTGGCTTCGATGAAATCAGGTCGAGGTAGTTCTTTGCCGACTGCGGGGTAGAGCCCTGGTTGTGGTTGACGGCGACTACGGTGTCTCTTCGGTGTTGATGGCGGTGGTGCTCCAGTGAGAGGCCACAGGAGAGAAAGTGAACAGTGTAGAGAGAGAGAAATTGTACTGACTGTGTCAGAATAATAATAAAATATTATGCTTGTACAGTATTTATAATAAAATATCTGTGTGTTCTCCAAGAAAAGTCTGATGGCACTGCAGTAAATATTTACAGATCTGGGGGTAGCAATATGTAATGGCAGGGCGGTAATTAGATTCAGATCTGGGGTTATACTAGAAAAACTAGTAACAGAATTGAATTTCAAATTTGAGCAAGTTTTTCCAAATTAAAACAGATTTTCAAAACTGCTCCTCAAAATCAAGTATTCCCTCCAATAATAATTTAGTTTTAAACAGATTTCAAACTCAAAATTTCTAAATAATTAAGTTACAGAATAATAACATGTTTTCGAAATTCAAATAGATTTTAAAATTCAAAATCCAACATTCTCCTCCAATAGTTTTAAAACAGGTTGTCTCAATCAGAAATTTGGAATTCAAACAAAATCACAATTTTTCTGATTAATTACTAATTTCGAACTCAGTTAGCAATAACAATAAATTTTGTAATTTAGTAGAAACTAGAGTTTGTAACATCCAGTATTAAAATCAGCCTTGACAGTAAAATCAAACTTTAGCAATATTAACAAATAATTAATCTAAAGAAACTCATGTGATAATATTATACTTCCATTAGAATATTCCTACAATAAATCGAATCAATGATTACAAAAATAGTATCCAAAAATACTATTCAAATTGAGAAAATTCATTAAAACCCGAAATTTATTCTAATCGAAAATAGGTTTTTGTAAGAAGCAATATTTAAATTCAAGAAAATTAGAAAAATCCTAAAATTTACCAAACATGATTTCGGGAGTTACAAATCTACCCCCCTTACAAAAATTTCGTCCTCGAAATTTCAAATGGCATGGTAAATATAATCAAAATACAAAACTTGAAAATTATTAATTAAACATAAGATCTGAATTAATACAACTAATAAAATCACGATTTTTCTAAAATGATCCATTTTTTTAATATATTCAAGTATGATAAATTCTAATCATGAGAAAAATCAAAGTTTCACATAGTAAAAATGGCACCCAAAAAGACAGTCATAAAATTATGAAAAATAATTTAGGACAAAACCATCCAGAAATCAAAATCATATATGTATGTTCATTATCATAATACACCCTAGAAAAACCAATAGAAATTTATATAAGGAACATTGGGTAACAAAATAATTTTTTTTGAAAACTACTACGACATTTAAATATAGCCAAAATCAAGATAATTCATAGTAAAATCGTTAATGACAATAAAAGATCAAAAATGGTATATAACATGGATGCAGTCTCAATAGTATCCGAAAATCATATATATCTGAAATCACATTGCCTAGAGTTCATGCCCCGCCAGTGTAGTATACATCTGGCTACAATGAACCTTTGGCACAATAATTTAAATAATATTAATTTACCGAATATTTCTATCAACTTTATCCGTATTAACAAAACAACTCAAGAGGTCAAAATTTACGATTTAGGACATAGATTCAATAATATTCGAGAACCTATGAATGCCTGAAATTACTTTGACTTAGAGCTCCTGCCTCGCCAGTGCGCAACTGACTGCAGTGAACTCGCGGTCTCCGTAACCCAGATAAATGACTGCAGTGCGCATCTGCCACGTCATAGTAGGTCATCGAATACTCTGTCAACTATATCCATAGGAATTTCAAAGGAGTTTACGAAATTTCAAACAAATTCTAAATCCTAATCATGATAGAAAGTGATGTATCTGTAATTTAGAAAATATTGAGTTTTATAAGAAAATAAACAGTACGACAAATGATTACAAAAAAACAAATCTTCATAGCAAATAAAATCTCGAATTGGAAATAAAGTCTTAAATAACAATAAGAAATTTTAGAAAAAATTTGCGAACTAAGAAAATAAAGACAGATCAAATATTAGTAATCAAACAGTCATACTAGCAAGACATATATAGGAAATAACCTCAGAAGTTTCAAGTGCAAGAAAATTGATAATCTTAGTGTTGCGTGTCTAAACCACCCTGTAAAACAGAAAACTGATTAGATAGGCCTAACTACAGGATAATAAGCAACTTAGTAAAACTATACCCATAACTATTTCCCACGGATCCTATGCTGTGATGAGTTTTCCTTAGCTTCCGCTGGTCCCCCAATAACACTTTATAGCCTAAGTGTCATTAGGATAGAGACCTGCATGGGCCACCACTAAAAACATGTCACGCCCCGCTCCCGAATAATCGGATACGAGTCGGACACGCCCAGCCTTCGTCGTTGGACACGACGAAGTAAGCTGTACAATACTAAGGAAAACTCAAAGTCACAATGTAATGTAAACCAAAACACAGCTTTTATAACGTTTCCAGAAATCACCAATATCCATCAAGTATTTTAAAATACAAACTCAGCCGGAGACAAATCCGGTCCAAAGAAATAATATACAATAATGAAATCTCTAAGATACAATCTCCAAAAAAATAAACTGAAATAAAAAGCTGCAATATCCAAGCAATCACCAGCTCCATGTAATCTTCCACTCACCTGCAACGATCCTATCAGGAAAAGAGCAAAGTACAACCCTGACTAGACAATATACAATGTAATCTGTGATCCAGAGTACAAGGTGAAACAGGAATACCAGAAATCTAGAACATGAAATGAAACTGAACTGTGGTACCAGAAATGAAATGTAAACTGCAGGTAAAGGATGACAATCAATATGCTAGACAATGAACACGGCTATCAATGTACAAGGCAATCAATCACGACAATCAATGATGCAATTGTGACAATTTTGAAATATTAAAACTAATGTTTGACCGGCTTAGGAACAATCAATCAATCAATCAATGAGTCAATTCTATATGGTACGGCTTCATCGTACGTGATGAGTACGATTAGGCTATCTTCAATACTATATTGGGTGTGGTCACACAAAAGCTAATATTTCCCCCAATCCCGCAATAAACAATGACGCACAAGTAATGAACAAGAGTACAAGACAATCGTGTGTAATTCGTGTCAGATATGAGAACATGGCACATGAAGGTAAGACAGAAAACAAGGTACAAGTCAAGTCAGTGTACTTGCCTCGGTTTGGTTGCACGGGAATAGTACTGCATGGTTGCAATGATCACCTGGTAGTTGTACAATTTATTAGAGTTTGAATAATGACATTAGCTAACTAACTTAGATAATTCATTTATTTCTAGATAAGAACTAGTTAACAATATTTAGAAAATATGTATTATAGTTGATCAAAATAATATTAGTGAAAATCACTTCTAGGCTATATTTTGCAAGGAAAACATTTATCAAAATATAGCTATCCAAAATATATATAGATTTTTATAAAGTATCTAACTTTATTTATATGGAATATTCATTAACTATTAATGAGGATCCGCTAATAAATATTTACAAAATCTAATTAAATATATATACGCATTTGGCAAGAAAATATGTTACCTTTTAGAAATTAGTTTACTAACAATTTAATAATAACAATAAAGATTTAATGGTAATTAAATATTATTGCTAACAATATTTATTATAGGCACTAAACATTTTGACAAAATTAATATAAAGTCCTTAAGGAATATTTAAAATTATAATAACTATGAATAATCAAGAGCCCAAAAATCCTGGCCCATACTCAAATAATCTAGCCCAAAGGAAGAATAATGATATTCTATCAAAACCAAAATAGACCACAGGAATGAAAATACAAAATAGAATAACAATTTAGGAACAGATTATATCAGATGAAGTAAGGACAGACTATCATAAACAAGAAATAGAAAATGGGCTCCACCAATTTCCACTCTCATCCTCACTACTCTATTATTCTCCTTCTTCTTACTATTCAATCTAAACTCTATTACAAATAAACTATCAGCACCCACCTGCCAAATGCACACACACACACACGAAATATTCCACTCTCCATCATTACTTCCCAAACTAACCTCTATTACAACAAACTATCACAGCACCCAAAGATGTACTCAAACTTCTAAAAACCATTAAAACTAGTGAGTGAGAGAGGGAGGAAGCAGTAGCTTCTCTCCAAATTTCGGTCAAGTGTAGTGACCCTTCCATCACTCAACGGCCTCATGGTGGTCTATAGAAAAACCAAGGATCAAATCATGGCATAATAAAATAAATGGAGAGGTGGGATACTCCATCAATGTAAATCCTTCTCTCAGCCGAATACTACTAATTCACATTCTTCAATACCCTCTCCACTCACATTGCTATACACAGCACACGAAATTAATCTCACTCACATACTCCCATTAATTCCTTCACTGTACTAACCCGGCCCACACCATTCCTCACTACTCCCTACTTTCTCATCATTCTACCGACAGGAACAGTAGCACAAAGTCACTTTCCATCATACTGACATACTCCATTTCCTTCACCCCATTAGTAAAGAAGAGCAGCCGAACACCACTACTCCCAATACTCACCTACTCCCATGTGTAAACGGACAGGACCCTCTTCATTACATTACAAACCGGCCTCTCCCACACTTTACACGCAACCCATTATTCCCATACTCCTCCTTCCTCTCAGTCTACACAAAGAAACCCCCATTATTCTTCTCCTCACTTCTTCTCACAAATTCTCATCTCCACTCCATAGACTAAATTACTCTCCCATTGACCTCTTCTTCTTACGACAATTCCCCAACCAACTACTCTTCCTCACAGACCATCTTCAAACTCAGCCGGCCTACCACTTCAGCCGATAGAACTCCCATCTTCGTCCTCCATAGTCCTAACTCTCTCTCCAATAATACTCAGGAATCAAAGCCCTAGCTTCTTCTTCAACCCATCTTCTTTACTCTTCTCAAAAAAACCCTAGATTCTAGGTTCTATTTCTCCTGAATAATCCCAACCCAATCTAAAAACTCCAGATACAAGCAAGAAGGAAAAAGGGGTTCGAGAGGGAGAGGCAAAATTCACCTTCGTCATGGTGGGGATGTCGATCCTCGGCGTCGGTGACGGAGATCTGGCTTGGCTCGGCGAGGAAGCTCTGGATCTTACGGCGTGGTCTTCGACGAGGCACGGTCTTCGAGTGTTCGCGAGAACTGAACTTGACAAGACAGTCGAGAAGGCCTCTCTAGGTGTGCCGGCGGCTTCTCGAGTCTTCGGCGAGGTCGGAACTCCGAGGGTGGCTCCGGTCAGCTTCGAAGTGCTGGCGATGGTGATGTTCCTCCGTGGCTTCGAGATCTTTAGATCTCGACTCGATCAGGAAAGGCTCGACTCTGGACTTCGAAGCAACGAAAACTACGTCGTCTGGTGCTCGACGGCGAAGGTTCGGCGAGGCATGACGCGGTAGCTTCGATGAAATCAGGTCGAGGTAGTTCTTTGCCGACTGCGGGGTAGAGCCCTGGTTGTGGTTGACGGCGACTACGGTGTCTCTTCGGTGTTGATGGCGGTGGTGCTCCAGTGAGAGGCCACAGGAGAGAAAGTGAACAGTGTAGAGAGAGAGAAATTGTACTGACTGTGTCAGAATAATAATAAAATATTATGCTTGTACAGTATTTATAATAAAATAACTGTGTGTTCTCCAAGAAAAGTCTGATGGCACTGCAGTAAATATTTACAGATCTGGGGGTAGCAATATGTAATGGCAGGGCGGTAATTAGATTCAGATCTGGGGTTATACTAGAAAAACTAGTAACAGAATTGAATTTCAAATTTGAGCAGGTTTTTCCAAATTAAAACAGATTTTCAAAACTGCTCCTCAAAATGAAGTTTTCCCTCCAATAATAATTTAGTTTTAAACAGATTTCAAACTCAAAATTTCTAAATAATTAAGTTACAGAATAATAACATGTTTTCGAAATTCAAATAGATTTTAAAATTCAAAATCCAACATTCTCCTCCAATAGTTTTAAAACAGGTTGTCTCAATCAGAAATTTGGAATTCAAACAAAATCACAATTTTTCTGATTAATTACTAATTTCGAACTCAGTTAGCAATAACAATAAATTTTGTAATTTAGTAGAAACTAGAGTTTGTAACATCCAGTATTTAAATCAGCCTTGACAGTAAAATCAAACTTTAGCAATATTAACAAATAATTAATCTAAAGAAACTCATGTGATAATATTATACTTCCATTAGAATATTCCTACAATAAATCGAATCAATGATTACAAAAATAGTATCCAAAAATACTATTCAAATTGAGAAAATTCATTAAAACCCAAAATTTATTCTAATCGAAAATAGGTTTTTGTAAGAAGCAATATTTAAATTCAAGAAAATTAGAAAAATCCTAAAATTTACCAAACATGATTTCGGGAGTTACAGCCAGAGAGGGTGGAAGGGAGTTGGGGAGCGGCGGGAGAGAGAGAAGGAGAAAGAGAGTAAGTGCGGGAGAAGGGGGCTTTTCGACTTAAGTGCGGGAGTAAGTGCGGGAGAGTCGAAATTTCGACTTAAAATTTGTGTTTTTTCCATAACGCTCGTACCACTTAGAGACATTCAATAACGCTTTTATATATAACCGTCATAGATTACAGTCTGGCTGAAATTTAATGACGCTTCTTTATCAGCCGTCATTAAAACCCCATATCAAGCGTCATTAAAGGGTATTTTTGTTGTAGTGATTGTGCTCATTTCTGTCCTGATTGGACTGTTGAAAATATTACAGGAGATGAGAAGAAGTTCTGTCCTACGTATTATGGTACAGGCTTAGATGACACCGGTGACTTGGACCCTCAGGAGGATCCTAGAGTTGATGAAGACTTGCCTATTGTCTAGATTAGATTTCTAGACTAGTTCCATTAGTTGTCTCAATTTATGTACTTTCAGTTTCTAGATATTGATAGATGTTGTATATTCAGATTTACCCTCATTTGTAGCTGGTTGGAGATTATTTCTTTTATCTTATCTTTACATCTATTCTCTTTATCCCACCTTAGATGCTGTGATTGAGTTGTACCTATATATTGTTCTCCTTTGGAAGTATATATTAATGTACATGTATGATTATTGTTAGATGTTGTGACCTAGGACAGCGTTCTTCCACCGACACTGCGGCGTTGGCTGGACGTACCCACTTCTCGTACCCTTAAACTGGGTGCGGGTCGTGACATGGTCGGAAACGATTTAATCAAAAAAGGAATTTGATTTATAAACAGTTCTTCCTAGCTTAGAAAATATATCCAAAGAAATACATATAAACTATTTTTTTGAAACATAATAGGTTTTAAACCCGTTTAAGAAAATATTTACTTTATAAAGCTATAAAAATCCTTAATAATAATTTGAGAAAATATTTGTCACATAAAAATCAAAGCTAATAAAGCCCATCCAATATACTTATAGATAAAAATCTCTATTTTATAATGTCCAATACATAAATTAGTATTTAATATATATAAATAGGAAGCTCATAGGAAATATTAGCCAAACTAATTGCAAGCCCAAATCAAAATATATACTCTTAAAATAACTGAATCTAGTTCTATTTTTAAACCAAGTCCCAAAATATTAAATTTATAAGCCCCTTAGTAAAAATATATATAATAAGCTACTGAGGGTTATAAACAAATATTAGCTCAGTCCTATTATAGAATTTGAAAATTTATTTTTAACGTATCTATTTGGCCCAGTCCAATATAGTAAAAAAAATCTAACAAAATATAATTAGTTTTGAACTGGAAGCCCAAATTTTATTAACCTAATGTCCCAAAGTAGTATATGCATAGGCCCAGTCATTTTGAAAACCAAAAATTAGAAAGAATAAAAAACTATTGTTGGGTTTAGACCTATTTACCCAGCCCAACAACAAACCCAAAGGAATTTTCCTAGACAGCCTATTTGCTGTTCCTAAACAAAATAATAAGTAAAATAAAATAAAACAATAAAAGGAGAAAAAATAGAGTGTAGAGAGATGATAGAAACAGAAGAAGAATAAGAAAAAAATAAAGAATCAGGAGGAGGGGGAAGTGGATTTTTCTTCTTCATGATGAAGAAGAAGACAAAGAGGAGAAAGGAGGGTGAGATCGAGAGAAGGATCTGCTACACGGTGGCGCGTCGAAGATCGGTGGCATCACGGGTCTGACGCACGGTGGCTTACAGTGACGATTTGGTGGTACGGCCATGCGATGTCTCGACGCTGCTCTTCGAGATCGAGCAGCGTCCGAGGGTGATGGGTTAGGCGGTACGGCACTGGGAGGTCGGTTGCGGCGGTAAATAAAGGTGAGGGTGTTCTTTATTTCTTTATTTTTTGGTGGTGGTGATTGCTGGAGTTGGTCGAGGAGGGAGCCAGGATTGGCCACTGGCAGAAGATGATGGCGTAGTACTGGTGGTGTGGCCAAAGTGACCATGGTGTGTGGTGGATGGCCGGGATGATATTGGTTGTGGCTTGATGGTGGTAGTGTGGGTGATGTCGAGGAGCATGGTGTTCTGGTGGCTACTGGTCGGTGGTCAGGAAGAGGAGACGGGGGGGTGTTGACCGGCCCTGTGTTGGTCGGAGGGTTTGCTGTGCGGCTAGGAGGCGGGGGGACGGCTGCGGAGTTGTAGGCTAGGCTTTGATGTCTGTGGAAGGATTGTGTCCGGTGTGTCAGACACGAGTAAGAAATTGTAGGTATAAAAAGAAAAGAAAATAGTGGAAGGGCTGGTGGATACGGACACGATGCAAAACACGTCTATGATGATGTCTATTTGTGAGGATTGGATTATGAGAAAAAGGTAGTGGAAACTCCCCTTATATAGGAGGTTAATCTCCTATTTCGATAAGGTCTAGGAGTGCGATTGGACAATCCTTCCCTTTCGTTAAAATCAAATAAATATTTAAATTAAAACCAATCTAATCATAATCAAGTAAATAATTATCATAATAATATTTAAAGTACATATTCGATATTATCAAACAATTTAAATCGTATACATAGAAATCTAAATCAAATAGTTGATTACTACCATAATTTAAATAACCTTTAATATTATCAAATCTAAATCCAAATAATAGTTATCCTAGTAGTTTAAATATAATGATATTATCAAAACAATTTAAAATATTTTTTTACAAATCCAAAACTTAATTTAAAAATACTTTGATAAAATCTTTTATTGTTACTTATGATTTTTAAATCCATTTTAAAACCAATATTTAATAAAATCCAAATTAGTAAACAATTATATTTCATAATTCCATTAATATAATTTAATAAAAAATTATTAAAACAAAATTAGCACTTCCCAAAATATTTAATTTAAAACTAGTTTTTGATAATAAAAAAAATTATAACCTATCATTCACAAAGTCTCGACGAAAAATTACCTTTAAACAAAATAATTAAAATAAATAAATAAAATAAAATTTTTAAAAATTCGGGAAAATGAGTTACAATGCGTACAAAAGCGCAGGACATAAAAGCGCAACATATGAAGGCGCAGAGCGAATCACTTCCATGTCAGAGCAAATTACTTTCTCGTTTAGAGCACATCACTACCTCGTCTTAGCTCAGGCACATCACTCCCAAATGAAGCAGTTATTGAGCAGGCAATCTATCCAAACCTAGTATTCAAACTCTTGGCACTCGGTATTATCTCGAAACAAAGCACAGCTAGCGCCCTGCATAAACAGGAACAACTCCTTCCTTAGCCAACTGAGTTTTTCTCAAAAACTCATCAACCAAGCTTGCTACTTCTGTGAACAAAGAGTTCTACAATCCTAGCCCCCGACTGGCATAAATTTTGCCAAGTTCGCCAAAGAGAAGACTCGTCAGGGTACAATATTTTGAGAGAGAAGGGTGCACGAATGAGTTGTACCCTAAAAATACCCCAAATTATAGGCTGTGTGTGGTCAAACCCATAAGCCAAGTGGCAGCTAGTCAAAGGCTCCGAGATAATTGCATGAACCTAGTATTCATCACAATAAATCTCATTTAATGAGATTTTTGACTGAGTCTTTAGTTACCACTTCTCGATCCCCACAAAGAGGCAGAAATTAAGGAGTCGTTGACTCAAATGCCTCAAAAAGCATAGTGCTTCAGAGCCTCAAAAGTGCAGCAACCCGGAGCCACAAAAGCACAGTACCTTGGAAGCATCTAAAAGCGCAGCGCTTGAGAGGCAGTTGAGGACGCAGCACCTACCATGGTCCATTACTTCAGCATACTGACACAAAAGTCGGAGACAACGATCAAATGACAGCTCTTAGATGGCAGAAGTCAGATATCAGATGATAGATGTCAAATGACAGACATGAATAGAAAGCACGACCTTGAATGCACCCAATAAAGTGTATCCACTTCGGCACTCAGAAAGTGCAGTCTCTAAGATGTCTAAGAAGCGCAGCCTCTAGGACGTCCCAAAATGGTAGCCTCTACGACGCGCAGCCCACTCACAATATTATTGGAATATGCTACATAGAAACCGTCTCTCTTAAGATATAATCAAATCCAATTTGTTCAAACAGAACGAGATCTATAAGCGATGTACACACGACAGGTGGAATTGACTCAGTCATGTTTATGAATGGGTGCTAACCATCTAATATCTTAGCAACAAGTAAATCTCAACAACTGTCGTGTGTCAGCTCGTCAGCAGCCCCAACAGTACAGTTACAATAGATTCTATGATATTTTTGTGCACACAATGCTTCTGTGCGCCAAAAACTCTGTGCGCATCGTATATGTGCCCACCTATAAATAGAAGAAGTCTTTCTTCACTCAGGAGCTTCGACTACTTCTTGATTGGCAAACCCAGATCACCCATTCACATGCGTTCATAGAGTCAGAACAAGTTCTTCTCGTAGTCAGATCGTTAACGGAGTAAAGGAACCACTACAGTATTCAATCTCTATCGTCACACTTCTCCAGAATCAAATTGAACATAGATCTTCCGTTTAGGATTTCTTTTGTGCTTCTTTTCTTTTATAATATAAAAAGTTCTTCAACTTTTGTCCATGGCAAACAATGTCCAGATTTTATATGAAGGACATAGGAGCTGCGTAGGTCATCCTAGGGATTTAGATAATCCGAATTGGAGTTGAGCTTGCTCTGTCACAAGCTCACCACGTAGAATGTTTCTCACACGCTTTGGATATCAGGATATTCTAGGGATTAATACTACTTACAGGTATGATCAAAAGCTGAAGCCAGATCCTATAGAAGCGTCAGATATTTGGTATACTCTAGTATCATATGGAGTTTGATGTAGGCTACAAGTACCACCAGGCCAGACGTAGCTTTTGTTGTAGGCATGTCGAGTCGGCCTACGAGCAATCTAGGTATTAATCTTTGGAAAACTGTGAAGAGAGTGATGGGATATCTCTCAGGGACTCAAAATGATGCACTACAGTGGTTACCCTGTAGGAGTAGAAGGATTCAGTGATGCCAGTTGTGCTCAAAAATAGAGAAAAAAGGTTACATCTTCTACATGAGTGGTTCTACAATATCGAGGAAGTTGAAGAAGTAAATCCACGGGTGGTGCTGCTATATCGAGGAAGTCAAAGAAGCAGACATTTCTTTCATTATGGAATTAGAGTTTTATGTACTATCAAGATTCGACAGATAAAGCAGAATAGCTTCAAAAATGAAGCATGATGGATTCGGATGACCAGGCATGATCTTCTCGTGGTTGGTATGCAAATTCGGGTGATGCCAATATATTGTGACAACCTGGCATGATCTTTCTCTAGCTGCATAAATTTGAATGGTGCCAATGTATTGCGACAACCAGGTGGCTGCAGTAATGGTATTGGATGATCTCTTCAATGATAAGAAGAGAATTATACGTCTAAGGCAAAAGGTACTGAATGAGTACATCAAGCATGGATCATTATAGTGGGTGATGTTCAGAGTCAGAAGAATCTGACAGATTCATTAATCAAGGCCTCAAGCACTAGCTGGTCAATGACTCAATAAGAAATGGGCATGACGGACCACTGATATTTTGTCTTTGCAATCTTACCATAAAGTTTTATGTTGTTGGTTCAAAGAGAAATCTACATGGCATCTAACTTTTGGTTCAAAGAAAGATTACTGACTGGGAGAATATCAGAAACAATGGGTTGTCCTTTGAGACTTTAAGGGGTTACAAACCCAAAACTACTATTTTCTAATATTTGTTCTTTGTATAGAACAAAGTCCTGTAAGAGGATGTCTTGGAAGTCTTAATGAGTTCTTGTACATTTTGAATGTCTGGCGTACTTTAGAGGAAGCACGGGTAGCATAGCACTACGAAGGAGCATAGTATTCCATGCTACAGTAGGGTAACACCACTAAGAGGTACCTCGTGATGGTAAAGTCTCAGCTTCGAGCCATGTCATAGCGGCATAGCACCGCACATAAGTGAGTGGCCTAATGTTGTAGAATAAAGAAGGTAGGAAGCACTACAAAGAGGCCGATGACCTCATGTTACAGTGGTATGACACCACCAAAAGGTACCTAGAAAGGATAAAGCCTCAGCTTCGTGAGCTATGTCACCACGACGTAACACCGCTAGGAGGCGAAAGGCTTTATGCTGGGTAGGTTGGCACTACAAAGAGGCTGGGTCCTATGCTACAGTGGTATGACACCATGATGAGGTATAGTCGCGACTTTGGGCCATGTCCTAGCAGTTTAGCACCACAAGGAAGCGAAAGGCTTCTGCCAAGACTCTTTAAAAGAACTCACTTAGAGTATATGGAAATAGACGTAAGTCGTCTCTTGAGGGAAAGCTTGTTGACACCCAATATACATACACCAAAATCAAGTGAGCATATGGCCTTTACGTGCATCCAAAAGCATAGTTGATGTCATTATGTGAGTGGGAAGAGTTATAGGTATGGTGTAAAATTCAAGGCTTAGTCCATTCTTGTATCATACTATTGTTTAACTGAAACGTGAAGATTCAGGTCGGAGCAACATCTATCCTGATGCATGATGGGTAGTAATTGTGGGGAATGCTCAACCCATATATTAAGATATGTAGGAGATTCTTAGTATTTTTGCCTTTGGACTAGTGTAAAATAGTCCCACATCGACTACACCACCAAGTGGGTATCTCAATATAATGCTTTACATGTGTTGAGGTATGCATATGAGGTGTGGTGGGGCACATGTGGGTGCCATGTAGGGGTCTTTTTCTTGAAGAAAAAAAGATTAACTCCTCAAGAAAGCATGTTGGTTTTTGTCGCACGGAAGCAAACTCGGATATGGGCTCAAGGGCGCAAAATAGCGCGTAGTGCATGCACGGGCGTGTGTGCGAGAGTAGACACGGACTGTACTACCAAAATATGTCAAATTAGCGACGAAATTAGCGACACTAGTTAAAAATGTCGCTATATTTTGTGTATTTAGCGACGTTTGTAAATGACGTCGCTGAACGTCACTACCAGCGACGTTTAGCGACTAGTAGCGACTGTAATTATAGTTTAGAAAGAACAAGTCGTTATGTAGTTGCAAAATGTCGCTGATGTATTTTATTCAATGACGTTTTGCGACATTTAATCATGTCCGCCGCTATCCTATTACTGAACAGCGACGTCTAGCGACGTCTCACTTAGACATCGCTAAAAACTTTTATTTAGGGTTCTGAGAACCCGATCGATTTCGTTTTATTTCCCAAATTTTCATTCTTCCGCCGAGCGCTCTCGTTTCTTTCCCCCTTCCCCTCTCATCTCCGGCGACCGCTCCCCCCGACGAGCTTCTCACCTCCGGCGAGGCCTCCCCCCGATGACCCCTCCCTTCGGTGTTGCCTCCCCCGACGACCGCTCCCTCTCATTTCTCTCCCCCTTCCTCCGGTGTTGCCTTCCTCCCTCCCGTCTCCGGCGACCGCTCCCCCCTGGTGACCTCGTCGTCGCTCCTCCACCGACGACTCCCTCGTCCCCTGCTCCGCTCCGGCGACCCCTACCCGACCCAGTCCAGGTATACCTAACCCTAACCCTATCTCCCACTGACACGACACAGACATTTTCAACCTGTGAATATCGATTTTATATAGTGCCTATGATTGTATACACATACACATTTTTAACCTGAAATCTGAGAACAGTGCCACTGATTTTGTGTATACTGTTAACACACACATCTACACATACCCTTACACACACTACACAAATCTGAATGTGGATACACACACACTTTTGTACCACTGTTAAATCTGAGATCACAATCTCTGTTTCAGTCCACTTGGACATATGAACTCAGTCCTCCCTTTCTTTTATTTTTCCTCTTCCTATACACATATAACATGTGTATGTAATGAATGATATATGTGTAATGTCATGCATGTTGGTAAGTACATATGAATGTAATATGCATATATGTATGCAAATGGGAATACATGGATATATGCAAGTTATAAATGCAATGTTTGGATAATATATGAAATGTAATGTATAGGTAAACATTAATATAGGTAATGACATGTAATCATGTAATGCATATGTATAAAGAATAGAATGGGTGAATGTATTATGCATGTTTAGATAACATATGTGATAGACATATGTATGCATAAATGCCATGAACTAATAATCAAGTGTAATGCATATATGTTAAGAAATGAATGCATGAATGAATGTAGAAGTGCAAGCATCTATGTAAATATGCCTATGATTGAATGAATGCAAGTTCAAATATATGAATGTAATGTAAGCATGTATATATATTTAATATGTATTCTCTATGACTTGTGATGGTGTGTGTTTGATTGCCTAGGCTTGGTTAGGCCTAGTGAGACTTGACTGGACTAGGATTGACCTAGTTGACTAGTGTAAATATGCCTTTGTAGGTGGATTCAAGGTCTGAAATTTCCAGACGGATATGTTTCGAACTTGAGAAGATGCGTCGATCTCAAGGAGAACAAACTGACAGGTATGAAGAGCCATGATTGTCACGTATTCATGGAGAGGTTAATTCTGATTGCATTTCGGGTATTCTTACCCCCGGTTGTTTGGGATCCATTGACCGAGCTTAGCATATTCTTCAGAGATCTTTGTTCTAGTAAGTTGCTCGTCGATCGTCTAGAAAAGCAGGAGAACGATATTACGGTAACACTGTGCAAGCTCGAGAAGGTATTTCCTCATGGATTCTTCGACTCCATAGAGCATTTCCTAATTCATCTATCCTACGAGGCACGTATTGGTGGGCCCGTTGGTTATCGGTAGATGTAACCGTTTGAGCGACATTTGAACCACCTAAAGAGGAAGGTAAAAAACAAGGCTCGGATCGAGGGTTCTATTTGTGAAGCCTATATTCTCGAGGAGATTACAAACTTCTGCTCGACGTATTTCAAACCTCATATTGCTACGAATAGTACGAGGGCTCCAAAAAACGACG
The DNA here is from genome assembly GCA_029216955.1 of Iris pallida. Lineage (NCBI taxonomy): Eukaryota > Viridiplantae > Streptophyta > Magnoliopsida > Asparagales > Iridaceae > Iris > Iris pallida. The sequence continues at coordinate 4,297,040 of JANAVB010041820.1, read as the reverse complement.
ATGGTTATCAAGAATCTAATGATGGAATACTGAAAGTATTTAATGCGTCCGGAAGGCCTTCGGCAAAAATGAAGAAGAGATATTTGAATGACTAAGAGCTAAGGACTGCTCAGTTGTATGTATTACTCAATTGTGACGAGGATGAAGTGGAGAAGCTAGAAGGGTAAGTAATTAATAATGAGTTTACGTCATCTCAATGTAATAGTATAAGCTAATATTATTGTACTAATCAGCGGTTGCTTCGTTGTTTTTTAGCACATATAATGCTGAGTTGAGGTCGGTTAGACCCTACCTAACAGATGAAGCATTAGAATAAGAAATGAGACGTCATTTTCCTTCTTGGTTGAGCGAATATGTAAGCTGCCCGGTAATTACTGGCCTCTTTTAATGCAACTGAGCAATAAATAACTTACTATCTCTTCTTTGGTATTCAGGTCGATCATCTAATTTCACCCGAGATTGAATTAATTAGAACTCTTGCAAAGGGACCAATTACTTTTGTTAAAATATGGCCAAGTTACTGTGTCAATGACTTTCGGTTCAAGTCGACAAATGCTCCAATCAGAGACAGCTTCCTGGATCTTGATTCTACGAAAAATAGTTGTTTGTGTATCAAATCTTTGAACTACAAAGACGTCGATCCAGGAAATGATTTCTTTGGCATCTTGCGAGAGATTGTGGAGTTGACGTATAATTATGGCAGAGAACCGACAAAGATCGTGTTTTTTAAGTGTGAATGGTTCGATCCGACTGAAAATCAAGGTTGGAAAATTGATAAGCATGGTCTTGTGGATATAAACTACAAGCGTAGATATCAAGGCTATGAACCATTTGTCCTAGCAACTCAAGCTTAGCTCGTGTACTTTACAGCTTATCCGAGACGGGGAGCAACAAAGTCTGACTGGTGGGCAGTATGCAAGACTAAAGCTAGAGATACTTTTGATGTTGACGAAAAAGCTTATCAGGCGGACGAGCTACCTCTTGTAATCGATATTGTTGATGTGGTTTCCACAGAAGTTACGCATTACACGACACATAATGTAGAAGATATTGAATTATCCGAAGAGGAAGACGAAGCCGACGAAGGCGAAGATGAAAGTGAAGATGAGGAGGAAGATGAGGTCGAGGAAGACGAACAAGATGATTATTCTGAAGATGATTGAGAGAGACATACTTTTATTTTCTTATTATGTAGAGTTGGTTATTATCTAGTCTTGGTTATTATCTGAATGTACTATCTGGACTTAGATGTTTCTTGTAGAATGTACTATCTGAACTTAGATTTTTCTTATAAAATATACTATCTGGACTTAGATGTTTCTTGTAAAATGTATCATCATATGTTGTCTTGGTTATTATCTTGCCTTTGTTGCACTTTCATATTTCTAGTCTCTTTATTTGTTGTCTTTGTTGTATCTTATCATATGTTGTTATCAGGCATGACAGGTCATCGCGGATCATTCTGTATTTCCTGACATGGAGGATGGGGTACTGATACTGGCAGAGGACAGGGTACTCCTTCGGTACCTACTGGTAGTATTACAAGAGGACGGGGTTCTTCTTCGGTACCTCCTACTGGTACCGAATCTGGATCCTCATTGCCCAGTACTCCTGTGTATCGGACAGTAGCTCCGCCCGCCATGATGCTACGTGGCATATCTCCTAGGACGAGTAGTTTCAGGCCTGAGACTGCTCACGAGAGTAGCGTTCCTTCTGCTGATACGAGGATGGAGGCAGATGAGCAGATGGAGGAGGCTGCGTCGGAGGCCGACCAGTATCAGGAAAATGATGCCTGCGCACCTCCGGAGGAGACGAGGATGGAGATCTGGGCCGACGGTACAAAGTGAGTATTTTGGTTTATCATTTTTTCTATGTTTATCATAAATTAACTTTTCTCATGAATATAATATGTCTTTATAGATATCGTCCCCCGTTGGTACAGAGATGCCTAGGCCAGCTCTTGAGGCAAAATTATGGGAGTCCTTGGATAAACTACTCGGATGCTCCGGACGATAGAAAGGCCTACTGGTTTGCGTGCTTCAAGGTTAAAATAGATTTGCTTTTAACATGAATCATTTGATTTATGCATATTATATAATACTGAAAAATATTTGGTTTGCATACTCTTCTAGGATATGTTTTTCTATCCACCGCACCGGGCTGATCTGATCGAGGGGATGTTTCCTGCTGTCGCTGCTAAGCTGATCCGGGATGCTATCAATGATCAGAAGGCTCGTGATCGTGCCAAAAAACCGATCCAAGGTTGGATCACCCCTGATCAGTGGGATGCGAAGAAGGATCGATTCAACGAGCCAAGGTACAAGAAAAAGTCTGAGAAGGCCAAGGCGGCTAGGCAGCATGCCTCGAAGTGGTACGGTCGGTCGATTCCAATGATGGAACATTATTTTAATGCAAATGCGATAAATTATTTTAATGCAAATGCGATAAATTATTTTAATACAAGGCGGCTAGGCAGCATGCCTCTGGTATGTATTTTTCTTTCCGAAATATTATTTTAATGCAAATGCGATAAATTATTACTAAGATAATATATTTAATTACAGGTAAGGAAGGTCGGTAATGCCGACATGGTGACTGTCTTCCTGGCCACCCATCGGAAGGGCGAAGGCCTTATTGACGAGAGGGCCGAGCTTGCCTATGTAAGTATTACAATATTATTTATTAATTATAATACTTCGTGTTAATTTTAATATAACTTAGTAAATATGCATGCAAATAAATATTTATGTAGTTAGTAATAATAAGTACATTAATTAGATATTAGAAATCATAGAGTACTATCCATACTTTCTAGCCGAGTATCAGAGGCTTCGGGACCGAGCGACTGCTAGTGTACCTACTGCGGAAGAGGCCGGTACTTCCTCGCAGCCCACTCAAGCTCCGTCGGCGGACGAGCTGTGGATGACCGTCGCTCGTAGCCTCCGTAGGGGTACGTACGACGGTACGGGATCCTATGGCGCCCTAGTTGCGAGCCAGTCCTCTAGGGCATCCCCTACTAGTGTGCATGGTCCACATTCATCCCAGGAGTCTGCCCGAATACACCAGATGATGGAGTCTCCCCGGAATGAGCTGCTACAACGGATTCAGGACCAGTCTCAGTACCAGTCGGACGAGCCTGTGCTTATAGCACGATTGGATGTGCTCGACTGTAGCATTATGGAGCTCCAGCATGTGACTGAGCGGACAGAACGGAGTGTTACCGATCTTAGAGCGTCGACGGAGCGCAGCATATTGGATCTGCAGGCATCACAGATGACCATGGGCGAGAGGCTGAGATTGGTGCAGGATTCGGTGGCTGATAGCAGTGATAGAATGTTATCTACCATAGATTCATACCACCAGCGACTTGCAGCGTTGGAGCGTTATCGTCCTCCGGGTATGCCTTCACCGTCGTCGACTCCATCGGCGCCACTGCCTTCTTCATCGACACGGAGTCCACCGATGTCACTACCTCCTTCATCGGTGTCGATTTCAAAGGAGGACTATGAGCTTTTCTTAGCCCTTCGTCGCGGCGCGCCCCCTCCTGCTCCAGATCCCCAGTAGCCTGAGTTAGGACTGTTTGTATTGAGTGTTTGAGTACTTGTTTTTCTTTGTATTTGTTTGTGACACTTATTGTTTGTGACACTTGTTTGTTGGTTGCATAGATACATTGGTAATTGGTTGTGTAGACCCATGATAATTTGGATATTGGTTTATATATGTTGTGTGGACTCTGGTTATTTTATGTTGTTATTCGTTTCATTTGGATGTTAATTTATCGGTGTTGTTGTTCCACCAAAGGGGTCGGTGGACCCAGGGATAAAATATGCTTGTGTATTATGTTTCAGATTAAACTGCAGGAAGAAAATAATTCTGTAGAGAAAACTGCATACTGTAATTTATTTTTATATTTTTTTCAAATTTAGCGACGTTTACCGACGCTTTTCGATAGCACATTGCGTCGGTAGACGTCGCTAAACTGGCATATATTGCCAGGCTACCGACGTATAGCGACGTCAGTTTCGTCGGTATGCGTCGGTAAACGTCGGTAAATATCCCAGGATTTTACCTCATTTTCCTAGGATATACCGACGTATAGCGACATCACAAAACGTCGATAATATATACCGACGCATAGCGATATCAAAAACATCGGTAATTTTCCGAGAGAATACCGACGTATAGCGACATCATAAACGTCGCTATTTTATCGACGAAACGACGATAAATATCGGTATATTACTGACGTATCTTTGCGTCGGTAAACGTCGGTGTTGGCGTCAATCAGCGACGTCTTTCCAAACAGCGACTAAGGTTTCCGCGACAAGAGGAAGACGTCGCTAAAAATGTCGCTAAACTGGTTTATCAACGTCTTTAGACGTTTTAGCGACGTCTTTAGGCGTCTCTAAAATGACTTATTCTGGTAGTGCTGGTGCACGACTCCATTGATTGCGGGATGATCTAAAATATCGAACATAGTTTTTGAGTATTGGTATTTTAGTCCTACATCGGATAGAAGAAGAGGTGAAGTTTCTTTCCTCTCTATAAATAGCCCTATGGCCTCCTTTTGGAGACACGCAAAAATATTGAAGGAAAGGGATCCAAAGTTGAGTCCAGGGAGCTATTTAGAGTCACAAAAATTGACTACGAGCTTTTCAGAAGTTCTTTAAGAACTTGCCGGTTCGTGGGAGCAGATCGCGGTGTGCGAATCTTGCTTTGAGCAACGATGGTCTTTACCAATCTATTTTGTAATATATTTTTTCCCAATTGAAACACGTTTGCAAGAAAGAATGCCCTCTTTCTATCAGTTTGTATTTGAGAGAGTTAGTTGTAATTTGTCACGATCCGCTTCAGCTTTTCGGAATACGAGTACGTGGCCAAGTTCAGCCTACACTACAACATCGGCAGTAGTTCGTTGTCATGACCTCAATATTAATCTCAAAACCAACAAACACTATTTGATCACAAAATTGTCTATTTTCTCATTCACAAAAACTATTCCTTCAAATCCCATAATACATCAAAATAATATTCGGAAACAAACCCACTAAATAATTTAAATTGATAAAATATCTAATCTATCTAGATTCTAAGGTCGGCCTTCATATGTCTCTATCTCCACCCGAAGGGTCCATGATGCAAGACAACAAGTCACCAAGAGTTTATTAAATGAACAATATAGCAACAAGAGATCACGTGTACTGTGTGTTTTAGAATACCAACATTCAACATGTGGTTGGGTTAGGAATGAAACAGTCAAAGTGAGATGTATTGACCGAACAAACTCTGTAAGACGATCCCCTCACCGAATAGACTATGGGCTATACTGGAGTACCACATGTATACTAATCTTATTCTCCCATCCGACTAACTCATAAGTACATGTCCAACATGGTAAACATTAACAATACGATAAACAATAATCATGATAAACTAGAAGTTAGGCATGAACATGTACATTTACTATAACAATTCTAACTCTCGTGCACAAGCAGTAATCATGGTGAATCTAGAACGACGACAACAAGAAGTAATAATAAAAACACGATCTAAAGATACATGCAGTACAAAATAAAGGTAATATAATGTCATAGTGAAACTTGTCTCGAGTTAAGTTGAAGTTGACGCACGATATAATCATGTTGGCACAAAATAGGTTCCGGTGCTAAACGTCACAAGATAATTTCGAATGATGGAATAGACCACTCCAGTGCGTCCCGAATAGTCCAAATAGCTAGGGTCGATATAGGAAGTCTCAATTCGCTAGAATTAGGAGCACACGATTAGTCACGGTCAAGTTGATAATCGGACAAAATTTGTATAAATAAATATATATAACTATATTAGAAAATATTTATGATATTTCAAAAATATATTTTATTTGTCAAAATATTTTTAAATAATATTTTGAAAATAAAGAAAATCAATATAGGGCTAAACCCATAATAAAATATAATTCTTTTAGGCTAAAAGCCATAACTAAAATACCATAAAATATATTATAATATTTTAAGATTCTAAGCCCAAATTGAAATTACATGTAGGGCCAAGCCCAATACTATATATTAGTTCGACATATAAATTTTAGGAAAATTATTTCACATATATTTATTTAATAAATACAGTATATGTATAAATAAAACTAAAGGTATAAAAAAATTGCAATTTATATATATACAATACAATAATTACTTGTACCTACATATATTGTACTTTACACCCAATAATGCATACTCCACAAGATATGACATGTTATACACCCAATAATACATACATACATAAATAATAATAATAATAATAATAATAATAATAATAATAATAATAATAGTAGTAGTAGTAGTAGTAATAGTAATAGTAATAATAATTTATTAATATATATTACTTCCCTCCCCACTCTCCTTCATTTTCTGTAACAGGAATAACAAATAAATAAAAAACAAAAGAAGAAAGATAAAACAGAAGATGAAGAAGTAGGGAAAAAGAAGAAAAAAAGGGAAGAGAGGGATCGAGAGTGAGAGAGGAAGGCGGAGAGAGCTCTCATCGAGGTGGCGTGGCAAAGCATGCGGTTGCGAAAGGTCGTTCGGCGAGAGCTTGGCTGCGGAAGCGGTGGCCGAGACAAATCTGGTGGGGGACCGGATCTGGCGTAGCATACAGCACGAGGTCGCAAGGAGCTCGGCCAGGGCTGCCATGGTGGTCGACAAGGAGCAGATAGTGCCAGGAGCGGTGGATGGCCACGTCTCCGAGTGGCTAGGGTTAGGGTTAGGCTATTATGTCAGAGTTGTGTTCGACACAGAGAATCTGTGGATTGTGTACGTGTCCGATGTATCCCGCATAACACCGGACAGGGATAGATTTTTTTGGTGGAATCGTGTCCGGTGTGTCGGATACAAAGATATTATGAATTGTATAATTGAATGTAGTAGAAAGACACCAGGGTCGGATGCGAGGCCGACATGACTGACACGAGGGTGGACGTTGGACACAGACACAATAACACAAATTTGGTTGTGTGTTGTGGTTGAGAAATTTGTAGAGAAAAAAAGGAGGACTCCCCTTTATATAGGATCGGGGGTTTCCTAGATAGGATAGAATTAGAAATCCTATGGATTAAATCTCTTTCATAGATTTAATCAAATAAATCACAAATTAGATTTGACCAATTTAAATCAATAATGGATCATCATAATAAATGTTAAATAATTTTAAAAATAGATTTTCATAATTTAAATTAAAAATATATTGATCAAATCTCAATCTAATAATACGATAAAATTTTGAAATAATATTTAAATATTATCAAATAATATTTAAAGTATACTTTCATAAATCCAAATATTATCTAAGAGAATAATTTGGCAAATCTATTTTATCATTCAAAATATCTACGAATTTCCTTTTTATAAAATTTAAAAAATATATATGTTTTTTCTAACACAATATTTTAAAACTAAAATAAAATAAATAAAATTTTGAAATAATTTGGAAATTGGGGCTACATAACATGAAAGGATAGTAGTATTCAGTAGCTTTAGGATTTTTTTGGAGAGAAAACTTGTTTGTCGAAATCTCCAACATCCTAAGAATCTTTTGGAGAGCAAATTTGTTTGCCGGAATCTCCAAAATCCTAAAACTTCAAAACAGTAAGCAAACTTGTTTACAAGAAGTCTTTATTTCTGATCGTTCTACTCAGAATAAAGAGCAAACTTGTTTGCAAAAAGTCTTTGCTTCTGATCATTCTACTCAAAATAGAGAGCAAACTTGTTTGCAAGAAGTCTCTGCTTATGATCGTTCTACTCAAAACAGAGAGCAAACTTGTTTGCGAGAAGTCTCTGATTCTGATCGTTCTACTTAGAACATAGAGCAAAATTGTTTGCGGGAGGTCTCTACTTTCTGATCGTTCTTCCATTTAGATCTATTTTGGGAACAACATGTCGCATATCCTAGTTCCTACATATTTTGGGACTGGGCGTGATATGGGTCGAATTCAATTGATTAGACTACTCAGATCCCAAACTGATTGAGATCAACGGAGGACATTTGATCACTTAAGCGATGGGTCAGGTTTGGGCTAGGCAAAAAATATTCATCTAATAATTATATTTTAACGAAGACTTGATGGATGGTTTTGATTAACGAGTTTATGTCACATGGCAAGTTCAAGCTAGGATTATTTGGTTATATAGTCACTGTGATTTAATCCCCCTAATGCTCTAGGACTCAGATTGATATCTTATTTGGTAGGTTTGGTTGCAGGTTGACTCAAGCAGGTCCAACCCGAACCGCTAATCAAACTATCAATAACTATTTTAAGAATAATAAATAATACATTTTTAATTATAAATTGAATTTTGGCCAGATTATTAATTCTTGAAATTGATTTTGGGGTTTGGAAAAATACCTAATATTTTATAAAATTCTCCAAAAATTATAGAAGCTAGAATATGCCCTAGGGAGATATTGCCAAGTTTGAGGCCAAAAAATGGTTGTGACTACTCGCATTAGATGCTTGAAGGTTGTTATAAATTGGTTTTCAAAGAAATTTAATCGCTAAAGTTTCCAAAAAAAATCTAATAAAATCTAATTAAACCCAAAATGTCCTAAAATTTATTCATACGCAATTACAAGACCCAGAAAATTAGTTCTAGGTTAACTTAAGAGTTTCTGGGCTATGTTGATTGAGTTAATGGCCTTAAACTTATAGAAACTCTAACAAGACTATAAATACTACACACTTGTTCTACATAGTATTCGGTTAACTAATTGGGAATTCTTAGTAGCAGATTCTACAATCTACCCACCTTATAAGAATTGTGTTATCTAAATATTGAAAGCACTCAAATCTAAAAAATTTACAACCTCGATTATTTTAATTCCTTATTTCTTGATTTATTCATTTCAAACTTACATAATTTCATAACCTTAGACTTTGATCTCTAATTCTTGGGATCCTCCATCACTCATTTATCCCTTATTCATTTTTTTTTCTTTTAGAAATTCTTAATGTCCATTCCAAGCTAAGTTATGGGTTAGTAATCCTTTTAATTCTCACATGTATTTATCTTGCTCAAATTATGTTTTCTTGGCTACTAGAGGTTATATACCTCAAGCATATGGGCTAAGTTCATCGAAGGTCCCTTAACTTCGTATCTAGTATTATTTATTCTTCCAAATCAACTTGTTATTAATTTATATATCGAACTATACTCTAAAACCATATGTTGTTCCTCGAAAATATGTGTATAGTCCATCCAACTTATTCATCAAAATCCTAATAAAACTTGATTCTAAAACCTCAACTGTAAGATATAAATCCTATATTCCACAGCCTTGGCAAGCACTATCTCCTTATGCTATCCTATGTTCAATGTCCTCAACTATAATATCAATAATGAAATCCTTTAATTCAACTTGCAATTACCCTTGGCAAAACTCTATGTTAAATATAGTCAATTAATCATACCTAAACTAGATTCTTAACTCGTATAAACTCTATGGAAAACCATACTAACCCTTGCCTATCTAATATCACAAGCATATAATAACTTATCATTTTCTTTTATTACAAAATTATATTTCCCCTTTTGTTTATTTACCTTATTTATTCGCCTAGGTTTTAACTCACATACTTAGCAAAAAAACTGAATCAACTAAACATTTTTAGGGCAAGGGTTTTACATTCCACTCCTCAAAAAAGGTTCCATCCTTGCAATTTTATATCTACCAACAAATGATTCAAACTGTAACGTCACTATAACCATCATTCTAATCAATAAGTTTCAAGTGTTGATTCTTAACTCGAAAATTCTATCATTTACTAGGTATTCGATATATCACTATGTCCTCAAACTTTTAGTGCCAACAAGCATTGAGCATGAACCTAATATAATCACTACCACTCGGACATTTTCCTCAAAGTACTTTTACTTTTAGAATTTCTAAATATCCTAAACAAGTTTGTCTTGTCATTAAGACATCACTCACCCATTCCTCATAAAAAACTACATCATACAAACACATCACAAATAAATAATATATTTTCCATAACATTTATACCCATGGTATTTCCTTATCTAAAATCTTTATGAATCACGATGATAAATTTACTCGTTAATATTCATTTGATAATCAATTATCACCACTACTAATCCTGAAATCAACTTACTTTTGCACAATCATTTATTTTCATTTATTTTTTCTCCAATATTGTGAGGTCTTTAGGTTTATGTTACCAACGGGTCTTCTGACTAGGATCTATATCTTAAGCTCGAACATACTCTCCACCGATCACATATTCCTTTGAAGATTTGTATATAATTTCCTAGTTCTTAATCATTTGGATTAAGAACCAACGATTAGCCCTACTTAACTACTAATTTATTCACATTTGAAATATTTATTCCCTTTTAGAATTTCTTAAATTGCGGTTCCTCTTTTCTACCATCAAGGATATATTCAAAAACTACTTGTTCACTCAAGATTGTAGAGTCTTAAGTACCCAGAATTGTCTTTGATAAGCTTAGATGAAACTAGATAGAGTACCAGCACCAACACCGATATCGACACCTACACCAGTCCCAATACCACAGCCAAAGGTTGGCAACAATAGAGAGTTCAGTCAAATGAACTTGAAGAACTTAACGTTGTAGAGAGTTTATAGGAGGATACTGTACGTGTGGCTCTTCAGCACAAAAAAACTACTGGAGGCATCATAGTTGCCTACCGACGTGTGGATGCGATAATGTGAACACCGATAGGGTAATGCACATCATTAGTGGGAGTTAGAAAAGCGATGCTTAGGTATAGAATAGACTTGGAAAGTGTTCCTTACACTCTCCAATAAGAAGTACTTCCCCACCATAATTATAGATGCCCTCTTTTCACCTTAGGCAAGAGAGCATAATGGTGGACGAATGCGATATAGAGTTCAGTTGTTTGTTCCAATTTGGTGCCACTCTAATCTTGATCAAGATTAAGAGGGTGAGAATATTCTTCCATGGGTTGACCTATGACCTAGAAAGACTACCAGAGCATAATTGAGGATTTCTCATGCAAAGGTGTTAACTGAAGCAATAATTCACGAGCCTATCAACAAGGAGCGGGCAGCACAGAGGTGTCCTATTCTACTAATAGGACCAACCATAGCGGCGCATAGCGGGCCAACAAGACATTGGATGTTGCAGTAGCAATAACTGAGGGCCATCCTATTCCAAGCTCGAGAGATTTTAAGTTTCTATTTGCGTGGTAAGAAAGGTCATATCACGAAAGACTGTCGAAGGAGACTAGGACAATGTGTGGTTTGTAGGTCAAGTCAGTATCATATTGGAGATTACCCGAACAACAAAAATACAACTCATCAGATATTTTAAAGGCCAGTACATGAGGCCAGTTGCACCATGACCTAGAGCACCCTTTATTGAACCATGAGCGCAGTATCCTTTTACACCTAACAGATACCAAAGAGGACAACTTTTGGTTCTACTAGCTGTTCAATGTGGCCAAGCTAGACAACATTCTGGAGCACCGAGACATGGTCAGTCGTTTGTTATGACGCTTGAGGAGGAATATCCAGAAGGAGAATCTATTATGGATACCATTTTAATTGCATCTTTGTATGTGACAATATTATTTATTTAGGCACTACCCTTTCATCCATCTCTACTAGTTTTGAAGCAATGCAAAAAGTATTATCCACACCCTTGTAAATGAATTACAAGATTCTTACTAGAGAGTGCACCGATACTTGTAGGACGTGCTTGTTGGTTATATATGGAAGAGAAATACAAGCTTGACTTTTGGTGTTTCCTATGCCAAATTTTGATATTGTTCTTGGCATGGACTAGTTTAGCCAGTATCATAAAACACTGGATTATAGATGAGGAAGCGTCATCATCAGACCACCCGATCATTCAGAGTTCGAGTTTGTTCCATGAGCCGTGGAGAAGGGGGCCCACCCGATTAATGGGGTATACATGTCTATGAAGGGAGTGCCGCAACCTTATATCATGTTTTACTTTGAAGATGTCTTTCTAGAAGAATTACACAGACTACCTTCGAATAGAGAAGTAGAGTTCTCCATAGAGTAAGTGCCAGGGGTAGTACCTGTATCTTCGAATGTATACCGACTGTCTAAAAGGAATTGGATAAGCTAAAGCTATAATTGGAAGTGTTGCTAGACGAGATCTAGTCTATCGAGCATATCGCTATAGTGAGCCCTAATATTGTTTTATACAAAGATGGATATTATCGAAGGTCTATAGAGAACTTCGCAAGGATTGCAAAGCCTATAACAAGGTTGACGTGTAAAGAGGAGTTTGTTTGGATTGAGGAATATGATTCAGCATTTGATGAGCTGAAGAAGTAACTAACTTCAGCACCTAACTTGACTATTCCTTCATGTCCGAGAGGATTTATTGTCTACAGCGATGCATCTGAAAATGGACTAGAATGTATTTTGATACAGCATGGAAAGTTCGTAACATATGCTTCTAAGCAATTGAGAGTTTATGAAAAGAACTACCAACCCATGAGATGGAACTCGTTGTAGTGATATTTGCCCTAACGTTATAGAGACACTATCTGAATGGAGAGTGGGTAGAGATATTTATATATCACAAGAGCATAAAGTACGTTTACATTCCAAAGGATATTAACTTGAGACAAATACACTGGTTGGAACTAATAAATTGTTTTAAAATTAAGTTACTATACCATTCGAGGAAGGCTAACGTAATAATAGATGCCTTGAGTAGGAGACCCATAGCCTACTTATTGACAAATCCAAGTCACTTATTAGAGGATTCACATGAGCTAGGGATACATGTCACATTATTAGGAGTAGATGTCACACTCACTTCTTCTAAATTAAGGGTATTTTAGTCATTGTATATTATTTTGAATTTATTTAAATTATTTCTTAAATTGATTGTTGTGTAGTTTGGATTGGTGTTTTGGTAGGACCAAGATGGTATAACCTTAGTCAACTTTGATTAGAAGCCTAATAATGTAATTAGATTTATTATTGGCTTTTTAGATTTTATTTAGAATTATGGTCTATTTTAAGAATCATTTAATTCATTTTTAGCTATTTTTTATTAAGCCTTTTTGTCAATGGGCCTTTTTAGCAACTTGAGAGTGCTTGGCCGATGACTAAACCTTAAACCTAATCCCCCCATTACTTGGCCTGCCACAACAGCAGCGCCTCCCCCTCCCATTGTGTAGAAACCTAATTGCCTTCACAAATCCAAAACCTAGTTTTTTCCTTCTCTTCCAAAGGCCCCATTCTCTCGTTTCTCACCCAAATCCTTCCAAACGAAGTGCATTGCGATCGTTGGGAGGAGAGGAACCTTCTGGAGACTTGCTAGCGAGGGATCGGAGGCGTTTGACCGGAGGAAAGCGGCATCGACGTGTTTTGGAGGCTTATTTCTTTGAGTTTTGACACTCAATAGGTAAATCTCCCTAAACACTTGTTAGTTCCATTTTTTCTTCATAGATGCATCCATATAGGTACCCCAGATCTGCGCATGAAGTTTGGTAGGTTTTTGATTTTGTTTGATAGCCGTATCGGACACGTGTCGGTCCTATGTAACACGTGTTTGACGAAATGCCACTTGAAACTGAAAATTGTTATTTTTCGATTCTGTTTTCACGAATTCCATGCTAATATTATTTGTAATAACTTTTATGAAGACAAAGCTTGATTCGACACAATTTTAGTGTCCGAATCGGACATGGACACGCGTGACACGAGGCCCGTGCGCGGCCCCGTGCATGCCCTGCTGTCTGTGTGTCATAACTCGATGCAAAGGGATCCATTTTACGTGAAATTTTATGGACATATGAGGGCAAACTCTACCCACATGCTCCTAAAATTTCAAGACATTTCGTGGAGCATGCGCGAAGAAATTCGACGCGCACGGTTCAGCCCGTATTGTGCACGCGGCTGAAACATTGTCCGCTGATACGACATTCTTACGTGAACACGACGCATCGAGGACCCTTTCCAAGATCACGAGCACGAAGCCCTATACCTAGGCTACCCAGGGACTCGATCCCGAGTTGTGCCGTGGCTTGTGTCGCGAGCCATGTGGCTCGACACGCGCCCACGAGCACGCACGCACGCGCAGCGCACATGCTGCATGGGATTGCGTGTCCTGTGTCGCATAGACACGACATGGTTTCGTGTCAGTTTTGAACCCTCACAACATTCCCTTGTCGACACACACCCACACAAACCTCTTTTCCCAAGTAAGGTTAGGTATATATGTGTATGTATATATATGTGCATGTATATATATATATATGTGTATGTATATATATATGTGTATGTGTGTGTGTGTGTGTGTGTGTGTGTGTGTGTGTGTGTGTGAATGTAACCTAGGTAGTATTGAGTCAGTTTACGATTGACCCAATGAGCCTAGAATGGCCGAGTCGACCGACTAAGTTGACCAAGTTGACAAAAGTCAACATTTGGGTCAACTTGATCCAAATCGACTAAAACGAACTTAGAATAACTTGGAAACTTGTGCTTGACATAAAAATTAGTAAACGGACTAGTTGACTTATAGTTGACCAGGTTTGACCAGAGTTGACCAAGGTTGACTTTGACCTAGAAGGACCTAGAATCATGTAGAATTGCATTGTAGACCTTTCTTATGATATTTTAGACCTTGTTGTGACTTATGGTTATTTTAAATAGGATTATATCACTCCAGTTCAGTTACACTTCCTCATCAGCAGCTTGGATTGCCAAGCGAGTACATTTTCTGACCGTTTCATACTTGTTTGGACATATTTACTTGTTATAAACTAGTTTACTTGTTGCTGTCACGATATTATCATGGATTAGTACTATATGGATCTCTTCATACTGATGTTATCCCCTCGGAATATATTGGGTATATTGTGCTCATGTACTTTATCGTGTGCATCGTCTACTCCTTGTATTCGTATTTATTCATGTATACTCATGTGACATTCATGTACACTCATGATCATGTGAGCCTTCATGTATAACCCAGTGTTCATGTGGACTAGCTATCTATATGACACACTACTTTCATGTGTAATAAAATAACCTGGACAGATCCTTGTGTACTGATTGGGGCAGGGGGAGTATTTATTTGGTTATGTGATCTACACCCTTATCATGTGCAACTCCAAACTAGATTTAAGTCATGTACAACCTAAGCCAGTTTATATAACCAGATTGTGCTCTACATCAAGTAGTTAGTTCAGTTCTCCTATTATATCATGTATGTCTATTTCCATATAACATATTCTTTTACAGTCTCACTTCTTTACAGCAGTTCATTTATATTATTCTATAGCTTGTTTTATATTTGCTTTCATGTTATGATCTGTATGAGAGATATGTATTCGTTCCTGTCCTGACTGGACCTGTTAAAAATATTACAGATGATGAGGATTACTACGATACTTATTATGGAGCAGGCCTAGCTGACAAAGGTGACCTGGACCCTCAGGAGGATCTAGCAGTCACTGAGGACTTGCCATTAGTTTAGATTAGACTTATATCATTATCTAGTTTTTGAGACATTGAGATTGTACTGAGATATTATTTAGGGAGTTTTGTACCGGGACTTATTTATATTTGTGACTCTTTGTTGAGATTATTTTATCATCTTTTCCATCTTAGTTTGTGATTGAGATTACTTATTATGTTGTTCTCCATTCGGAGCATATTCTATATTGTGTTAGATGTTGTGACCTAGGACAACGTTCTACCGTCGATACTGCAGAGTAGGCTGGACGTACCCACTTCTCGTGCCCTTACATTGGGTGCGGGTCGTGACATTAGATGTCCATCTGACCAATCGTCAGGTACTTTCATTATTGGTAGAGAGGATCAATAAGGCCATACCAATAGATGCCATATTTTAGAGACTTCGAAGTATGACAGAGGTGGGATTGTAAATTGGATTCCAGATTCATGAGGATGTGATATTAAGGTGTAGAGATCGCCTATATATTCCAAGTTGAGGGCTTCGCTAGGAGGTTATGTAAGAAGCATATAGTTTGTAGTGCCTCGTCCCAACTCCGTGCCCCATTCTCCGTTGCGACACGGGGAACGCGGTTATAAAACATTCTCTCTATCGAATGGTTGGACTGATTGAACTAAGATCCTTTTCTCATTATGGAATGTCTCTTCGGAATTAAGTCCCATATTCAGCGGGTTGCGTCTCGAGGATGGACTCACTTGCTTCTTCGGCTTTGGAATTTCTGAATGCAGTTTTATGAATGTTTTCAATGGATTTTATTGCTTGCGTTCTTCGAACTTCATATTTCATATTGAACTCAGAATAGAATGACAGAGTGCTGATGCATTGCTTGTGTTATTTCAGGTGATCGTATAGACGCCGTCTAGCACAGCAAGTCCTTCTCTCTCGTCTCAAACAATCAAGGTGAGTGGCTGACCTTCTATACCTTTAACCCTCTTATTCTTCAATCAATCGACAACACAAAAAATATGCTATGATAGATGTAAATGCAACGACACAAATGCTTATTTTAATAAACTGTTGCACGATATCTCATGTATACAGGCTATAGAACTGCCTTATCATATAACTATTATGTGCTTGCTTAACCATGTTTATAGAGAACTGTGCTAAGCAAAGACCGAATCGATTAAATGAATGTTGTAATGAAACTATGATATGTGCCTTGAATAACTAGTTTAGCTTAGCAAGGTCATGAACAACTTGTGCACAAGGGCGATTGTTCTTCGAAAGTTATCCCGAGGCCGGGGACCGATTCGGCCCTAGGAGAAGAAATACGATGGCTTGCTGGATTGCATGTTGTAGGTATTCGAGGTCTTTCAACGGGACTCGCTACCCATGCTGGAGGACCCCCGTCTAAACCAAGCTATAAGTCCTGGATGTCTTGTCAACCAATGACCTCCACGAATATGCACTAGTTTAACTTATGCTTTTCAATATGTCAGGGAAAGAACATGGTAAGTTTAAACTCAACTACAGGAAATACATAAGAATGACTAGAATGATCATCAAATATATAATGATATATATAGATATATATATATAGATATATATATATATATATATATATATTGGAAAAGGAAAACTTATTGATGATCAGGCGCAAAATGCCGAAGCCTATACAGGTAAAAGCGCCACGCGTATACGACAATGTATATATTTATATATATATATATATATTTTATATTATATATATATTAGATATAGAGAGAGAATAGATATAGATCTATATATATATAGAGATATATAGATATATAT